>CAEFZP010003314.1:287500-459308 GCA_903064625.1 Mallotus villosus
CAGACGTCAACACTACAGACCAACACTACAACAGAGCACAGTCCATCCCACTGGCTTCTTCACAGAAGTCACACTCCAGGAAGATTCATTTCTCCTAGCTTTGAATTTGACTTTCCATTTTTACATTGACTTTTTTGTTGTTGTATTTTTCAGGTTTCTTAAGACAGAGACAATTAGAGGTAGACAGGAGATGTCCGGGAGAGAGAGAAAGGAAGACAGGAACTGTGATAGGAAGTACTGAGGGCAGAATCAGGAAGTCCTGAGGGCAGGAGGTACTGAGGGCAGAATCAGGAAGTCCTGAGGGCAGGAGGTACTGAGGGCAGAATCAGGAAGTACTGAGGGCAGGAGGTACTGAGGGCAGAATCAGGAAGTACTGAGGGCAGGAAGTACTGAGGGCAGAATCAGGAAGTACTGAGGGCAGGAGGTAATGAGGGCAGGAGGTACTGAGGGCAGGAGGTACTGAGGGCAGGAGGTAATGAGGGCAGGGTCAGGAGGTACTGAGGGCAGGAGGTAATGAGGGCAGGGTCAGGAGGTACTGAGGGCAGGAGGTACTGAGGGCAGGAGGTACTGAGGGCAGGGTCAGGAGGTACTGAGGGCAGGAGGTAATGAGGGCAGGGTCAGGAGGTACTGAGGGCAGGAGGTACTGAGGGCAGGAGGTACTGAGGGCAGGGTCAGGAGGTACTGAGGGCAGGGTCAGGAGGTACTGAGGGCAGAATCAGGAAGTACTGAGGGCAGGAGGTAATGAGGGCAGGGTCAGGAGGTACTGAGGGCAGAATCAGGAAGTACTGAGGGCAGGAGGTACTGAGGGCGGGAGGTACTGAGGGCAGGAGGTACTGAGGGCAGAATCAGGAGGTACTGAGGGCAGAATCAGGAAGTACTGAGGGCAGGAGGTAATGAGGGCAGGGGCAGGGGGCTACTTACATTGATCAAACACTTCTGGAACTCCAGGAGCTTCTTCTGGGCCTCTGGGTAGTTTTTGTAGTCGCAGCACTGCTCATACATCAGCAGCACATGGATCAGGGGGGAGTCCTGGAGGGAGGCAGGGAATACATCACACAGAGCTGGGCTTGTCAATCATAATACATGAGGCGGTCTCTCAGAGAGGGTTTTGTCCGTTTAGCCGAGTGACTGACAGCAGAGTCCACCACCGCCCCACCAGGGGGCAGTGTTCCCACAGGCCTGCAGCGAGACACACATCTTCACAGCACACATGAACACATGCAGTCTAAACAGACATGAGTGTGCTGACCCGTTGGAAGAGCTGGAAGCCTCGTATGAGAGGGCTGACCAGGCGCTTCCTGAGCAGGGCCCTCCACATGGTGGACAGGTCGTGGAGGTTCCACTCGTGGTGACGGGGGTTCTCCTGCAGGTGGGCGGTGGCCTCCGCCGAGACCACCTCATCCAAAGAGGTCAGGACCCACACACACAGGCACTGGAGGAGGTCCGCTTCCTGTCAGGCCAGACACACACACACATGAACACACACACATAGAAACACACACACACGTACAGAAACACACAGAAACACACACACACGCACAAAAACACACATACACAGGAACACACATACACACAGAAACACACACACACACGTACAGAAACACACAGAGAAACAGAGCCCGTCAAGAAAATCTAAATAATCAGTGTGACTCAGTGCGTGGATACAACTTGTCCTAACACTGACTCATACTGTGATTCATACAGTCACAAAAGCAGGAAACACCAACCATCTAGTAAGCAACTAACTATGCTTACTGTATCCTAGCATTACATTTGACTTCTGTAAAAAGACATCACTTATATGATTTACTTATATAAATGACTAAATGTAAATTATGCTTTTATCCAAAGCGACCTACAGAAAGTGCATATAGAAAGCATCCCATCAGGATCAGAGTGCAGCCCTGACAGTGACTCGTGTGTGTCCCCCAGACACAGCAGCCCTCCTCACCTGGTGGCAGGCAGCCAGCACGCCCAGCGTGGGGCAGCGCAGCCCCACAGCCTCCCCCAGCAGGTGCCTCCAGGGGCTGGGCTCCTCCTGGCTCCGCAGCAGCACCAGGAGCAGGTCTCTGGGGGCCTCCGGGGCCTCGTGGCTGGGCAGGCTCTCCCCACCACCCACGGCCCCCGCCCACAGCCTGGTCTGCCCTCCACTGCAGGTCCTGGAGAGAGAGGGTCAGGTGGGCCTGCAGGGCGGGGCCAAACTGGCCAGCGAGGGACCTCACCTGTCAATCACAAAGACGGGAACCAATCAAAGACAGGAACCAATCACAGACAGGAATCAATCAACTGCAGATGTCTGCCCACCTGAGTGTTATTGCATGAGCACAGTACCTGTTGAGGTGGGTAGCTGTGTAGCTGGACGAAGAGCAGGAAGTGAAGCCAGTGCCCGCTGGCAGCACAGTCCAGAGGATACACGGAGCTGAGAGGGAGGGAGTGCAGCTGGCAGAACTGCACCGGCAGAGCCCACTCCTGCCCCGCCTCGTATGACCACCTAGGACCACAACCACAGTCACCCTGCTGGCACGCACCAGGACCACAACCACACAGTGACCCTCCTGGCACGCACCAGGACCACAACCACACAGTCACCCTGCTGGCACACACCAGGACCACAACCACACAGTCACCCTGCTGGCAAGCACCAGGACCACAACCACACAGTCACCCTCCTGGCACGCACCAGGACCACAACCACACAGTGACCCTGCTGCCACGCACCAGGACCACAACCACACAGCACATACTGTTCAGCTGGTACTGTTCTGTATGATCTCCCACTGTACAATTGGATTCAAGGACTTGAGAAGCAAAGGCAGTCAAACAGCCATTAGCTGGGACTGAAAGAGATGTTAATACATTTTCAGAACATGTTGTGTGTTTCTGGTTGGGTATTGTGTGAATCTAACCTGTTCATTCCCTTCCTTTCAATTCTGTCCTTCACAGCAGCCTCCAACAGAGGCAGCAGCTCCTCCGCCGTCGCCCTCTCTGCCTCCACAAGCCTGCTGCCTTTAACAGCTGAAAGCAACGCCCACACGTCACACCATGAACACGGCATTCATGGAGAATAAAAGTATGGGTGTTTGTTTAACAGGAGAAGTATGTGTTTCTGGCTAACAGTAGTAGTGTTAGGGTTAGTATGAGGGTGTATGTCCTGTACTAAGAGAGAGAGTCTGTAGCTGTACCCAGAGAGTATCTGTGAGAAGGGTTAGAGTTAGTATGAGGGTGTATGTCCTGTACTAAGTCCTCAGAGAGTCTGTAGCTGTACCCAGAGGGTTAGAGTTAGTATGAGGGTGTATGTCCTGTACTAAGGGTTAGGGTTAGAGAGTCGCTGTACCCAGAGCGTCTCTGTGAGAAGTAGTGGTCGTCTCGTCGCTGTCCTGGCTCCAGTGAGCGAGGACCAGACTGAGGGCCTTCCTGTCCACCCTCGTCCTGAGGCTGCACACCCCCAGGAGCTCACAGAAACACACACAAGCAGCCACCACGGGAGCACTGCTGAACAGCTGCATGGCCAGGCAGTATGCCTGCTGAGCTGCACACTGCAGGCTGGGAAAACAGGAGGCAGGAACTCAGTTATATGTGACATTTCTATATCTGAAAAAAATGAAATTGCTTTTGCCTTCTTTCCTTTGTCCAAGAACAAATGGAAAATGTCACGGACATAATCTTTGAAGAAGTTTCTTCTAAGAGTAAAGACCCGAGTTCAAAACTCACTGTGACTTCACGTCGGTGAAGGCGGTTAAATTCTGGACAAGAAATGTTCCGTAGGCGAACGAGGGTCGTCCATGTCTGAGGTAATACAGGAAGTCCAGCTTCTCGATCAAGGCAAACTGGCTGACAAGGTGGGGGCTGGAGAAATGGGGCAACTCTGACGAAGTCTCTCCTGAGCACACAAGCATCACACAAGAATCACACAAGCATCACACAAGCATCACACAAGCATCACATAACAAGCAGGGCTGTTTCCTTCAGCATGTTGCTGCCCCATTCATGTCCCCTGGCTTGGTTTGCAGTGCAAGATGTCAAAGGGTCAGTTCCGGTGAACAGACATTGTACCTTGGGAAAATCAGTTGTGGGTTTCTTTCGAGCGGAACTCAATGTTCTGTTTGTGACCTTGGTGTGTTCTCTTGTGAGTACGTACCAGTAGAGCTGAGCGTGTTGGCAGACTGCCAGGAGAACAATCTGGAAGGATCCAGAGGATGCAGCGACTGAAGCAGAATCAAAAAAGAAAACAATCAGCAGAAGTATTGAGATGAGAAAAATACAGAATTTATATTCCATTGTAGCCCCGACGCACATTCCAGAACAAGTGGTCTTCACAATATTGAGGCGAACAACATTTCCATTAAAAGGTGTCGAGCTCAGCACATTGGGCTCATTACTGGACTGCAACCGGGGAAGAGAGCCACAACCAGCTTGAAATAAAGCTCTAATTGGGAGTCTGTTAACTTGACTAACTTTACAAATTCCAAGAAGAGTAGGCTGGTGGCTCTCTCACAGCCAGACGTGCGTACTGCCAGACACGTCCATGACTCATTAGAGATATTGCTCCCTGCTATCAGTAGCCTGGGGGCAACTGCCAAAGTACTCGCTGTTTAGCCTCTAAGCACCAGATGACTAGCGCTCCTCTATGAATGCTAACAACCTGCTCAGGCTTTAGCATGCAGCTAGCGTCAGTAGATGCTTCTGTGGGCCTTCTGAAAAGTTCTAACACATAGTCCAAGCTGATCACCCGAACCATGTACGCTCTTCCAGGGGCTGTGCTGTGCATGCTAAGGGTACAGTACACTGAGCTATGTGCTGTATATGCTAATGATAACCTAAAGTATACCGAGCGATGCACCGTGAATGCTAATGCTAACCTAGAAGTATAATCAGCTGTCTATGCTAATGCTAACCTAGAGTATACTGAGCAATGCACCGTGAATGCTAATGCTAACCTACAGTATAATCAGCTGTCTATGCTAATGCTAACCTACAGTATACTGAGCAATGCACCGTAAATGCTAACCAACAGTATACTGTACCGTGTCAGTGCTTGGTTACAGTTGGGGGTGTAGGAGGCTAAACAATAATTATTTATGAATAACATTTAGCTTATCTGAAGACGCTTTGGAATACAAATCTAAAAAAAACAATAAATAAAAAAAGTCTGTATTTTTGAGTACCTGCATGAGGTGGTAGATGGAGGTGTCGGAGGAGAGGGTGGAGGGGCCACTGGGGGGGAAGAGAGCAGCTCTGAGTTTGGGGTAGAGACTCAAGGCCATCTTCAGCAGCTGGGGGTCCACCCTCCACGACGAGCCCCCTGATCCCAGACTTACCACCTGGAACACACTGCAGGCTTTAGCACAACACAACACAGCACAGGGGCAGCAGGCCAAGATGAACACACTGCAGGCTTTAGCACAGCACAGGGGCAGCAGTTATCAGCTTCCAAATATAAAGAGTTATCAGTTATCTGTATCGGCAAACAGAACCAGCCCAACAGGAGTGAGAAGAGAGCCAGACCTGGTCTATGCCTCCGGGGGCAAACATGATGGTGGCCAGGGCCAGCAGGCTGTGGCCCTCCATGAGCATGCTGCTGACGGAGGCCTGGCTGCCTGGGAGGAGGACCTGGGCGCTGGTCAGGCTGGCATGGAACACACGGCCAGGCTCTGGAGGAACCAGAGAACCAGGTGGTTATTGGGTATTTAGAAGATGTCTAGCCACTGGGGGACCAAAGGCAGGCTAGGGGAACTCATATTAACGTTAAATAAAATGTTCATGTCACGGGACCTTTAACATTGATTGGGATAGATTTACTGCAATAGAAAATACAGTGGTCTTACATTATGAAGTGCAAAATGAATTTATTTTAGATTTCAACATGTTATGGTTGGGGCACAGATGGGCAGACTCCTGAACAGTTAAGGACAATTAATGCAGAAATGCAGTCGGGGGTGCAGCTGTGTTACGGGATATGAAGGCCCAACCTGTCTCTACACCTCACGTGCTTCATACCGTCATTGTGAAACTTCAATGTTTCGTGTTTGAATTGTTTTGACGTAGTTACAAATTTGTACAGTCCTGTAATTGAAGGCCCACATAATTTACAGTACATTCCTCCGTCTTGGTACCTTAACCACTGGTATCGCCGCCGCCGCCAGAATTGCCATGGCTACACTAAACTGCTACCGTTTCGTACCCTGGGAGCTATAACGGCTTTAATGACTGTGTCGTAATGTTCGATGGTTGATCTAATTTGATCCACGAAGCATCTAAACATGAATTATTCTCATTTTGTCTACATTTCATATTCTGCTTCTTTGCTTTCATGTAATCAGATGAATCAAAGCAAACTTCATTCCAAAACCCAGAGGAGCTGATTTAGATATTTATTGACAGTTTTATGGATCTGACAACTTACCCAAGAGGTCTCTTGTAATCTCCTGAATTTTCACCAACATTTCAAACCACGGGTGGCTTTGGTATAAACTCTTATCCGCCAGCGCGGGGCAATTCCTCGGGGTTAGCCTGATAAGCGCAGAGAGATGTGGTTGGAATATGATTACAACAGTAATTGTAATTTTGTAGATGTGTTTACTGAAGCATATTACATATTTTGACCACTTCAAACATACAGCCACCACAATGTGACTTAAAAGTGAGCTGTGAAGCTGAATCGTCATCAACTCACAAACCCATCAACCCCTCTTTTGTTACAAACAGTTGTGAAATATTTGTTTGCAAATCCCCCTTCTGGTTCTGTGTGTCCCTCTGCCCCACCTGTAGTGGTCCAGGTATGTGTAGAGCAGGCATCGCAGGCAGCCGTCCAGGCAGAGGTGGATGAAGCGCGTGTGGAAGTCCAGGCCCAGCGCTGAGCGGTAGTGGGGGAGGGGGTGGGCGGCCTGCATCACGCCCCCGGCCTGGCCCAGCCTCCACAGCAGCTGCTCAAAGTCAGCCATCTCAGCCTGGACAAACAGCCCTCTCCTGGGGAGGGGCCGTGGAGAGATGGGGGAGAGGATTAACACACAACTACAGTACCTAGCTAGCTTGTCCATTATTGATGACTTATACCACTGTTAATAATTCTTCGCAGAAATGAAAGATCCTAAAACAGCAGATCCTAGAACAGCAGATCCTAGAACAGCAGATCCTAGAACAGCAGATCCTGGAACAGCAGATCCTAAAACAGCAGATCCTAAAACAGCAGATCCTAGAACAGCAGATCCTAGAACAGCAGATCCTAAAACAGCAGATCCTAGAACAGCAGATCCTAAAACAGCAGATCCTAGAACAGCAGATCCTAGAACAGCAGATCCTAAAACAGCAGATCCTAGAACAGCAGATCCTAGAACAGCAGATCCTAGAACAGCAGATCCTAAAACAGCAGATCCTAGAACAGCAGATCCTGGAACAGCAGATCCTAGAACAGCAGATCCTAGAACAGCAGATCCTAGAACAGCAGATCCTAGAACAGCAGATCCTAAACAGCAGATCCTAAAACAGCAGATCCTAGAACAGCAGATCATAGAACAGCAGATCCTAGAACAGCAGATCCTAGAACATCAGATCCTGGAACAGCAGATGAGGCCAGTGTGCCCCTGAGCCGCCTCACCTGGCCAGCATGTGGAGGATGTGGTCCCTCATGTGGGCGCTGCACAGGGTGTGGTCGTTGACGACGTCTGGGGGTAGCGCCGGCCACTGGGGGGCGCTGGCGGGGTCCCCGTTCTGGGAGCCCAGGTTCTGGATCCAGCAGGTCACCCTGGCCTGGTCGTGATGGGACGTCAGGTACCGCCACAGCACCACTGCGTCACAGGCTGTCACTGCTGCTAACACACACAGCACCACAGAGTCACAGGCTGTCACTGCTGCTAACACACACAGCACCACAGAGTCACAGGCTGTTACTGCTGCTAACAAACACAGCACCACAGAGTCACAAAACATCTTTAGATCAACGATGTTGATCAATTTAACATCCTTCCGAGAAACAAACAAGGGTGTTTTGCTCTGAGGTAGTTATACATGTCTAAACAAAACAACATGTTATTTGGGGCAAAGTCTCTCTAATGCCCCCCACAGACAGACACAACACAGCAACACACACAATGTGTGTCATGTGACAGCAAGGCGTACCTGAGTCCTGCAGGTGAGACAGAGAGATGATCCTCTGAGTGTCTGGATCCCAGTGTGTCACCCAGTCCAGACGGAGGGACCGAAACAGCCGAGGGTCCGACTGGGAGCCGGCCTCTAGCACCCCCTGCTCTAACAGCCTCTTAGAGGCCGGGTCTGTCTGGGAGCCAGCCTCTAGCACCCCCTGCTCTAGCAGCCGCTTAGAGGCCGGGTCTGTCTGGGAGCCAGCCTCTAGCACCCGCTGCTCTAGCAGCCTCTTAGAGGCCAGGTCTGTCTGGGCCATCTGGAGAACCCTGGGAGAACATGGCTGGTGTGAGAAATAAACACTAAAAAAGACAGATGATATAAGAAGAAGATTGCTAATCTAAATTGTTTACTGAAAACAGAGGGGGAATTCCAGAACATTAGCATAGTCACACCGTGACCCAGTTACTAATCAGACCTCCGTTAGCTTGACATGATTCCTAGCACCAAGAAAACTCTGCTGTGTGTGAAAAACTGAAAGAGGACATTGTGTCCTTCAAGATAAATGAGGAAAAGACAGCGTGTGGGAGTCTTCTGTATCTGCAATCTATTACCTTTGTCTGTCCACGGGCTGGGAGGCTCGAGTAACAGGCACGCAACCCAAATTCTCAATCTGTTTGATGAACGCAACTCTTTGAACCTCTTCCTCTGACAAGTACCTCTGCTTCGACAGCTCATCCACCTGGGCAAATGAGAAGTCCAAATCATAATTAGATTTTGTAATTCCAAAGTGAACGCTGTAAGAATTTTCTAAAAAGTAATACAATCAGAAAAGACAAAGAAAAGAAGTAAAAATTAGAAGTTTCTCATCACCAGACACAGGACAAAGTCCCCCCAGACCAGAAAGCCAGTGTTAGTCTTACCACAAAGTCTCTCAGCTCCTGGTTGTCAGTGTAGAGACAGATGCTGTGGAGTTTCTTCTTCACGTTGAAACCCTGTAATAAGCCCAGAAACCTGCGTCAGTCCTGCACCTCAGATAGGATCTTAATCACCAGCCCGTCCACACGGACAAACAGAACCAACAAGGGAACTCGTGTCGGTTCAGGGGTGTATAAAGAGAGCCTGTTATGTCTGGAGCAAACGACAGCATTCCTCTTTAGTCATGGGGCGAGAGATACCAACATCCTCACTCTCTCCCTTTAAATGAGTTTGATGATTGGAGTTTCTCCGTTTGAGTTTGAAGTTCAGCAGCATTTTCTCATCATGGTATTTAACTGTTAGTGTACTTATATAGGTTACCCACTTTAGGATGAAGGGGGGGATATTTCACTGGAAACCAACAGCAACATTTAGATGTTGAACAATGTACATCGTGTCGAATGGTTTCCAGCCAGCATGTCTTTCTACAAATAAAGTCTAAGTATGTTTATGTTCTTCTTCTATCCATGTTAATAAAATCCATCTGATACTGCTCAGGTTAAAAGAAGGTTTACTATTCTGTCTCAGTGGCTGTCTGACCAGATGAGGCCGCTGGTTAGCTGGCTAGCTGCTGGTCTCACCATGTTCCTGAGCAGGGGGCTGGCTAGCTGCTGGTCTCACCATGTTCCTGAGCAGGGTGCTGGCTAGCTGCTGGTCTCACCATGTTACTATGCTGGCTAGCTGCTGGTCTCACCATGTTCCTGAGCAGGGTGCTGGCTAGCTGCTGGTCTCACCATGTTACTATGCTGGCTAGCTGCTGGTCTCACCATGTTCCTGAGCAGGGAGCTGGCTAGCTGCTGGTCTCACCATGTTCCTGAGCAGGGAGCTGGCTAGCTGCTGATCTCACCATGTTCCTGAGCACAGGGCTGGCTAGCTGCTGGTCTCACCATGTTCCTGAGCAGGGAGCTGGCTAGCTGCTGGTCTCACCATGTTCCTGAGCAGGGTGCTGGCTAGCTGCTGGTCTCACCATGTTCCTGAGCAGGGGGCTGGCTAGCTGCTGGTCTCACCATGTTCCTGAGCACGGTGCTGGCTAGCTGCTGGTCTCACCATGTTCCTGAGCAGGGGGCTGGCTAGCTGCAGGTCTCACCATGTTCCTGAGCAGGGAGCTGGCTAGCTGCTGATCTCACCATGTTACTAAACACAGTGCTGGCTAGCTGCACGTCTCACCATGTTCCTGAGCAGGGAGCTGGCTAGCTGCTGATCTCACCATGTTCCTGAGCGGGGAGCTGGCTAGCTGCTGGTCTCACCATGTTCCTGAGCACAGGGCTGGCTAGCTGCTGGTCTCACCATGTTCCTGAGCAGGGTGCTGGCTAGCTGCTGGTCTCACCATGTTCCTGAGCAGGGTGCTGGCTAGCTGCAGGTCTCGGTCAGCCAGGCAGCTGAAAGCCTGCTGCAGACCCATCATCCTCAGCTCGTCTATCCGCTGCTCTGCCTTGTTCTGGCTCCGCAGGTAGGCCTGGGCCCGAGGGATCTGGTTGGTCAGCACCGCGCGCTGGACCACCTCCTGAGACACAGGCAGACATGGGGTTGGTGGATCCCTTTCGAAAGATGTATTGTGATGATGTGTGTGTGTGCGTGTGCATGTGTGTGTGTGTCAGACTGTGTGTGTGTGTGCCAGACCGACCCCTGTGGACAGGGAGCTCCAGTCTTCCTCCTCAGGGTCAGGTGAGGGTGATGTGACAGGAGAGCAGGTGTCTCCCCCTGCTGGCCAGGGGTGTGTTTTCATGTAGCTCCGCAGGGCGTTGATGTAACCATCCAAGATCTCCACACACTTCTGAAGGCCCTCGTCTGGCTCTGACAACAAAAGCAGAAACTCAAAACCTGGAATCTAGAAACTCAACAAGTCAGTACATTTTGCTCAGTTTTTTTATATGCCTCATTATGCAAAAATAACCAATAAACTGAAAAACTCTTCAAGACAGCATATTCCCCATCCTGATACGTCGAATTGATCATTCATCATGAGTCAATATCCTTCTAGATTCCCTAACGTATCACCAGCACTACCCTGCGGGCTGGAGAGGATGCTCCTGACTTGAGTGTTGAGGAAGGCCAGGGTGATGCTGAGCAGCTGCTCTGAGAACTGCCTGCTCTGGCTCTCCGTGTGGGTGTCCCTGATGGAGCCCTGCAGCAGCTCCAGAGCTGGGAGCAGGTCCTGAACATCTGGAGAGACAAGAGAGACGAGCACTCTTACTGCTGGTGTGGGAGGGAGGAGGAGGAAGCTCTCTAGAGACACACACTACAACATAGCCTGTAGCACAACTGAACAGCAAGAGGACAATACGCTGATGAGATTTCATATCATCCAGTGCCTTTTCCCAAGATGGCACCCACACACACACCCACACACAGATACATCCTCATCGCCCCCACAGGCACCACACACACACACACACAATTCCCTTCCTGCCTGCCAGCCTTTCCCAGTGAGCTAGATTAATGATAATGAGTGGAGCTATCTATTTTCCAAGACATGCCCCAATGCTTCACCCCTTATCCTGGCTATCCAATCAGGAAGCCTGGATGGAGGCTTCCGGCTGCCCGCCCCCCCCGCCCCCCCAGAGTCAGGACGCTCGTCTGTTCAAGATGCCAAGCATGTTCTGACTGCCAGGTTACATACACTCGCTAATGAACCCTGAATGTACACATGCGATGTTCATCATTAGCCTGTTATATCCATGTACCAGGCTACAATACAACATGTTACCTCCCTCAGCCAGGTCATACTAGCAGGGTTAGTCACATACACGACCCGTTAAACAAAACAAGAAGACCATCCACGGCCATCAGAGGAACAGCACAGAAGGTCAGAAGGTCAGGTCTTAATGAGGGACCTAACTCAGTCTAATGAGCTGATATGATAGCCGCGGAGACTAGCGTGTGTGTGCGCGTCAGTGTGTGTGTGCGCGTCAGTGAGTGTGTGTGTGCGCGTCAGTGAGTGTGTGTGTGCGCGTCAGTGAGTGTGTGTGTGTGCGTCAGTGAGTGTGTGTGTGCGCGTCAGTGAGTGTGTGTGTGTGCATCAATGAGTTTGTGTTCTCACTCTGCAGCTGGCTCTGGGAGGACACAGGAGAGGCCTGGTCAGGAGCGAGGTCAGTAGAGGGCTGCTCAGGAGCGAGGCCAGTGGGACAGAAAAGGTTCTCTTTGCTTTTCAGGAAGAACTCCACCGTGTCCAGCTGGTGATTCTTCAGCCCAGCCTGGAAAACAAGACACAGAAGAAGAAGAAATGTACCTGCAGGTGCAGGGGTACAGGGGAGGGGAGGTGTACCTGCAGAGGTGCAGGGGATGTGTACCTGCAGGGCGTGGAGGGAGGGTATGGGGCGTGAGAGGGGGAGGTGTACCTGCAGGGCGTGGAGAGGGGGAGGTGTACCTGCAGGGCGTGGAGGGGGAGGGGGAGGTGTACCTGCAGGGCGTGGAGGGGGGGGGAGGGGGAGGGGGAGGTGTACCTGCAGGGCGTGGAGGGGGGGGGGAGGTGTACCTGCAGGGCGTGGAGGGGGAGGGGGAGGGGGATGTGTACCTGCAGGGCGTGGAGGGGGGGGAGGGGGAGGGGGAGGTGTACCTGCAGGGCGTGGAGGGGTGCAGGGGGAGGGGGAGGGGGATGTGTACCTGCAGGGCGTGGAGGGGGGGGGAGGGAGGTGTACCTGCAGGGCGTGGAGGGGGGGGGGAGGGGGAGGGGGAGGTGTACCTGCAGGGTGTGGAGGGGGGGGGGAGGGGGAGTGGGAGGTGTACCTGCAGGGCGTGGAGGGGGGGGGGAGGGGGAGGGGGAGGTGTACCTGCAGGGCGTGGAGGGGGATAGGACAGCGCTTCCAGGTGTTCAGGTGACACAGAGAGTCCACAGTGCTGGCACTGCCAAACACCATCAGTCTGTTCAGCAGCTCCTCCTGAGACACACAGAACAGCACCAGGGACAGGCCCGACGCTGCAACACACACACACACACACACACACACACACAGGTAAACACACACACACACACACACACACACACACACACAGGTAAACACACACACACACACACAGGTAAACACACACACACACACACACAGGTAAACACACACACACACAGGTAAACACACACACACAGGTAAACACACACACACACACACACACACACACAGGTAAACACACACACACACAGGTAAACACACACACACACACGGGTAAACACACACACACACAGGTAAACACACACACACACATACACACACAGGTAAACACATACACACACACACAGGTAAACACACACACAAACACACACACACACAGGTAAACACACACACACAGGTAAACACACCACACACACACAGGTAAACACACACACACAGGTAAACACACACACACACATACACACACAGGTAAACACACCACACACACACAGGTAAACACACACACACACACAGGTAAACACACCACACACACACAGGTAAACACACACACACACAGGTAAACACACACACACACACACAGGTAAACACACACACAGGTTGACACACGTGTGGACATGGCCTACAGCACATTTCTTGGAAAATCTCTTGCAAATCTCACACTGAATTACAAGCCTCAAATGATCAATACTATGTTGATTTTAGGTTCTTGATAATCCAGGTTTAGATTCTTGATAAACCCAGGTTAGCTGCAGGGAGTCAGTCAACTTCATTTTAAGGAGTGTGGATTTAGCTGACAAGAAACACTTCCATGAATCAGCCTAAACTGACTTTGAAAACTTTTTTTGAACTGATTTTGAATCCCAGAATCTGATTAGCTGTGCTGAATAATACCTGATGGATTAGTGATGTCTGGTGTTCAGTGTGACTGATTGATTAGTGATGTCTGGTGTTCAGTGTGACCTGATGGATTAGTGATGTCTGGTGTTCAGTGTGACTGATTGATTAGTGATGTCTGGTGTTCAGTGTGACTGATTGATTAGTGATGTCTGGTGTTCAGTGTGACTGATTGATTAGTGATGTCTGGTGTTCAGTGTGACCTGATGGATTAGTGATGTCTGGTGTTCAGTGTGACTGATTGATTAGTGATGTCTGGTGTTCAGTGTGACCTGATGGATTAGTGATGTCTGGTGTTCAGTGTGACCTGATGGATTAGTGATGTCTGGTGTTCAGTGTGACCTGATGGATTAGTGATGTCTGGTGTTCAGTGTGACTGATGGAATAGTGATGTCTGGTGTTCAGTGTGACCTGATTGATTAGTGATGTCTGGTCTTCAGTGTGACCTGATGGATTAGTGATGTCTGGTGTTCAGTGTGACCTGATGGATTAGTGATGTCTGGTGTTCAGTGTGACCTGATTGATAAGTGATGTCTGGTGTTCAGTGTGACCTGATTGATTAGTGATGTCTGGTGTTCAGTGTGACTGATGGATTAGTGATGTCTGGTGTTCAGTGTGACTGATGGAATAGTGATGTCTGGTGTTCAGTGTGACCTGATTGATTAGTGATGTCTGGTGTTCAGTGTGACTGATGGACTAGTGATGTCTGGTGTTCAGTGTGACCTGATTGATTAGTGATGTCTGGTGTTCAGTGTGACCTGATTGATTAGTGATGTCTGGTGTTCAGTGTGACCTGATTGATTAGTGATGTCTGGTGTTCAGTGTGACCTGATGGATTAGTGATGTCTGGTGTTCAGTGTGACCTGATTGATTAGTGATGTCTGGTCTTCAGTGTGACCTGATGGATTAGTGATGTCTGGTGTTCAGTGTGACTGATGGATTAGTGATGTCTGGTGTTCAGTGTGACTGATTGATTAGTGATGTCTGGTGTTCAGGGTGACCTGATGGATTAGTGATGTCTGGTGTTCAGTGTGACCTGATGGATTAGTGATGTCTGGTGTTCAGTGTGACCTGATTGATTAGTGATGTCTGGTGTTCAGTGTGACCTGATGGATTAGTGATGTCTGGTGTTCAGTGTGACCTGATTGATTAGTGATGTCTGGTGTTCAGTGTGACCTGATGGATTAGTGATGTCTGGTGTTCAGTGTGACCTGATGGATTAGTGATGTCTGGTGTTCAGAGTGACTGATTGATTAGTGATGTCTGGTGTTCAGTGTGACTGATGGATTAGTGATGTCTGGTGTTCAGTGTGACCTGATGGATTAGTGATGTCTGGTGTTCAGTGTGACCTGATTGATTAGTGATGTCTGGTGTTCAGTGTGACTGATGGATTAGTGATGTCTGGTGTTCAGTGTGACCTGATGGATTAGTGATGTCTGGTGTTCAGTGTGACCTGATGGATTAGTGATGTCTGGTGTTCAGTGTGACTGATTGATTAGTGATGTCTGGTGTTCAGTGTGACTGATGGATTAGTGATGTCTGGTGTTCAGTGTGACCTGATGGATTAGTGATGTCTGGTGTTCAGTGTGACCTGATTGATTAGTGATGTCTGGTGTTCAGTGTGACTGATTGATTAGTGATGTCTGGTGTTCAGTGTGACTCACCCTTCAGCATCAGACAGAGCTGCTCCCCTCCACAGCACAGCACAGGAGCGGCGGGCAGGGACGGCCTGTGGTACGTCACCATCTGGGACTGCAAATCCCAGAAGGCCACTGTGGTCTGACTGTTGCCCGGGGAAAACGAGCGTCAGCACAGCGGAGAAGTCTGAGACGGAGAGCAGAGCTGGGACGGAGCCGTCAGGGACACACAGCTGGACCCCCGCCCCCTCTGAGGAGACCCTGCTCTGGGAGAGCCTGGAGGAGGGAGAGGCCTGGAGGCCCGCTGAGAGGGGGAGCGCTCGCAACCAGGAGCTCCTGGCTGGCTGGGGAGGGGAGGGAGAGGGAGAGGAGGGGGAGGAGGAGGGGGAGGAGGCCTTGGCCCGGCTGTACAGGGCTGTCAAACGAGCCTCCCAGGACCTGGAGCAGAGAAGAGACGTTATGGTTACGAGACGTTCTTTCAAAACTGAAATGTAATAGAAGAAACAACAGTTACACTTAATAAGACGCGTGGGGACACTAACAGCTCAGTGGTTAGAGCATTTGACTGCAGATTGAGAGGCTGCCGGTGCTAATCCCTCCTGAGTTGCTTTGGATAAAAGCGCCTGCTAAATCTCTGTGTTGTTATGATAAAGTGTGTTGATGTTTGAGTTGTGTGTTGATGTTTGAGTTGTGTGTTGATGTTTTAGTTGTGTGTTGATGTTTGAGTTGTGTGTTGATGTTTGAGTTGTGTGTTGATGTTTTAGTTGTGTGTTGATGTTTGAGTTGTGTGTTGATGTTTGAGTTGTGTGTTGATGTTTGAGTTGTGTGTTGATGTTTGAGTTGTGTGTTGATGTTTGAGTTGTGTGTTGATGTTTGAGTTGTGTGTTGATGTTTGAGTTGTGTGTTGATGTTTGAGTTGTGTGTTGATGTTTTAGTTGTGTGTTGATGTTTGAGTTGTGTGTTGATGTTTGAGTTGTGTGTTGATGTTTGAGTTGTGTGTTGATGTTTGAGTTGTGTGTTGATGTTTGAGTTGTGTGTTGATGTTTTAGTTGTGTGTTGATGTTTGAGTTGTGTGTTGATGTTTGAGTTGTGTGTTGATGTTTGAGTTGTGTGTTGATGTTTGAGTTGTGTGTTTGTGCTGTTACCGGTCGGTGTGGAAGCTGGCCCCCAGGACAGAGCGGCTGTAGGAGGAGCTGGAGAGGCTGTCCTCGTCGCTGGACTCCCCAGGGCGGAGAGGGGAGCGGGGCTGGGGCAGGCCGCCCAGCAGGTGGTCTGGGTGCTTCCTGCCAAGGGGGGGCAGGTGGGGGGGAAAGACCAAATACAGAAGATCATCAAAACAAACACGGACCAGTCATCATCTATTGACACCTAGATACTGCAACTATGTACTTGTATAATCCTTGATACTGCAACTATGTACTTGTATAATCCTTGATATTGTAACTATGTACTCGTACATGTACTTGTATAATCCTAAATACTGTAACTATGTACTTGTATAATCCTTGATACTGTAACTATGTACTTGTATAATCCTTGATACTGTAACAATGTACTTGTACAATCCTTGATACTCTAACTATGTACTCGTATAATCCTAGATACTGTAACTATGTACTTGTATAATCCTTGATACTGTAACTATGTACTCGTATAATCCTTGATACTGTAACTATGTACTTGTATAATCCTTGATACTGTAACTATGTACTTGTATAATCCTAAATACTGTAACTATGTACTCGTATAATCCTAGATACTGTAACTATGTACTTGTATAATCCTTGATACTGTAACTATGTACTTGTATAATCCTAGATACTGTAACTATATACTTGTACAATCCTTGATACTGTAACTATGTACTTGTATAATCCTAAATACTGTAACTATGTACTCGTATAATCCTAGATACTGTAACTATGTACTTTTATAACCCTAGATACTGTAACTATGTAGTTGTACTTGTATAATCCTTGATTAAATAATTAAGCAGTTTAATTAAAGCATCTGCTATCAAATGTATCAATCAAATGTAAATCCACCACAGCTGGTATTTGTAATTGTCTACACACTGGCTACTTCTCTAAGACAAGACAAGAATGCATTCTACAGCAGCGGGTTGCCATGGTGATATGGCGTTACAGTTATTGTTGTCTAAATACCACCAAACCCCCAGACGCACGATGACAACACGTCCACAGGTTCCTCAGCGTGTCCATGGTTACCTGAAGTAGTCGTTGAGGTCGATGGCGACGGCGGCGTTGGAGCGGGTGACCGCCACGGCCGTGGTGAGGTCAGGAGAGACCTGCAGCAGGGAGAAGGAGGAGAGGCAGGGGGGACGTGTCTCCCTCCCAGGGCACGGCGGGGACACACCCCGCTACGTCCACGCTGGCCAGATGACTACCGTCTACACTGCTGAACACATCTGGAGCAGGAAGTTAAAGATCACCCGGAATCACCATGTAGAGATAACGGGACACAGTCACAAACTAATAATAGACACAATTTGTGTTTTTGTTCTTTTTTGGAATGGAGTCTAAATGGTCATTTGTGTAGTCTGAACTGAGTGTGTCAATAGAAGTAGGCCAAGGAAAATGCTTAAATACCACAGCAAATAATCTATCAGTCTGCAGTGAGGATACATATGAGTCCACTGCAGGTTAGCATGAAGAGCGTGTCTCTGCAGAGCCGGGAGTCCGTCCAGGTGTCGGGGACTCGAGGGGGGAGGCGGAGGTGACAGCAGGACAGGGCGTGGGGATCTCCAGTCCCTCGCCACTTCCACAGCAGCTGCACCAGCGTGCTGGAGTTCAGCAGGAGGCAGCATCTGGCGTCCACGAAAGACAGCACCTTCACAGACAGCACCTCAGGCAAACCTGCAAGCAAGGCTGTGTTAGAGGAGCAGGGCTGTGTTAGAGTACGGGGCTGTGTTAGAGGAGCAGTGCTGTGTCTGAGTAGCAGTGCTGTGTGTGAGGAGCAGTGCTGTGTGTGAGTAGCAGTGCTGTGTGTGAGTAGCAGTGCTGTGTGTGAGGAGCAGTGCTGTGTGTGAGTAGCAGTGCTGTGTGTGAGGAGCAGTGCTGTGTGTGAGGAGCAGTGCTGTGTGTGAGTAGCAGTGCTGTGTGTGAGTAGCAGTGCTGTGTGTGAGTAGCAGTGCTGTGTGTGAGTAGCAGTGCTGTGTGTGAGGAGCAGTGCTGTGTGTGAGTATGGGGCGGTCTGGGAGGGTGTGGGAAATGTTGGAGGAACTCGGGATGGATGTCGTGACTCTCAGTGGCATCAAAAAGGAAAGAGAAACTAAAACTTGAATTACTGAATCATCCACGCATATCAGATGTGGTCTGAAGGGCAATATTTCCCCACTTGAGATGAGGTGGATGAGAAATGGATATGGGAGCTTCTAAGGAAGTAGAGTTACTCACTAAGATCCTTCTCCTGGACCAGCTGCACAATCTGTCCTGCTGTGCACTTCGAGGTACACGTTAGCGGCTGGTTAGAAGCTGCACACTCCGCTTTGACCTCGTAGAGCTTCAGGTCACCCTCTGACCCCACGGCGAGGAGTCTGTGGACGCTACCAGAGCCCCCGTGAGCCGTCACCTCCTCCCAGGACACACTGGGGACAGGACAGGGACAGGACAGGGACAGGACAGGGACAGGACAGGGACAGGACAGGGACAGGACAGAGACAGGACAGGGACATGAGGAATATATGGTTTAGAGACAACATTTAGAGATACATGTTTGTAAGATAACTTGGTGTTTAAATATTGCGAAGACGGCTGAGATGGACAGACAGGATCTTTCTTTTCTAATGCCGAATTTATGTCAAACAATTTTAAGCCTGATTTTCGCTCGCCGACAATGTTGTGGGGATCGCCGACAAAAGACCGATATGGTATAATACTCAGAGCTCTCTCCCGTGAGCAACGATTACTGTATGAAGTATCAAAGACAGATAGTTACCTGGAACTCTAGATATCTGATATACTTTCACCCGGTCTCTGATTGGTTGTTTAAGCTGAAACCCCTCCCACTTCCATGACATCAGTTACATTCTCAGATTTTGGTACAGTCACATGATCTGACGTGATCGTAAGTCTCATGGTTCTTGAAACTTGTGTCCAGGTAAGAGACTGATCAACTCACGTATCAAACACAGTCACGGTCACACACAGTCAACACATTCAACACACAGCAACCACTGTCACCAATATTAAAGTGGCTGTAAAGCAGAACTGAAAATGAGTTTTTAAGTTAATCACACCACAGAAGAATGTGTTGTTAACTACCCATCCAAATTCGAAAAAAACAAAAACAAAACACTGACAAGTATGTTAAATTAGGCTTCGAAATCGTGAGAAAATCAGCATTCTTCTCTGATTGATACTGGGGGGGCGTGTTGCCTGAAAGAGCTGAAGCTCCGCCCCCTCGAATTGATTTGAATTTAGCAACAACAGCAACAACAAGCTAAATCAAATGCAGATATCAGAACAGACCTACCTGCAGTCTCTGGGTGTTTTATGTTTTAATTACTTTCTCTGCGTCATATCAGCTGAGTAACAGAATGCAGGTTATGTAAGACATCTGTGATCTGAGGTAGATGGGTGGCTGTGATGTAGATAGGTCGGGTTTTGCCCCGCCTAAACTGTTCAACGGTCTAACTCCACATTTCAGTGCGACAAAGTTTTAGAGCTTTGCACATCTATGGAAGCAAATCAGGTGAGAGGAAGGTACACATCCACTCTGGGGAGAGGAAGGATTGTTTACAAATGTGGACAAACAGCTTTTTTATCATAGCTGAGGATGTGGTCATTAAAGGCTGCTCTTAACAAAAGGTAGGTGGGGGTGGGGGGTATGGAAGCAAATAAGTGCCATAATTTTTTTAATTTTAAAAGGCATCAAATACTTAATATTGAAATTTAAACAACACTGAATTCTCATCTGAATATATTTCTATGTAAAATAAAATTCAGGTTGCTCAAATTCGAGCCTAAAAAAATCGATCTTAAAAAATTCGACCATAAAAAATTCGACCCTATCAAATTCGAGACGAAAATGTTCCAGCTGAAAAAATTCGACCCTAAAAATTAGAGCCTATAAAATTCGACCCTAAAAATTGGTAGAGCAATCGAGCGTCAAAGCAATCGAACCAACACTGATTTTCTTCCATACACATGCTTTCAGTAACTTATTTCACACGTAGGCCTATATAATGTACCGAGAAGTAGCCTAAATCATGGAATTTGTATTACAGCACCTTTAAACCTTATCCGACATTAATACTAGTACACTGACCAGTTAACATAACATTAATAAATCACAATCAAAACATGAATTGGATACACCCACAATCACTTCCGCCTACAGGACAAAGACCACTTCCTCTGGTCACTACAATATCAGCACTCCTGGGCGTGAAAAGATCATCATTCATGGTGAAGTGAAAGAATAAATATTTTCCAACACAGCATGTTAGCTTTACTTACTCTGAGTATGTGCCATCCAGAGTTTTTCCTGCCGACTCAGAGACAGAGAGATCGCCGATGGTTAGCCCACCGGAGCTGTTAAGGAAACACAGCAAAGAGCTGCCCTGGGCCATTTTGGCTTTCCCCAAATCCTCCACATTTCTACAGAGATTACTTTCAGGGATGAGAGCAACCTCCAATGTGCCATTATCCATAGGTTCAGACCTGTTCAACATGTTTTATGTTAACCAACGCGACTTTAAACAGACATGTTGTTCCTCTTCCATGTAAACACCGACATCCTGACAGCCATGTCACATGTCACGTTGGAATCAGCTGATTCATATTGTCCAATAGAAGATCGGCTATTGAGAAATGTGGAAGACTAAGCTAATCGAAAAATGATCATTAAAAAAATGACAACATGTTTAGTTAATATATTAATGTACATCGCCACAAACACATGACAATAAAATCCTGGCCACCCATTAATCGATACGCCACCGGAATTAAATGTATGCGTCTTCAAAATAATAAACTGTACATCTCAACGGAATCGTACGCCAACCAATTTTGTCAGAAGGCGGAAGTGTTCAACTCAGTTATGTTCTAAGTCGTTTTTACAGAGCTGCAATGTTTGAATGTCAAGTTAGTTTGGTGATAACAGGACTGTTTGGTCAACTCGCGTGACCTTCAGTTGGGTTGTTCTAACGGGTATCCTGACTGTCTACACTAATTCCAGGTTCAAACAATGGCGTTATTTGAGAGATGGATAGTTTCCAGTCTTCTATTATTGCTCACTGTCGCGAAGGCTTTGTAGTTGTCGGGGCAAATCGGGGTAAGAATGCACAGCAACATGGAAGAAAAAGCATTAGAAGTATACGGTAAGTTTGCTGATTATCTTAGTTAGCTCTGTAGCCAACAAGATAGCATGTTTAGCTACTAGAGTAGATATCTTCACCGGATCGCCTATTCTATGTCAGGGAAATTGTTGCGGCTAGCAGTGGCGTGCTTCACCTCTGATCAAGACTCTTAACTCTGTATTAATTAAGAGGAAGCGTCATTACGTAAATGATTACTCAAATGTAATGACATTCTTCTTCTCCGCAGATGTCATTCGCTGTATCCGAGACCCTGAGAAACCGAACACGTTAGAAGAGCTTGAGGTTGTCAATGAGAAATGTGTTGAAGTAAAAGATCTTGGAGAGGACGAGTACCTCATCATCATCAAGTTCTCTCCGACGGTCCCTCATTGCTCCCTTGCCACATTAATTGGTGCGTGGTTAAACTCATAAGACACAGTAACTAACGGAACACAGTATATTACTTACATGTCTACTGTGTCCATGACATGGTAATACCATGGTGTCTCCCCTACGAGAAGGTGATAGCTTTTTCAGAGTGTGACTGTCACAAATATGGTAATATCGACATTTTAATGGCGTGAAACAGCCCTAATAATCGTTTGGCACTGAATTTGAACATGCAGTGCATTCCAGTTCAGTAGTAGGCTACTAGCAGTAGTAGCTGTAGCAGGTTCCTTTTTGATCCCCAAGGGGAAAGTATGGAGGCAAGGACAGGAAATAGGAATAGGAAATAAAAAAATCAATTGTTATCAATTCTAACTACACAACATACAAATATGAGAGTACAGAAATATACAAAATACATAAGACTGTGCTCTGGGTAGAACACATGGTTACAGATTGTCTACTTATATTATAAAGTCTATGTGATAGATAAGCTGCAGTTGGATTAATGATAAGTCTCTTTTTCAGGCCTCTGTTTACAAGTTAAACTGCAACGATGCTTGCCCTTTAAACACAAGGTAAACCACCCCTCTGCAATCACATGTATCTGTAGCAACTCTTGTTATCAAAGCTGCTCTTCTCAGACAAACAGGCAGATGAAGCAAACAGAGCCTGAGGATTGTTGGATCATGAATCATCATGTGGACACATCTGTGTTTAGCAGCTTTTTTTATCCTTGATTCACCATCTGAAACTCCATCCTTCTCCACGTTAATCCAGATCTCACTAGCCTACTTCTTTTACCTTCAGGCAACCACACACACACAGACAGACACACTCTCTCTCACACACACACACACGACACTCTCTCAACCACACACACAGACACTCTCTCTCTCACACACACACACACAGACACTCTCTCAACCACACACACACAGACAGACACACTCTCTCACACACACACACACTACACTCTCTCACACACACACTCACACAGACAGACAATAAGCAAAGTTCGTTCCTTCTTTCACAGTTGGAAATCTACATAACTGAAGGAACCCACTCCACTGAAGAAGACAGTAAGTAGTTTAACCAAAACTGCCTTTTTAGAATGTCCTCTGAGAAATTACTTTTTAAGTGGAATTTTGAGAATTCAAGTGGAAATGTAATTTTTATGTAGAAGGGAATAGCACCGCCATAATTTATTTATTATCAAAGACAGTTTGACAAGGGGAAATAACTTATTCAAAGTTGTTTTTGTTCCTATCTTCTAAGTTAACAAGCAAATCAATGACAAGGAGAGAGTGGCAGCTGCGATGGAAAACCCCAACCTCAGAGAGATAGTGGAGCAGTGTGTCACCGAGCCTGACGACTGAGCCTGATGACTGAGCCTCAAACCCCAACCTCAGAGAACTAGTGGAGCAGTGTGTCACTGAGCCTGACGACTGAGCCTGACGACTGAGCCTCAAACCCCAACCTCAGAGAACTAGTGGAGCAGTGTGTCACTGAGCCTGACGACTGAGCCTGACGACTGAGCCTCAAACCCCAACCTCAGAGAACTAGTGGAGCAGTGTGTCACTGAGCCTGACGACTGAGCCTCACTGGCCCAAACCCCAACCTCAGAGAGATAGTGGAGCAGTGTGTCACCGAGCCTGACGACTGAGCCTGATGGAACAGCTCTGTCTGGGGCTCTGCCTCACACCAGCCTCCCAGAGGAAACCACAGCCATGTTCAAGGGTTTTAGAATCCGTCTGTGTTCCTGAGGAGATGTCTGTGGTTGATCACTGACCTGCTCATGTGACACGTGCGTCCTTGGAGATTCTGTCTCCTGAGTTTTGGGGTAGACGGTTTACCACCAAACGACACAGACAAGTTAACTCTCCTGGTTCTCTGAGGTCATTAGTCTCTCTTCTTCATGGTATGGAAGTGCAGTTTCCCAGCGTTGTAACGGTATGGAAGTGCAGTTTCCCAGCGAGGAACAGACTGTTCAGGAGCTTAAGGAAACGGGTACAATTCACTATCACAGTTCAGTCAGTCGAGAACATGGAATAAAACATTGCTGCACCATCCATAATGAAACCATGTAGCTTGTTATCTTGCTGCCTTCAGCTAAAGTAAAACATTGTAATTCCTAACTACACGTCCCTATAGAGACAAGCTCGTGGCTTAAGGGTGGGTCTGCTGTTGTTGCTTAAAAAATCATGTCTTATATTTGTATTTACCCAGGGATCGATTCAAGGCTGTAATATACTCACAAATAATGACTATTTTAGAAATGTGATTTTGTATGTATAAGAATGCTTAAAGCTCCCTACTTCAATGATTGCACTGTAGGCGTTTGGTGAACTGAAACAGCCAGATAATAAACCTGCTGTGATGAGAACTGTGTGTACGGGTTTCCTTAATGAACACTCAATGGAATGGTAAAGCAAGGAGGTTTTGTCTATAGCAGTGTTTTCTAATTATGTTAATCATTTAGCACTTCAAATTAAAGCTTCCAGCTGGGGAATTAAAGTTGAACAGACTGTGGGCAAGTTATTATATGTGGATGACATCGTTTTATTTGCTGAACATAAGATCTGCAATTTTGGTGCTGGAAATGGAAATGGACTCACAACTCACTTGTTTCTGACCTGTGTCTGGCCTGGGTCTGGGTGTGTGGATGGTGTTTGTGGTTTCTGTGAACATACTAGTTGTAACTCTGTGCATCCTACAGCTATCAATCATGTTTGCGAGTCCATACATTTGTCAGTTTTAGCGGTTTGTGGAAATATGGGATACAAACATCAGACATGAATGTGACATTCTTTGGCATGATCATGTCTGTTCAGAGACTCATTATAAACATATATATACATTTCTCAGAGTCATCACTGGGCTAATGAGTCCTTATAAAATCCTTATTTTATTGTGTGATATTCAGGAGATTAGGAGGTATATTTATCTCTTTAGTGTTTAGTCTTTAGTTTAATGTTAGTGAGTTTTCTGTAATTGTAATTATGTGGAAGGAGAACATTGCATTTTAAGAATGTCATTGTACGGACTAACTTTGTTAAACCGTATATATGACAACAAATATCTTGAATCTTGAAAAGGTTTATTGTGGACGAAGAAAAAAGGTTTGTTGACATATGGTGTAAACCAGAATGATACACAGACTTCTGGTCTCATGAAGGATATCTCCTTTGTGAAGTGTAATTGAAAGCAGATGAAGATTCTTGTGTGCACAGCAGCAGCTGAGTAGCTTCCCCAGGGACAGGACGTGTTGTGAGAACGAGGAGACACAGAAGGAGGCTAGTCTGCAGGACGTGTTGTGAGAACGAGGAGACACAGAAGGAGGCTAGTCTGCAGGACGTGTTGTGAGAACGAGGAGACACAGAAGAAGGCTAGTCTGCAGGACGTGTTGTGAGAACGAGGAGACACAGAAGGAGGCTAGTCTGCAGGACGTGTTGTGAGAACGAGGAGACACAGAAGGAGGCTAGTCTGCAGGACGTGTTGTGAGAACGAGGAGACACAGAAGGAGGCTAGTCTGCAGGACGTGTTGTGAGAACGAGGAGCAGGACGTGGAGACAGCAGAAGGAGGCTAGTCTGCAGGACGTGTTGTGAGAACGAGGAGACACAGAAGGAGGCTAGTCTGCAGGACGTGTTGTGAGAACGGGGACACGAGAGCTATCGCACGTTGGAGACGAGACACGAAGGAGGCTAGTCTGCAGGACGTGTTGTGAGAACGAGGAGACACAGAAGGAGGCTAGTCTGCAGGACGTGTTGTGAGAACGAGGAGACACAGAAGGAGGCTAGTCTGCAGGACGTGTTGTGAGAACGAGGAGACACAGAAGGAGGCTGAAGAGTACAGCATCCTGTTTGAGGACAAGTGATGTACTTCCATCTATGGCTAAAAGATGACGACATAATGCAGTTATAACGTGGTATTTTGTTTAAGACCAGTAAAATGATCACAATAAAATATTTATACAATTAAAATGTAATTTTCTAATAGTAATAAATATAGCTGCAAGCAGCGATGCGGGTTCCTCCGCAAAATGGCAAAATATGATCAAAATGTACACTGTAGAAGATCAAGAGTTGGACCACAAGAGAGCAAAATGACTTCATGTTTGACCAACCACAGGCTGAGCAGAGCAGAGTGGTTCGTGAGCAGAGTGGTTTTGAAGGTTCTCCCAAATTTGGACAATACAAGAAAATTCATAAGTCTGACGCTATGGGTCCTAGAGGCTTTCTTGTTCCCCAAAAACAATAACTGCCTTTTTAGATGAAATGAAATCACATTTGACCAGCAGTCCTGTTTGGTCTGAGGCACTGCTGTGCATGCCATGAACATAAAGGAATCAATCAATAATTGTTCATTTTCTGCCATTTGCTGAACCCATCTTCCTACAGAATGTTTAATGGCTGCAAACAATCTATCTTCTCCTTCTAAGACTCACAGATGCTTTTTGTAATTTTGTGTCACTCGTTTGACCAATGCCAACTACTCTTGATTAACTATGAATATTATGGGGTTTCCAACAGAGCTGTCCTGTCCTCTCAAATTCTGAAAAACATCAAAGAACGTGGGGTTTTTACCAGCCCTGGCTGCAGTAACCATGGCAACTCTTAAGGGGGCACTGTTGAATAACGTTGGCCCCAAGGCACGTGGATGCTATTCGGGAAACCAGACCCCATTTTAACGCAACACATGCAGCTAAACAAATGAAAGATGAATGTGGTTGGTAGCTTTCCTTTACTTGATTTACGGTGTCTTCATCACCTGCGTTCGTCTTCTACCAAACTGGATATTTATAGATTGTCCACATTAAAACATGCATAAACAACTAATTTAACTTGAAGTACTCTCAGATTAGGATAAAGACATATTGATTGCATATCTTACTAAGACTACATGTCTTACTATGTAATCATCACAATTACAGCCAGGAGGAAGCTGTTATCACAGTGCCTACACAGGATGTGTCTAGGACTGAATCTTTCATACGAAGCATGCTCACCTGAACTTCTGGATGTCCAGCACACCTGGGAACATCAAACCATGACACCTGAACCACTCTGACTGGATGTCCAGCACACATCTA
Source organism: Mallotus villosus (assembly GCA_903064625.1). NCBI lineage: Eukaryota > Metazoa > Chordata > Actinopteri > Osmeriformes > Salangidae > Mallotus > Mallotus villosus. The sequence goes on from CAEFZP010003314.1 coordinate 314,772, forward strand.
CCTGGGCACATCAAACCGTGACACCTCCTCTGGAGCATTGGGTATGTGGTGTTTAATTTCACGGGTGTTGGAACAGATCAAATCAGAAATGTCATTTCCTCTCACTGTAGGTGTAATGTTCTACCTTGAGCGTTCACAGATCTGATGCTCCTTCGTACAAAAGCCATTAGAGAGCTGAAGAAGTCACAGTTGCTCAGTGAATGTTAACACATCATTTTAATTCATGTTCTGGATGTGGAACAGTGGATCGTATTTGGTCTACATGGCTTAAATCATCATGTATCAATGCACAATCACATTTATGGTAAAACCGTTGTTGTGATAAATATTGTACAAGGGCGTTAAAATGTGTCTGGAGGACTGAAAGTGTCTTGAGTAGTTCTGACGCACACAGACAGACCCAATCTTTATCACACACACAGACACTCTCACACACACACAGACAGACCCAATCTTTATCACACACACACACACACACACACACACCACACACACACACACACACACCACACACACACACACACACACACACACACACACACACACACCACACACACACACACACACAACACACACACACACACACACACACACACACTCACTCCCACAGACAGACCCACTCTATCACACACAACCAAGAAAGTGGCTTTTAGAGTCTATTTTGTCCAGTTATTAAGGCCTGGAGGAGAGTAGGTCATCCATGTTGTTATGTGAACCTTAGCGCTCTTGTTTCTGCAATTGAACTTGACAGGTACAAGCCAGGTTCTTATGGATGGAATATGTGTCACACAGATGACTGGACATGAATGTTCCTCCATGGGCCACCCAGCAGGACTTGTTACAGCCTGTGGTATTGAAGAAAAAAAATCTGATTTCTGTGTGTGATGCAACACAAGAACATAGCCTGAGATTGACAAGCACACAACAGATAAACAGGTACAGTACGTTCAGACGCTCCCTGGGATGGACTGGGGTGGAATAACCCATGAAATGGTTAGTCATGCAAATATCAATAAGGGGCAAATGACAAGTAACTGTTGGGAACATAATCAGAATACGTACACGTCATTAACTCACCACACTCGAGTCGGGTGTGTTTGAGGCCGTTTACCAAAACAATGTTGTCTAAAAGGTGTTTGTTATCAAATTATTAGCTAAACATAATATAATTCCCACCATTTGCCTCCCAAAAGGAGTTGGCTTTTTTCCAATGGCACACTAATGGGTTAACCCTTTAAAAGTACTACACATGGTTTATTAAGAGACTCCAGTGGTTAAATATAAATGTTATTCATCAAGGTTACTAAGGTTGTCGTATTGACTGAAAACAAACAAATTCATTGAAATTTGCAAAGCCGTGTCAGAGAACAAGCAGGTGGTATTGGTGAAATTATCAGGCTAGGAAACAGCTGTGGCGCTCCACAGAAAGGTCAACACCCAATTTATCAAGCACAGCCTTAATCTGCTCAGGAATTCATAGACTGAAATAATTGACGGAAATTCAAAATACTCATTCATTTTAACCAGAAGTCTTTAAGACGTCATTATTTTCTCTCATGTTTGTATCGACCTGCTCTGCTCAGTCCTGCAGCACCGTGCCGTTCCACAGAGCACAGGTCCTTCACAGAGCACAGGTCCTTCACAGAGCACAGGTCCTTCACAGAGCACAGGTCCTTCACAGAGCACAGGTCCTTCACAGAGCACAGGTCCTTCACAGAGCACAGGTCCTTCACAGAGCACAGGTCCTTCACAGAGCACAGGTCCTTCACAGAGCACAGGTCCTTCACAGAGCACAGGTCCTTCACAGAGCACAGGTCCTTCACAGAGCACAGGTCCTTCACAGAGCACAGGTCCTTCACAGAGCACAGGTCGTTCCACAGAGCACAGGTCCTTCACAGAGCACAGGTCCTTCACAGAGCACAGGTCCTTCACAGAGCACAGGTTGTTCCACAGAGCACAGGTCCTTCACAGAGCACAGGTCGTTCCACAGAGCACAGGTCCTTCACAGAGCACAGGTCCTTCACAGAGCACAGGTCCTTCACAGAGCACAGGTCGTTCCACAGAGCACAGGTCCTTCACAGAGCACAGGTCCTTCACAGAGCACAGGTCCTTCACAGAGCACAGGTCGTTCCACAGAGCACAGGTCCTTCACAGAGCACAGGTCCTTCACAGAGCACAGGTCCTTCACAGAGCACAGGTCCTTCACAGAGCACAGGTCCTTCCACAGAGCACAGGTCGTTCCACAGAGCACAGGTCCTTCACAGAGCACAGGTCCTCCACAGAGCACAGGTCCTTCACAGAGCACAGGTCCTTCACAGAGCACAGGTCCTTCACAGAGCACAGGTCCTTCACAGACCACAGGTCGTTTCACAGAGCACAGGTCGTTCCACAGAGCACAGGTCCTTCACAGAGCACAGGTCCTTCACAGAGCACAGGTCCTTCACAGAGCACAGGTCGTTCCACAGAGCACAGGTCCTTCACAGAGCACAGGTCGTTCCACAGAGCACAGGTCCTTCACAGAGCACAGGTCCTTCACAGAGCACAGGTCCTCCACAGAGCACAGGTCCTTCACAGAGCACAGGTCCTTCACAGAGCACAGGTTGTTCCACAGAGCACAGGTCGTTCCACAGAGCACAGGTCCTTCACAGAGCACAGGTCGTTTCACAGAGCACAGGTCGTTCCACAGAGCACAGGTCCTTCACAGAGCACAGGTCCTTCACAGAGCACAGGTCCTTCACAGAGCACAGGTCCTTCACAGAGCACAGGTCCTTCACAGAGCACAGGTCCTTCACAGAGCACAGGTCGTTCCACAGAGCACAGGTCCTTCACAGAGCACAGGTCCTCCACAGAGCACAGGTCCTTCACAGAGCACAGGTCGTTCCACAGAGCACAGGTCCTTCACAGAGCACAGGTCCTTCACAGAGCACAGGTCCTTCACAGAGCACAGGTCCTTCACAGAGCACAGGTCCTCCACAGAGCACAGGTCCTTCACAGAGCACAGGTCCTTCACAGAGCACAGGTCCTTCACAGAGCACAGGTCCTTCACAGAGCACAGGTCCTTCACAGAGCACAGGTCGTTCCACAGAGCACAGGTCCTTCACAGAGCACAGGTCGTTCCACAGAGCACAGGTTGTTCCACAGGGCACAGGTCCTCCACAAAGCACAGGTCGTTCCACAGAGCACAGGTCCTTCACAGAGCACAGGTCCTTCACAGAGCACAGGTCCTTCACAGAGCACAGGTCCTTCACAGAGCACAGGTCCTCCACAGAGCACAGGTCCTTCACAGAGCACAGGTCGTTCCACAGAGCACAGGTCCTTCACAGAGCACAGGTCGTTCCACAGAGCACAGGTCCTCCACAGAGCACAGGTCCTCCACAGAGCACAGGTCCTTCACAGAGCACAGGTCGTTCCACAGAGCACAGGTCCTTCACAGAGCACAGGTCCTTCACAGAGCACAGGTCGTTCCACAGAGCACAGGTCCTCCACAGAGCACAGGTCCTTCACAGAGCACAGGTCCTTCACAGAGCACAGGTCCTTCACAGAGCACAGGTCCTTCACATGCGCCTCATGTTGCTTTGGCTTTCTGGATGTTTGTTTAGAGGTGAGACAGGCAGGCAGTCAGGAACAATCCACACATGTTCCAGAAACAAGTTAATCATTCACGTTTTCTGGTCATGAGGAGGTGTGCTTAGGTAATGGAAATGTACTGTTTGGTTTCCTTCGCTGTCGTGACTGACTTGAAGAGCATCTAAGGAGAGGTCTGTCTGTCGTGACTGACTTGAAGAGCATCTAAGGAGAGGTCTGTCTGTCGTGATGGACTTGAAGAGCATCTAAGGAGAGGTCTGTCTGAGAGAACAGTCTCTTCACAACAGCCCACATCCCTATTATAACACTAGAACATTATATAACACTTTTTCCATCTCTAGCCAGGCACAAAGATAGTTTCAATTAAGGTTTAACACTTTTAACTTTTAAGTATGAATCAAGGGAGAGAAGCACATGGAGATACAAACAGAACAAGAGTTTCAAGAGCCCTTTGAATTCTAGGATGGATATTTATCCTTTTAAACCAATGCACCAAATCAATAGTTACATTTAGTCATTTAGCAGATGCTCTTATCCAGACAGAGTTACAGTCAGTTCGGGACATTCCCCCCGAGGCAAGTAGGCTGAAGTGCCTTGCCCAAGGACACAACGTCATTTTGCATGGCTGGTAATAGAACCGGCAACATTCTTATCAATAGCCCGACTCCCCTAACCGCTCAGCCACCTGACACCCCAATAGTTCTACTCAGTTCGGAGATGTAGATGTGGTGGGAATTGTGAGGGAGGAATTATGGAGAACTCGCAGGCGATTGGCTGTGTTTCTGGATGTTTCGGTTCATGACAAAATCCACTCAATCATGAAAGGGTCATTCGTCAATAGATGGATGGAGGTCAAAATTCCATTCTCATCAATTCACTGTGGCACACCCGAGTAGTGATAGAGTACGTTCAGTGAGAAGAGAGAGGAGCGAGGAGAGGGGAGAGAGGGATAAGAGAGATGAGATAGAGAGAGGAAGAGTAGATGATAGAGGATAGAGGATGATAGATGAGCTTAATCTCTATGATCTCTCGTCTTGTCTCATTGTATATTGTTCATGTTCTCGGTATTCTTGTTCTCGCTTTGTCTTCTCTCTTTCTCTTTTCTCTCTCTCTCTGTCTCTTCGTCTCTTCTCTCTTCTCTCTCTCTCTCTTTCTCTCTTCTTCTCTCTCCTTTCCTTTTCTCCTGTTCTCTTTTCTCTTCTCTCTTCTCTTCTTCTCTCTTCTCTTCTTCTCTCTTTTCTCTTCCTCTTCTTCTTCTCTTTCTCTCTTCTCTCTTCTCTCTCTTCTCTCTTCTCTCTTCTCTCTTCTCTCCTCTCTTTGCTCTCTTCTACTCTTCTGCTCTTCTCTGCTCTCTCTTCTCTCTCTCTCTCTTCGCTCTTCTCTCTTCTCCTCTTCTCTCTCCTCTTCGCTCTCTCTCTCCTTCTCTCTTCTCTCTTCTCTCTTCTCTCTTCTCTCTTCTCTCTTCTCCCTCTTCTCTCTTCTCTCCTTCTCTCTCTCTCGCTTCTCTCTTTCTCTCTGTCTCTCTTCTCTCTCTTCTTCTCGCTCCTCTCTTCTCTCTTCTCTCTTTTCTCTCCTCTCTCTCGCTCTTCTCTCTTCTCTCTTCTCTCTCTCTTCTCTCCTCTCTCTTCTCTCTTCTCTCTTCTCTCTTCTCTCTTCTCTCTTCTCTCTTCTCTCTTCTCTCTCTCTCTGTCGGAGAGGATAGAGGCAGCACTCTGTGGCTCCTGTGAGTGCTTTCAGGATCAGGACATCGATGAAGGCGTCTCCAGGGCTTCAAGAGAACTGAGATGAAGGCTTTGGACTGGGAGGGGACTGGGAATACACACCCAGCCTCTTTAGACAGGACTCTTCACTTCTATTAATAACTAACACATATTTCCTATTTGCTATTTGGAAGGATAAAAGGAGGCAACTGAGGGAATTGTAAATCATATTCATTAAGAGTTAAAAGCCAGAGGGAGAACTGCAAAGCGAAGTTCACACTATCATGTGAAACTCTGTTCTGTATAGGAACTCACAACAAGGATTGATGGTGTGATGCTGTGTGACTGAGGGAATGTTCTAGAGCACGAGAAGAACCCTGCTGTGTGACTGAGGGAATGTTCTAGAGCATGAGAAGAACCCTGCTCTGTGACTGAGGGAATGTTCTAGAGCATGAGAAGAACCCTGCTCTGTGACTGAGGGAATGTTCTAGAGCACTAAAAGAACCCTGCTGTGTGACTGAGGGAATGTTCTAGAGCACTAGAAGAACCCGGCTCTGTGACTGAGGGAATGTTCTAGAGCATGAGAAGAACCCTGCTCTGTGACTGAGGGAATGTTCTAGAGCATGAGAAGAACCCTGCTCTGTGACTGAGGGAATGTTCTAGAGCACTAGAAGAACCCTGCTGTGTGACTGAGGGAATGTTCTAGAGCACTAGAAGAACCCTGCTCTGTGACTGAGGGAATGTTCTAGAGCATGAGAAGAACCCTGCTGTGTGACTGAGGGAATGTTCTAGAGCACTAGAAGAACCCTGCTCTGTGACTGAGGGAATGTTCTAGAGCACTAGAAGAACCCTGCTGTGTGACTGAGGGAATGTTCTAGAGCACGAGAAGAACCCTGCTCTGTGACTGAGGGAATGTTCTAGAGCATGAGAAGAACCCTGCTCTGTGACTGAGGGAATGTTCTAGAGCACTAGAAGAACCCTGCTGTGTGACTGAGGGAATGTTCTAGAGCACTAGAAGAACCCTGCTCTGTGACTGAGGGAATGTTCTAGAGCATGAGAAGAACCCTGCTGTGTGACAGAGGGAATGTTCTAGAGCACTAGAAGAACCCTGCTCTGTGACTGAGGGAATGTTCTAGAGCATGAGAAGAACCCTGCTCTGTGACTGAGGGAATGTTCTAGAGCATGAGAAGAACCCTGCTGTGTGACAGAGGGAATGTTCTAGAGCACTAGAAGAACCCTGCTCTGTGACTGAGGGAATGTTCTAGAGCACTAGAAGAACCCTGCTGTGTGACTGAGGGAATGTTCTAGAGCACTAGAAGAACCCTGCTCTGTGACTGAGGGAATGTTCTAGAGCACTAGAAGAACCTTGCTGCGGGGGTTAAGTGCAGTTCTGCTGGCGTGTGGAAACCCCCCTGTGATATTGCTTGTGAAAAGGTACAAATACAATTTGACTGATAAAAGTATCAATCACTAAAGTTACATAAACCTGGGATTGTTGGTGTTGCCCAATGTTCAAGTTCAAGTCTTTTACTGTCAGATGCCCAGAACAACACAAGGTGTAACACAATGTAGCAAGGAGATGACATTGGGGGTTTTGTAATTGAATAATCTGTCAGCCGAACTCCAAATGATCATCCCTCTCTCACCCCTCCCTCACCCCTCTCTCTGCCCGGGCGACTGAATCCCCAGCCACAACCATGACATTGGGGTTGTGTGATTGAATAATCTGACTGAACTTTACTCATCGAGTGGAACACATTCTATACATCCTTTGGTGGAAATATACACAGTATAATAAAGTATACCTCTGATCTCTATGATTAACCAAGCCTTCTTTAGTACTTTTCTACGTGATTTTATTTTTAGTTTAAGTCATCAGCAAGTGTAGAAATCCCTGTCAGTCTTGTTCATCTCAGAGAGCACTTGATGTGTTTGAGAACCAGTTTCCACCCTGGGACGTTTCAAGGAGTCAGACTATCAGCCCAACTCCCAATTATCATGAAGGTGTCTGTCTCCCTCCTGCTCCCAGCTGCAGCTGCCCCTCACCCCTCTCTCACCCCTCCCTCAACCCTCCCTCACCCCTCCCTCACCCTCACCCCTCCCTCACCCCTCACCCTCCCTCACCCTCCCTCACCCCTCCGTCACCCCTCCCTCACCCCTCACCCTCCCTCACCCCTCCCTCACCCCTCCCTCACTCCTCAGTCACCCCTCACCCTCCCTCACCCCTCCCTCCCTCACCCCTCCCTCACTCCTCCGTCACCCCTCACCCTCCCTCACCCCTCCCTGTACCCGGGTGACTGAATCCCCAGCCACAACCATGCACCCTTCACTTTTATATCTGTATTTTATTCATTTAAGTATATTTTCATTCCCCTTTGCACAAGATTGTAACATAGGAATGCTTCAAATCACCTGAAAGTGATGGATTACTCAGAGAGCAGTCCCCCCTGTCGGATTCCATGTGTGTTTTTCAACTTCTTCAATTCATCAACTGGTACTTAACATCTTCATTGGGCAACCTTTCTGCATGTCTATGGATCAATCAATAGATTGTATTAAAAGATGAAAAAGAACATTTGAGAACATGGATGGTTTAAAGTCGACCTCATGTCAGACATCGCCTGACGTGTTGAAACATGTGACTCATCACATCTTAACACGATGGATCAAAGCACTGCATCAGAGCCTCCAGCAGAGCTCTGTCACACTACCATCAAAGCTCTCAGAAGGTTTACAAAAGCAGTTTAAACTACAGCTGCATCTCTATTGAAACATGTCTCGTCACGATACAGAAGGCCTTGCAAGCACCCCTTGGCGTCCCTGACTGTCTGGCAAAGAGTAAGGCGTAAGAAACCTTACAAAGCATGTGCTTATATAACTGGGTGGTTCGGCAGGAGTGATACAAAACTCTACTTTTTATGCCTGGCAGTGTGAGGAGAGGGCAGCAGTGAGAGGAGAGGGCTGCAGTGTGAGGAGAGGGCTGCAGTGTGAGGAGAGGGCTGCAGTGTGAGGAGAGGGCTGCAGTGTGAGGAGAGGGCTGCAGTGAGAGGAGAGGGCTGCAGTGTGAGGAGAGGGCTGCAGTGTGAGGAGAGGGCTGCAGTGTGAGGAGAGGGCTGCAGTGAGGAGAGGGCTGCAGTGTGAGGAGAGGGCTGCAGTGAGAGGAGAGGGCTGCAGTGAGAGGAGAGGGCTGCAGTGAGGAGAGGGCTGCAGTGAGAGGAGAGGGCTGCAGTGAGAGGAGAGAGCTGCAGTGAGAGGAGAGGGCTGCAGTGAGGAGAGGGCTGCAGTGAGGAGAGGGCTGCAGTGAGAGGAGAGGGCTGCAGTGAGAGGAGAGAGCTGCAGTGAGAGGAGAGGGCTGCAGTGAGGAGAGGGCTGCAGTGAGAGGAGAGGGCTGCAGTGAGAGGAGAGGGCTGCAGTGAGAGGAGAGAGCTGCAGTGAGAGGAGAGGGCTGCAGTGAGGAGAGGGCTGCAGTGAGAGGAGAGGGCTGCAGTGTGAGGAGAGGGCTGCAGTGTGAGGAGAGGGCTGCAGTGAGAGGAGAGGGCTGCAGTGAGAGGAGAGAGCTGCAGTGAGAGGAGAGGGCTGCAGTGAGGAGAGGGCTGCAGTGAGGAGAGGGCTGCAGTGTGAGGAGAGGGCTGCAGTGAGAGGAGAGGGCTGCAGTGAGAGGAGAGGGCTGCAGTGAAAGGAGAGGGCTGCAGTGTGAGGAGAGGGCTGCAGTGAGAGGAGAGGGCTGCAGTGTGAGGAGATAGCTGCAGTGTGAGGAGAGGGCTGCAGTGTGAGGAGAGGGCTGCAGTGTGAGGAGAGAGCTGCAGTGAGAGGAGAGGGCTGCAGTGAGAGGAGAGAGCTGCAGTGAGAGGAGAGGGCTGCAGTGAAAGGAGAGGGCTGCAGTGTGAGGAGAGGGCTGCAGTGTGAGGAGAGGGCTGCAGTGTGAGGAGAGGGCTGCAGTGTGAGGAGATAGCTGCAGTGTCAGGAGAGGGCTGCAGTGTGAGGAGAGGGCTGCCGTGAGAGGAGAGGGCTGCAGTGAGAGGAGAGGGCTGCCGTGAGAGGAGAGGGCTGCAGTGTGAGGAGAGGGCTGCAGTGTGAGGAGAGGGCTGCAGTGTGAGGAGAGGGCTGCAGTGTGAGGAGAGGGCTGCAGTGAGAGGAGAGGGCTGCAGTGAGAGGAGAGGGCTGCAGTGTGAGGAGATAGCTGCAGTGAGAGGAGAGAGAACACACATGCACACTCTTACCCCCACGCACACATGCACACATGCACACATGCCTTTCAGCCATACCTTGCACAGTCTCTCTATTTCTCTCTCTGTTTCTCTCTTTCTCGCTCTGACACGCAACATGTTTTTGCACCGCCGGTTCAGACAACAGGTTTCAAGCCTCTAATGTCAGGTTTTCCCTCTTTCCTCCAGTTGCATCAGTTAACATTTGGTCTCAAAAGAGTTCAAAACCTCCTGTTCTCTCCCCCCTCTGCTTCATCATCACCATCTCTGCTATATGGTGTAAACATTTAGTTTTTATCCTTGACACGCTTAAAGAGACTGAGAGAACATCCTCCTCTTTAGCTGTTAAAGTTAAGTCATTTTGTGAGACAAACAATAATTTAATAACCTTAAACTGTCTGTAGGCTAACCTTCTAAGTTGGACAGATGTGTTTGCATTAAAACAGTCAAAAATGTGTGAGATTCATATTTACTGTCATAAACAATCTCTTGGCGATTTCTCTCGTCCATCTCTATTCCCTTGTTCTAACTCTTCCCAGATGGTTCATTGTGATTATAGCAAGGCCATATTGTAGAGATCAATGTTATGCAAATATGGTGAAACATGTTTACACAATGTCAAACGTACCACAGACTTAGAACACACAAGGGAAACATTCAAATTGTGTTTGAGCATCACTGGAGTTTTGAACGTATACTGAGACGCAGTTTAGCCCCCCCTCCCCTGGTGGTAAATCCTCAGGCTTGTTAGAGAAACATGTCAAAGATTGCAAATGGTCTAAATCCTCTCCTAAAGCTATTTATTGTTATTTCTGTGGGTGTGTGATTATGGCGTGGAATAGAGGATTAATATGAGCGGATGTATGTCTGTGTATGTATGTATGTCTTTCTAGATTTCCCAAGCTTCTCTATTTGGAACCTTGTTCTGAAATAATAAAACAGGATTTCCCATAGGAGCTTGTCTCTCTGTGCCTCCCTGAAATGTCACAACAGTCAACATGGCCCCTGACTTGTCTTATTCAAGCTATCTAAGATAATTTGCTGGTAAGTGGTTCTGAGTGGTTCCTATAGACTTTGGTACAGACAGACGTCTGTAGATTCTATTTAAGAACTGTGGGTTCTCTTATATTACAGTCTATTTACCTTTTTTGAAATAGAGCGAAAAAATAGTGTTTGGAATGTGTTTCTGTGAGATGAGGGATGTTTTACAAAGGTGGGCTTCTATGGTTCGGTTGCCATGGCCACCTGGATTAGCTGGTCGTCATGGCACCAGTCTCCTCGACGACCAAGATGTCATTCTGGCCATGTCCAGTACACCGAAACAAACACACCTTGGAAGATAGAGAGGGTGCATACATGTGTTTCTGTTGGTGAAGTACCTCTGATCAGTCATGAGACAAGCTGGCAGCAGACCGGTGATTAGGCTCTGGTGACTATGAGTTGTGGAGCGCTGTTAATGTCACTTCTTAATTTAAACTCTTATAAAGAGCTTCCTTTTGTAATTAAATGATTACAGTAATACCCAGGGTGCAGATCTTAATTTGAACACAAGAGCAATATTTTATTATTACCAAAAGATGCTGTTCTCCTGTCTTATGTTTGTGTTTTATACACTCACATATTGTGCAACCAGTAACTAAAGTGAGCTGAGCGTGAAGGACAAACTTGTAAAGTGATTAAGATAATAATAAACCTGATAGCAAACGGTGAAAGAGAGAAGCTGCAGGTGAATGAAGCCACTGGGCCATGACGGCATCAAAAACCTTCTTACAGATAACCTGACATCTGCGTTGATGGAAAGTCATTTCCAGAAAAAAGACATTTTGATCTCAACTCCAAGCACCCTCTCTCTCTCAGTTGTTCAAAGACAGTGTTGAGAACAGGCAGGTGAGAGGCTGTGATCTCTGAGGAGGAGAAGAGAAGCAGAGGAGGAGGAGAAGAGAAGCAGAGGAGGAGAAGAGAAGCAGAGGAGGAGAAGAGAAGCAGAGGAGGAGGAGAAGAGAAGCAGAGGAGGAGAAGAGAAGCAGAGGAGGAGGAGAAGAGAAGCAGAGGAGGAGGAGAAGAGAAGCAGAGGAGGAGGAGAAGAGAAGCAGAGGAGGAGGAGAAGAGAAGCAGAGGAGGAGGAGAAGAGAAGCAGAGGAGGAGGAGAAGACAAGCAGAGGAGGAGGAGAAGAGAAGCAGAGGAGGAGGAGAAGACAAGCAGAGGAGGAGGAGAAGAGAAGCAGAGGAGGAGGAGAAGAGTAGCAGGCCTCTCGTTACTACTGGAACATGCAGAGTGAGGGTCTTACAGCGTGCTCACCCCTTACTGAGCATCGCACGCCACCATCCCTCTACCACCTCCGCAGTCTCATCCCTCTACCACCTCCGCAGTCTCATCCCTCTACCACCTCCGCAGTCTCATCCCTCTACCACCTCCGCAGTCTCATCCCTCTACCACCTCCGCAGTCTCATCCCTCTACCACCTCCGCAGTCTCACAAAACAGGATTTCCATCAAGTCAACAACAAAACCATGTGTTTTGTTCAACTTCACATTTCATCATTTCACCGGTTTCCAACTGTGCAGCCGAAGGATTGACAGGCTTCCTGGGGTGATCTAATCTGCTCCGCCTCCTCACCTTCTGAAGGCAGGAAACAGCTGCAACTATACAGTCTCAAGTGCTGAAGGAGCTGGGCTCTCAAAATGTACCTTCCTATTGACCACAAAAGAGCAAGCGTTGAAAGCAACCCTGCTTCTCTAGTGAGACAGGGTCACATGCACATCCATGAGGGCCTGTGAGACTGGCACTATAGGTCGTTCCGACGATGACGTGTTCATCCATGCGGTTCAATGAGGAGGAGATGGGACAACATGATTTCTTTGTGTTCTTGAATGCTGTGGAGTATTCAAGCATTTCATGACATCTCGTAGGATTTGAGTGTGGAGAGAGGACCTGATGGCTCACTGCACTTGAATATTTCAACTCCACACGGTATTGAGGAGAATTCATTCTTTGTGTCACCTCATTAAACCCGGAGCTCCCCAGATTCTCTCCTGATTCTCTCCAGCTCACACAGGTACGTGCAGACCGGTGCTCTACAGACTGGTGCTTTACAGACTGGTGCCCTACAGACTGGTGCTCTACAGACTGGTGCCCTACAGACTGGTGCTCTACAGACTGGTGCTCTACAGACTTGTGCTCTACAGACTGGTGCTCTACAGACTGGTGCTCTACAGACTGGTGCTCTACAGACTGGTGCCTCGCAGACTGGTGCTCTACAGACTGGTGCCTCGCAGACTGTGCTCTACAGACTGGTGCTCTACAGACTGGTGCCCTACAGACTGGAGCTCTACAGACTGGTGCCCTGCAGACTGGTGCCCCGCAGACTGGTGCTCTACAGACTGGTGCTCTACAGACTGGTGCTCTACAGACTGGTGCTCTACAGACTGGACCCCCGCAGACTGGTGCCCTGCAGACTGGTGCTCTACAGACTGGTGCTCTACAGACTGGTGCTCTACAGACTGGTGCTCTACAGACTGGTGCCCTGCAGACTGGTGCTCTACAGACTGGTGCTCTACAGACTGGAGCCCTGCAGACTGGAGCCCTGCAGACTGGTGCTCTACAGACTGGTGCCCCGCAGACTGGTGCTCTACAGACTGGTGCCCCGCAGACTGGTGCTCTACAGACTGGTGCTCTACAGACTGGTGCTCTACAGACTGGTGCTCTACAGACTGGTGCCTCGCAGACCGGTGCTCTACAGACTGGTGCTCTACAGACTGGTGCTCTACAGACTGGTGCTCTACAGACTGGAGCCCTGCAGACTGGTGCTCTACAGACTGGTGCTCTACAGACTGGTGCTCTACAGACTGGAGCTCTACAGACTGGTGCTCTGCAGACTGGTGCTCTACAGACTGGTGCTCTACAGACTGGTGCTCTACAGACTGGTGCTCTACAGACTGGAGCCCTGCAGACTGGTGCTCTACAGACTGGTGCTCTACAGACTGGAGCCAGACCAACACTGACACATCACAGGGGAGGGCATGAGGGGGGGTGTGAGGTGGTGTGTGAGGGGGTGTGTGAGGGTGTGTGTGAGGGTGTGTGTGAGGGCGTGTGTGAGGGTGTGTGTGAGGGTGTGTGAGGGGGTGTGTGAGGGGGTGTGTGAGGGCGTGTGTGAGGTGGTGTGGGAGGGCATAATTGGCTTCCCTGATCTACACTGCAGGTCAATGCTCAACAGACATGATCTAATATTAGATCATAGCAAACCAACCTCTAACTTAACACCTATGAGGAGTTATGAAAGATGCATGAGCTTCTCAAGTCAACCAGATGACATGTCAAAGGGGCAATTTACTGTAAAAATTGCATGAGAATGTCACAGCAAATCATTTTGTCATTAAATAATTGATAAGCCTTTGCAGCCCAGGTTAATGTTCAGGTGACTCCTTGTGAATACTGAATGTTGAACGATGTGACTCGTAATCAGCAGGGGTGTGGGTGGTGGGAGAGTATACAGAACCTAGATTACATCTATAATAAGCTAAAATATAGTTAACCTTGTAATATACAAATAATATACAATATACAATACAGTATACTAAACCTCTAATACACATAATAACCTATACTTACTTTATAAAAAAAAGATGATTCTGTAAATGTTAGAGCACTCTCAGGGCTGCACTTTGTCAGTTTCTTTTCTAAAGTGTTTTTCAGTAGTTATTTTTCCAAAAGCATCCAGGGACAAAATGAAGTCAAATAGGTATTGAAGATTGTTTCCATAGAGACACACAGCAGCCATGCTGCATAATTGCCTCTATTTGTCTTTTACTGTCATACTTGAAAAGAAATTAAATTGCAGCAAGACCAAATTCCATGAAACCTTCGTGAGTTGTGTACACACAGCTGTGAACTAAAAGACAGCTGATTGCCGTTGGATACTAGCTCTCCGAAAAACAATGCATTTTTGCACCTGCGCTTCAATGACAAAGCACATTCCTACAGCACTAAGTCAAGCGATTGTCAGAAAGAGTTTATAATTGTTACCTTTGAGGCCATTCTGTTTGTGTGAAGGAAGTTCAAGTGAGAAGCATACTAATTTATTGATTGGCAGGAATATCATTTTCTGTTCGTCAGAAGCCACTGGTCATCAAGGAGACCTGCTGTTCCTCTGGCCACTGGTCATCAAGGAGACCTGCTGTTCCTCTGGCCACTGGTCATCAAGGAGACCTGCTGTTCCTCTGGCCACTGGTCATCAAGGAGACCTGCTGTTCCTCTGGCTTCAGGATTCCTCATGTTCCCAGTGTGTGACGCGTATCGGTTTATGTTCTGAGTTTATAAGTATAAAAAACCAGCCAATTGAAGAGAGAGTTGACAAACACCTCGACAACAAATCGACCAGTTAGGACACAGCAGTACTAACCAAGTCTCTCTGAGGCATGACATCAGAGGATGGTGTTTCTAGTTTGACACAGTGGCAGTAGCTGAGGATGGTGTTTCTAGTTTGACACAGTGGCAGTAGCTGAGGATGGTGGACACCACTTCATCATTAATATTCAAGGACAGAATAGCGTCACAAATAATAAGGCAAAAGCTGATCTACTGATTGTGATAAAAAATGATTGATTTCTCCTACAGAACCCAATGAGATACACAGTCATTTTTCTTTTAGTCAAATATACAAATTAAAGGGGTACATGGATTCAAAGCATATCTCAATGTGACACATGATGCATTGTGTTTCATTCTTTGTTTACTGAATCATCTTGATTTACTGCATTCGAGACTGTCAAGATGTGACATTGCCTCAATGTTTATCCGCAAAATGGATGGATTCATGAACATGCCAGGCACCCTAAATTGGTCAAAAATGCAATTAAAACGGTAGAACAAGATAATAGCACAAGTTTCCCCATCTGAAGACGCTGGCCCCGCCTCCTTCTGGGAGGGCTGGGGGTCGTGACGGCAGCAGGATTGGTTGACAGAGACATTTACCGTACTGTGTTTGACAAGAAAACCAGAGAAAACCAGGTTAAACAATCTATCTGTCATCAGAACCTTAATCTGTCTCCCTCTGCAGCCGCCCACTGCCTCTCCCTCTCCGCTGGATGGGGTCGTCTTGACAACATAAGTAGCGTTTGACCAAGGTCCGTCGGTAACGGGAGACATTTTCCTGCAGGTCCTGTCACAATGACAATCTTGTGCCATTTAAATCAGACTTGTGAGGTGAAAGGTCAGCGAGGAGGGGTGAAGCACAGACACAGTAATCCACTGTGGAGGTCAGGGTCCTGTCAGGGTCCTGTCAGGGTCCTGTCAGGGTCCTGGGTAAGAGGGAGAAGATGGTTGGTGCCTAGCTCCAGTTAAGGATCTCTACTCTCCAGAAGAAGGCAGATGGTGAACAATCCTCCCAAGAGTCCTCCACAGCCAGGCTGTTCACTCATCATGGTTCTGCCTGTAGTCTGTGGAGACAGCTGAGTGCACAAACACCAAACACACATTCCTCTGTCACTAGAGGATGGACACCCCATCAGGAATACTGCAGCCACCCGTCTCACACACACTGCGAACACACACACACACACACACACACTGTGAACACACACACACACACTGTGAACACACACACACACACTGTGAACACACACACACACACACTGTGAACACACACACACACTGCGAACACACACACACACACACACTGTGAACACACACACACACACACTGTGAACACGCACACTGTAAACACACACACACACAGGTTGCAGAACACACAAACACTGTAAACACACACACACACACACTGTGAACACACACACACAGGTTGCAGAACACACACATGCCAGGGTGTCCACTGGGGAAATCAGTCTCTGCTTTTATCCCATCCTGCTGTCCCTCCTCCCAGGGCAGTCAGGCACTTTTATCCCATCCTGCTGTCCCTCCTCCCAGGGCAGTCAGGCACTGTTATCCCATCCTGCTGTCCCTCCTCCCAGGGCAGTCAGGCACTGTTATCCCATCCTGCTGTCCCTCCTCCCAGGGCAGTCAGGAGCATTCATCAGCCACATCAGCAGTGCCTGGGGGTCGAGTCCAAGTGCTCCTGGTCAGAGCCATGGGCAGGGACACGGCTGGGACATGGGCAGGGACATGGGGAGGGACATGGGGAGGGACATGGGCAGGGACATGGGGAGGGACATGGGGAGGGACATGGGCAGGGACATGGGGAGGGACATGGGCAGGGACATGGGGAGGGACATGGGCAGGGAGACGGGCAGGGACATGGGCAGGGACATGGGGAGGGACATGGGGAGGGACACGGACATGCAACTTCACACAGAAGGGTCCAGGAAACCATGACAGGTCTCAAGTAGGAATCAAACCCAGAACCTTCTACCCTGTGAGACGGCAGTGCAGGGCCAAGTAGCACCGTGCCACAGCCAAAGTTATAGTCAAAAACACCGAATCTTGAGGACATCTATTTGAATGTGCTGTTTCTTCCACTTTTCTGTAGAATGAGATGTATACAGTACATAGGAGCAATACAAATGAAGTTGTTGTACAGCCAAACAACTAGAATCTAGATGTGCTTGTTAAAGATGATGAATTGAAAGATTGGGTCAGGGTTAGGAGTAAGGAGATGATATCAGCTATTCCAAGGTATGCTATTGTGGTAGCAGTCTTTAGAGAGAAGCAATGCTAAATGTAGTGCACACAGAGAGGCTGAATACCTGAATCTATGACACTGACTGAAATAGACATGATGGGCTGTTTATTACAGGCACAGTCCACAGCCATCACAGCACAGTCCACAGCCATCACAGGCAGAGTCCACAGCCATCACAGTCCACAGCCATCACAGCACAACAAGGCTCAAAAACTCAAAGCAGAATATCGAGGATATTTCTAAGGACTAACAATGGAGGAAATGAGGAACATGGATGGAAGTATCATGCAGAGTTCTGCATGAGAACAGTCCTATGCAGCTGCTGTAGCACAGGCCTGATATTCTCTGCCAAGGCTCCTGTTGAGTCCGATCTTCTTATCAGCAGTCCCATGCTGTAGCTGAAAGGAATGAGTTCAGAGTGGAGGAGCTGAGACGTATGGAGATAGAAAGTACACACCCTGAGACTGTACACCCTGAGACTGTACAGAATCACCCTGAGACTGTACACCCTGAGACTGTACAAAGTCTGAGATCCAGTTTGAGTACTGAGGAGCAGCACCGAGCGTCCCACATGATCTGTGATGGAGCCTCATGCTGTATCTAACACTCTAACACCACTGTATTTTCACTTACTAAAATAATCACATCAAACATTAATTTGTCTACGATTGTAGAGGCTTTTTGTTCTGGACAGATACAGGTTACTTGCATACAATTACAAAAAAACAAAATGAATATAGGCTTTAAATGTGGGAATGTGCTTGTTTGTATTAAATGTCCATTGGGTCCACTCCCTGCTACATTAAGGCTTTGCAGTGTTGAATAATACAGATGCTTACTGTCTGAACTGCACTCAAGATGTCTAGCAAGGTCTTGAGCAAGTTTTCTAAACTTAAAACTCTTAGTAGTGGAATTGGATGAAGAAAATACAAATGTCCAATGTTTCTGCAAAAAAGGTGAATTAGTGGGCACCATACTTCACTCAATTCAAAAACAGAAAGTTAAGTAATTAAAAAAACTAATTACAAAGCTAATGACGTTAACCAACAGATTTATTTTAAAATCCCCAATTTTATTTGTGGAATTGCTGTCTGGATTCTGTAATTAAACAAATTAACCAAAGTGATTAGTTACTATAGGTCCTTTTCTCATAAAAAGTTACATAAAATGACAATGTCGTTCTCAAGTAGGCTACTTTCTAGTACTTTTTCTGGTTATGTAACAAAGACTCCACACTGGGGAAGATGACGCTTTAATCTCGTCCTTTTCAGAAACCCAGAATGTTCTAGAAAGGTTAGAGGCTTTATTTCCCCTTGAAGGTCAGACAAATGATATTGGTATATCAGGTATATGAGGTTAGCGTTAGCGTTAGCCACTCCTCAGGTATATCAGGGTTAGCCTCCTGGAGGCCTCTGGATTAAGCAGTGATTGGACCCCCAGTGTAGTTTGTGTATTGACTGATGAACTGATGAACCAAATTGGTTTTTGAAAAATCGCCAAACCTTTAATAAGACTTGAGACCCCTTGATGAACTATTGAGCAGTGAGTTCACCACTGACCACAATGTCTAGAAAAGGCATCCAGGTAGCTTTTACAGGAACCAGAATCCAGCCGCCAACCGACGCCAGGGTTTTAACATAACAAAACATGTTGTTGGCACATGGTGAATGTTGTGTTAGCACACAGTGAATATTGTATAGTTTAGTATATAATGTGGAGACTTTAATTAGTGCAAACACATGTTTACTGTTTTTAAATATGATAACAATGTTCCCTTCTTGAACACAACGTTCAGGTGAAATTGTCAGAGAGAATGAAGAGGTGTACGCTAAGGTGTTGCTAAGCTACGGTGTTGAAAGAGCTGGAGAGTTCCTGGGAATAGGAAGGAGGATCTGTTTGTCCTGACTTCCTCTAGCAGCAGGTTCCTGATCTCTCTCTGTATTCTGTTCCTTTATGGACTGGAGCTGTTTGACCTGTCCACAGATGTTCACTGTGCAACAGCTAAACCTGTCCACAGATGTTCACTGTGCAACAGCAAAACCTGTCCACAGATGTTCACTGTGCAACAGCTAAACCTGTCCACAGATGTTCACTGTGCAACAGCTAAACCTGTCCACAGATGTTCACTGTGCAACAGCAAAACCTGTCCACAGATGTTCACTGTGCAACAGCTAAACCTGTCCACAGATGTTCACTGTGCAACAGCTAAACCTGTCCACAGATGTTCACTGTGCAACAGCTAAACCTGTCCACAGATGTTCACTGTGCAACAGCAGAACCTGTCTACAGATGTTCACTGTGCAACAGCCAAACCTGTCCACAGATCTCAGCCGCTGACAGGACCAATTGGACAATTAATAACTGTGCTTCTCTGTCCCAGTAGCCAGTAGCTGTGCTTCTCTGTCCCAGTAGCCAGTAGCTGTGCTTCTCTGTCCCAGTAGCCAGTAGCTGTGCTTCTCTGTCCCAGTAGCCAGTAGCTGTGCTTCTCTGTCCCAGTAGCCAGTAGCTGTGCTTCACTGTCCCAGTAGCCAGTAGCTGTGCTTCTCTGTCCCAGTAGCCAGTAGCTGTGCTTCTCTGTCCCAGTAGCCAGTAGCTGTGAGGCATCTGTCTTAACAACATGGCTTGGGGTTAGAACACCATGACACGATAGCAGCTCTTTAATCTTTCATGTCTGAAGAACAGCAGTGCACATCTTAGACAAGCTGTCCCCCCCTCTCAGCCTGCACCCGGGTTCATATTGTGTAATGAGACCAGGTCTGACAGGCCTGAACTGCAGGCTCAGAGCTTCTCAAGACACCGTGACTCTCGGTTCATCTATTCAGGGACTCCAATTCGGTTGCCAAATGCAATGCCATTGATGGTGTGAGAAGTATCACAGTTTATCATAATATTATTTATATTTCCTGATCTTGTTTTTCACTAGTCGGGGAAGGGTGTGCTGTTTACTGGGTCATCCTGTTGTTACCAACACAAATGGTGACAGGAAGTATTTTTTCTCTGATGGGTTTTGTAACATGTTCCACAAGGCAGAGCGTTCTGGCCTAAATCAATCGCACACATTTTGTTTTCACATCCTGACAAAGGCAAAAATCATATTCTATCTGTCCTTGGGTGACTGCTGAATACTCTCTTCCAACTATCTTACACACCTATGTTTTTGAAGTGTCTCTCTTTTACAGCTTTAGAGTGTGATTGTTCAAATCAATATAGCAGAAACTTCTGAGGTGTGGCAACTGTTGTCTGGGATTTTTAGATTGCAGATACAAAGTAGACAAGATATGTCTGGCAATACCAGTCAATCATTGTATGTGTTAAATGATGAAGCTGCTGAGGAGGATGTTCATGTTCCTCATCTTATCAGCGCTGTCATTACGTCAGCATCTACGACATCATCCATCTTGTCACCCGGTCTGGAGCACAAACCTCCAAAGCCCCCAGCGTAGTCGTAGTCCCCAGCCTCACAGCCTCCAAACAGCCTCACAGCCTCCAAACAGCCCCACAGCCTCCAAACAGCCTCACAGCCTCCAAACAGCCCCAGCCTCACAGCCTCCAAACAGCCCCAGCCTCACAGCCTCCAAACAGCCCCAGCCTCACAGCTTCCAAACAGCCCCAGCCTCACAGCTTCCAGACAGCCCCAGCCTCACAGCCTCCAAACAGCCCCAGCCTCACAGCCTCCAAACAGCCCCAGCCTCACAGCCTCCAAACAGCCCCAGCCTCACAGCCTCCAAACAGCCCCAGCCTCACAGCCTCCAAACAGCCCCAGCCTCACACTCATCTCACTGCTAAACTCCCAGGATGATGTGTAGGCAGAAGCTACTGCATCCACAGATGGATGATGAATGTCTACCATTCTGCCTCATAACTCTCCCATTCAGAGCTGTTTGAATGTGTCAACATGCAGCTTCTCAATCATATCTCCCACTTACAGGATGGTCATAGGATCCGTGTATGGTCAAAGCGTTGCTCTACAGATGTTGCTTTAAGTTGGGGCACATCTTTCTCGTCTGTCCTCGATGCTGGTCGAGAGAGACTTTATGAGGTTCCCCCAAAGAACTGAAAACTTCAGAAAGTTTAGAGTTTAAGAATCCTCAAGAGATGTACTGCTGCTACTCATCTCTGGTCTGCATGTTTACGTCTGCAGACTAATAAGGCATCAATGGAAAGCAGCACATGCAGTACAGGATTATTACACTCTTAAATTCTTAGCAAAAGTGTGCCACACTTCTTCTGACCAGACAGGGAAGTAACAAAGTACAAATACTTCATTACTGTACTTAAGTAGATTTTTCTGGTATCAGCACTTCAGTATTTCTTTTTCTGACAACTTTTTACTTTCACTCCTTACATTTTGTACACAAATATCTGTCCTTCTACTTCTTACATACGTCTCGTTACTTTAGTTTCCTGTATTCCGTGGCGTGATCTCTCTCGAGGAACAGTCCTATTGACTTTTAATTCCAAGGGCTTTTCCCAGCACTGAACATCAACATGTCGACATACTGTACTGGAGTAGGTTTAGTCCCTGAATGACGTCATCGTAGAGGTAATGTCACTTCAGATTACCTACGTTAGGTGTCTCTGAACAAGGGTAATTGCTGCTATCTGATTGCCCTTTCACAGTCCAGACAATATATTAGTCTTAACTTCTTGGGGGGATTAGAGGTATAGATTTTAGAGTGAAGAAAGGACTCAGATTACCTCCCTGATGTCAATATCTGTCCTGGGTGTGTTTGATAAGCATCACCCGTATTCCGTCTGGGCCCCTGTGAATTAATACAGAAATAAATGTATATAGGATTATTTCTGTTTGAAATGAGTCGACATTGTGTAACCGACAAGTTACTTGTTCATTCAGAGCAATTCACTCATCTGGCAGTCCAGTACAACATTTGATCAACTCTGTACACAATCCACAGTAAATACAGGAACATTCTCCCCGAGGCAAGTAGGGTGAAGTGCCCAAGGCACATCGTCATGAGCCCGACTCCCTAACCGCTCAGGACAGAGAGTTTGATATATTTGGCCCGAGGCCGTATGTTTTACACACGTATGTTTTACGTCTCAGAGCGGGAATCTGACAGGAATTACACTAATATAATCCCTTAGGGATTACCTCCATCCGAACATTACACTCAAAATATACAGCATCAATATGTTCAGTATGTCTGCATATGAAATAGTGCATGAACCTGTGTTGTTGTGATGGACACAAAGCCCCTCACAGCAGAGGAGAATCCAGGTCTGAGAGAGAGACAGAGAGACAGAGAGACAGAGAGGGAGAGACAGAGAGGGAGACGGAGAGGGAGAGGGAGAGGGAGAGGGAGAGGGAGAGGGAGAGGGAGAGGGAGAGGGAGAGGGAGAGGGAGAGGGAGAGGGAGAGGGAGAGGGAGAGGGAGAGGGAGAGGGAGAGGGAGAGGGAGCGGGAGAGGGAGAGGGAGAGGGAGAGGTCCTCATCTCCTCAGGTGGATAATCCACATCACTCTGCCTGTTTGGTCCTTTTGATTATTAAAACGTCAATCAGCAACTCAATTAAGAATATCCTTGTACTGTCAGGACACACACACACACACACACATAGATGATGTAGTAATTAATTGACAGTGGCAGAAAGGGAGATAAAAGAGGAAGATTGAGTATGGAAGGATGAAGGGTGTGAGGCCCTGCGGTGTGGAGCTTTATAACAACGCGTTGTCAGACATACAAAATGAACAGACACTACAGACCGCATGTGTCAACAGACCTCCAGAAGCACTACAGACCGCATGTGTCAACAGACCTCCAGAAGCACTACAGACCGCATGTGTCAACAGACCTCCAGAAGCCGCTCAGGATCTTCCCGGTCTGAGTCCCGGTCATTTGTTTAAAGTTTACGTGCAGAACTTGCATCTGTGTCCAGTATTTGAAACTCTGCTGTGCTGTTCCTTACCCTCCCCCCCCCTCCCTTTTTATCTCCCTGACTACATACAGCCAGCACTCGCTGCGTTTATTAACAAACACAGATAAGCAAATGCCAGACAAGTTGACACCTGCTGTCGGAAAACGGTGCTATCAGCTGTGCGTTCGCGTCCCTGGAGTTTGAGATAGCCTCTGTGGTCGTGTTCAAGAGATAAGAAGAGCAACCCTATCCATCTTCAACGGGAAACCAAGCCTGCAACCAAGAACAAATTAACCCTCCCTAACCTAACAGTAGTAAAGAGTGATAAAGATGTAAAGTTGTCTCATGAAGGTGGGCGGCTCTTTGTCTCTGCCAGCATGGGAACTGATCCCAAAGACCCAACTGATCCCAAAGATCCACTTGTGATTCTGATCCTACTTTCCTATATTCTGATCACATTTCTCCAAGGTCCAGGGGTAACATAAACACAGCAGATCTTGAGCCAGGGTGAGCTACACCATGAAGAATGTTGTTGCATCATTATGAGACATCAAACTAATGTAGCCTACATTTCAATAGTATTTAGCCACACATGGTTGGTCCTCAGATAAGCAGTTCTGAACCAAACCAGTCTTTGAGTTTGTTTACTATTCATTTGACCAAATCAAATAGCCCACTTCTGTGGTCCACCAGCTCTAGAGACTTGGAAATGCACAAGTTCCCCTGGAGACACACACACACACAGACATACTGACTGGATTAGCGCTTGTGAGCAGAATCCATCTGGATTTCCACTGCTCCCATCTCCCCTAGGAATTAATAAATTAATCAGATGCCCCCATGCAGGCAAGGAACCGGGAACGAGGATGTTTAATCTTGAACTGCAGATCACTGGAGCATGGTGACAAACAACTTTGATGAGTAAAGGCTCATTAGCCAATCCTTTACATGCTCTGATGCTGTTGACAATACTGCTCTTCGTCAATAAGTGAATTAGGTACCTAAGGGGAGTTTATTAGCTTTGGCAGTATTCCTGCAGTTAGACCGCCTGCCTCTAGACGGAACTTTCGAAAACGGAACTATCAAACGCTATTTTGCCTTGCTGCATTTCTTTCAAATAAACACAACAACGATCGCAACGATAAACAAACATGAAATAAAGAACAAAATCCCTGAGAAAATGTCACGTCTGTGCTGAACTACGCTCCGGCCACACCCCCCTGTTCAACCGTGCACACACGGTGCACCGCCTGCATGGCAATAACAAGGAACGTCACAACTGGCTAGCTAGCGTTAGCTAACTAGCTAGCAAGATTACATACAACCCATTCACTAAAGTTGACAATACAACACTTGGATTTTTACCAGTATTCCTCACTTGTTGACAAATTGCCGTGTTTAATGGGTGTGCTATGCAACGGGTGTGCTATGCAGTTGTAGTGTTGTTGCACTGGCTATTGGCTTTGTATGTGCGCCCCTATTTTAATAATGTCTTTTTTGTATAATGTAGAATACATTCTTATCTGGAATTCATTCTAGGCTAAGAACAGAATTTAAGGATTTACCTTTCGCCTTTGCCCGTTTCTCTTCTTCTTCCTTTCTTTTCTTTTTAAATTCCGCCCCGGAGAGCTTCATTATTTTCTTCTTGAAAGTTCTTGAACACACACACTCACTCGCCTCACTGTGCTAGCATGTTCTGATAACACCAAGGAGGTAGTAACCAGGCCTTCCGTTTTCTATTTTTGGCTCATTTTACCCTAATGTTCTGGGGCGTGGTCTATAGGAGCAGAAGCTGGGGCGTGGTCTATAGGAGCAGAAGCTGGGGCGTGGTCTATAGGAGCAGAAGCTGGGGCGTGGTCTATAGGAGCAGAAGCTGGGGCGTGGTCTATAGGAGCAGAAGCTGGGGCGTGGTCTATAGGAGCAGAAGCTGGGGCGTGGTTTATAGGAGCAGAAGCTGGGGCTTGGTCTATAGGAGCAGAAGCTGGGGCGTGGTCTATAGGAGCAGAAGCTGGGGTGTGGTCTATAGGAGCAGAAGCTGGGGCGTGGTCTATAGGAGCAGAAGCTGGGGCGTTGGGCTATGAATTGGGTTCTGTATACAAAAATCATAATTGTTTTTCGATAATTTGTCATCCTTTTATAATTAACCATAATGACGACAAAAACACTTAAAGCCTCTGCAGCACCACTAGAAAATACTGAAAAGATGTTTAGTTCCTCTTTTTTTCACAGCCTATACTTTCTCTGCAGCAGCAATCCCCCCAAACACACTCCTCCACATCACGTTTCTCACAGGCAACAAGCTCCACGAGACACTAAAAGGCTGTAAATATTCGGGAGAAAAAGATCAAAGTGAAAGCATAGCATTTGGAAAGACTGTGTAAAAAATCATTTGGACCAAGCATGTCCATGGTCTCTGCCTCCATGCAGAGGATCAAAGAGGAAGCCCTCATTCAGCCAATATACCAAGTAGAGCTCCCAGACAACCACCTAGCTGAGGGGGTGAGAGCCAGCCAGGGAGCCAGCCTGCTGGTGGTCATGGTGGTCATGGTGATCATGGTGATCATGGTGGTCATGGTGATCATGGTGATCATGGTGATCATGGTGATCATGGTGGTCATGGTGGTCATGGTGATCATGGTGGTCATGGTGGTCATGGTGATCATGGTGATCATGGTGATCATGGTGGTCATGGTGGTCATGGTGGTCATGGTGGTCATGGTGGTCATGGTGATCATAGTGATCATGGTGGTCATGGTGATCATAGTGATCATGGTGGTCATGGTGATCATAGTGATCATAGTGATCATGGTGATCATAGTGATCATGGTGGTCATGGTGATCATAGTGATCATAGTGATCATGGTGATCATAGTGATCATGGTGGTCATGGTGATCATGGTGGTCATCGTGGTCATAGTGATCATGGTGGTCATGGGGAGACTGACACGCATGTAGGCGCTGAAGACCATGATAGAGGAAGTTACTGTATAACCAGAAGTATGAATCCTTCAACTGGATGACTAGGAAACACGTGAAGTTCAGATCAGATATGAACCTCTCTGTTGTGGATGAAAAGAGACAGGGATTATAGAGATAAAGACAGAACTTCACCCCAAATTCTTAATTAATTCTTGTAGTTGCTCTTGATCTTCGAAAGATCATTATTTCTAAAGCCCATTCACTTGCATACAATCCCTCAGTTGTAGAAGTATGATTAGCTTAGTTTGATAATATTCTAAAGTCATGTATACAGGGTATAAATATACAAGCACAGTTAGCTAGCTATCTGCATCAGAGACTCATCGAATTGCTCCTCACAAGGTTTTTTCCGTTTTTCAGGTCGTTTTTTCATTGTCTTCCTTGAGGGTTTAGGTTGGTCATAGATGCTGATCTGAGGGTTTCATGGTGGTGGGTATGTGCAGTTCTATGGGCGGATGGAAAGCCCTCTGTGACATTGAGATTGCTTTTTACGTTACATGACAGGGCGCTTTCAAATAAATTCTCCAATAATGTGTCCAACCATTGAGATCCTAGGGGAAGAGAGGAGGAAGGAGATCCTGGGGAAAGAGAGGAGGAAGGAGATCCTAGGGAAAGAGAGGAGGAAGGAGATCCTAGGGAAAGAGAGGAAGGAGATCCTAGGGAAAGAGAGGAAGGATCCTAGGGAAAGAGAGGAGGAAGGAGATCCTAGGGAAAGAGAGGAGGAAGGAGATCCTAGGGAAAGAGAGGAGGAAGGAGATCCTAGGAAAGAGAGGGCAATCTATGTTTCCAGACTGGTAAACTCTACCTGGATAATGAACCTTTATTCACACATCAGAAGTCATTTACAAGTGTTAGAAAATCATTACCTCCTGACGCTAATCTGTGTTATTTGCATCTATAGATTTACAGTGTTTACTAAGAATTTGCTAGAATGTTATCTTGTTTATTGATTTGTTAATGGTGAGTGCCTTATCTACAAATTGATCATAAATGGACGATGAATGGCTCATAAAAAATTCATTATAAAATGAAGAAAGGTTTACAATACACTATACAGAACACACACATTTTCCATATAAAACAGCATATCTATAAATAATGTGTTAGGTGACACCATAAATTAGGTATCAGACAAATGTCAGAGTAAATGATTAATTCACACCAGCAGTTTAAACGTGAGTTCACTTGGACATTAATATCCTGCCTAGATCACAGGCACTGTGATTAGTCATCATGGAAGGCGTGTGCTACTGAACATGTTTAAAGTCTGCAACCCTTCTGAGCTGGAGCACATGACGGCTGGAACACCAATGAGAGCGTTTCGGATCAGAACACAGAGAACACAAGTTTGAACCAGAAACATCCTGCATGGCTCTGGCTGCAGTCATTGAAGAGAATATTTTGGTTTAACAATCTCTGTGTCAGAAAGACACACCGTGTCCTATCGACAGCCTTGGTGACAGCTGGCTGTGTGCTGATATGAGCTACTCATGTATACAGTGACAACACGACAAAGTATAAAAGACATTGAAACGTTCACTTCAGCAGCTAAGCCTGACGTAGCAGGGGAATAGAATAGGATGGATCTGAAGTGAAACAAGGATAGGGATATTAATAGTTGAACACCATCAAAGGAGAAGATTGCTGAGCAGATGTTTTAAATAAAGGAAGTTGTTGCCTTTCTGATCAGGATACATGATATCCACTCAACGTGCTGTAAGTCTTACAGCTCTGTCTTCCATTCAGAGAGAGAGAGAGAAAGGTGGTGAGACAGAGAGACAGAGAGACAGAGAGAGAGAAAAGGCATCAGAGTGGAGGGGAACGACAACTAATCCACTGCTGCTTTGTGTTTTTAAATGAGAAAATCATGCCGACTGCGTTCTCACTTCCTTTCTAAACTAGGAACTGCCTGAACACAGCAGCTGGATAGAATCTGCAGACTGTGAGGCGACACACTGGGAGAGGAGGAGGAAGAGACCGAGAAGAGGAGAGGGGGGAGAGCGAGCTTAGGCTGCAGCATGGCGTCAGGACGTTGCGAGAGGGAGACCCTGGCTTGCTGAGGGGCTCTGGGAGCTTCCATCAGCCTCCTTAGGCTCAGGGCTGTGACAGGCTACTCAGGCAGGCCACCCAGGCAGAGAGGGGGTGCAGCCGGAAAATGAGACAGAGGAGAAGAGGAGGGGGGGGAGGGGTCGACAGAGGAGAAGAGGAGGGGGGGGAGGGGTCGACAGAGGAGAAGAGGAGGGGGGGGAGGGGTCGACAGAGGAGAAGAGGAGGGGGGGGGAGGGGTCGACAGAGGAGAAGAGGAGGGGGGGGAGGGGTCGACAGAGGAGAAGAGGAGGGGGGGGAGGGGTCGACAGAGGAGAAGAGGAGGGGGGGAGGGGTCGACAGAGGAGAAGAGGAGGGGGGGAGGGGTCGACAGAGGAGAAGAGGAGGGGGGGAGGGGTCGACAGAGGAGAAGAGGAGGGGGGGGAGGGGTCGACAGAGGAGAAGAGGAGGGAGGGGAGGGGTCGACAGAGGAGAAGAGGAGGGAGGGGAGGGGTCGACAGAGGAGAGAGAGGGAGGGGAGGGGTCGACAGAGGAGAAGAGGAGGGGGGGGAGGGGTCGACAGAGGAGAAGAGGAGGGAGGGGAGGGGTCGACAGAGGAGAAGAGGAGGAGGGGTCGACAGAGGAGAAGAGGAGGGGGGGGGAGGGGTCGACAGAGGAGAAGAGGAGGGAGGGGGAGGGGTCGACAGAGGAGAAGAGGAGGGGGGTCGACAGAGGAGAAGAGGAGGGGGGGGACGGGGTCGACAGAGGAGAAGAGGAGGGGGGGGAGGGGTCGACAGAGGAGAAGAGGAGGGAGGGGAGGGGTCGACAGAGGAGAAGAGGAGGGAGGGGAGGGGTCGACAGAGGAGAAGAGGAGGGGGGGGAGGGGTCGACAGAGGAGAAGAGGAGGGAGGGGAGGGGTCGACAGAGGAGAAGAGGAGGGGGGGGAGGGGTCGACAGAGGAGAAGAGGAGGGGGGGGAGGGGTCGACAGAGGAGAGAGGAGGGGGGGGAGGGGTCGACAGAGGAGAAGAGGAGGGGGGGGAGGGGTCGACAGAGGAGAGAGGAGAGGGGTCGACAGAGGAGAGAGGAGGGGGGAGGGGTCGACAGAGGAGAAGAGGAGGGGGGGGAGGGGTCGACAGAGGAGAAGAGGAGGGGGGGGAGGGGTCGACAGAGGAGAAGAGGAGGGGGGGGGAGGGGTCGACAGAGGAGAAGAGGAGGGAGGGGAGGGGTCGACAGAGGAGAAGAGGAGGGGGGGGAGGGGTCGACAGAGGAGAAGAGGAGGGAGGGGAGGGGTCGACAGAGGAGAGAGGAGGAGGGGAGGGGTCGACAGAGGAGAAGAGGAGGGAGGGGAGGGGTCGACAAGAGGAGAAGAGGAGGGGGGGGGAGGGGTCGACAGAGGAGAAGAGGAGGGGGGGGAGGGGTCGACAGAGGAGAAGAGGAGGGAGGGGGAGGGGTCGACAGAGGAGAAGAGGAGGGAGGGGAGGGGTCGACAGAGGAGAAGGAGGGGGGGGGGAGGGGTCGACAGAGGAGAAGAGGAGGGGGGGAGGGGTCGACAGAGGAGAAGAGGAGGGAGGGGAGGGGTCGACAGAGGAGAAGAGGAGGGAGGGGAGGGGTCGACAGAGGAGAAGAGGAGGGAGGGGAGGGGTCGACAGAGGAGAAGAGGAGGGGGGGGAGGGGTCGACAGAGGAGAAGAGGAGGGGGGGGGAGGGGTCGACAGAGGAGAAGAGGAGGGAGGGGAGGGGTCGACAGAGGAGAAGAGGAGGGGGGGGAGGGGTCGACAGAGGAGAAGAGGAGGGGGGGGAGGGGTCGACAGAGGAGAAGAGGAGGGGGGGGAGGGGTCGACAGAGGAGAAGAGGAGGGGGGGGGAGGGAGGGCGGTGGTGGAGGGACTATTATGGTGATGGATCAACAGAGGAGAGAAGGAGGGTGGGAGGGAAGTGGAGTGCAGAGGAGGGACTGTTATGGTGATGGCTCCTTAGAGAGGACAGGGGAAAGGAAGGGAAGAGGAGGGGGGCAGAGAAGAGGAGACAAGGAAGTGGGGGCAGTGAAGTGGAGAAGTTGGCATCTGGTAGATAGAGGACTTTGCTAACTTGCCACTGATCAAGCTGCTTTGGCTGCACGTTGAAAGCAGCTGCAGTGTCTGAACAGTCAGGGCAGCCTGCCTGACTAAGATCTTCTCCATTAGTTTCATGTGGATTTAAAAGACGGAGGAAACTGGGAGCAAGTTGTCCCAGTCAGGTTTTGTTGACTTTCTGAGCTAGCCGTGTACCTCAATAAGAAATGCAGGAAGTTTAAAGTGCTTCTGAGTGATAGACAACTGTTTCTTACAGCGGGAATAACAACATGTCTGCAACTGACACACGTCAGAGATATATGAAACTATTTTCAGTACATCTTGAAGATATGGGATAAATGATGTAAAACGCAGATAGTTTGGGTGCATACTTGATATAAAGGAATATCAAAAATATTAATTCCAGGTCAAGCATCTAAACAAAGCCAGTGGCGAAACCTCCAGTAGATCTCACAGCTGGTTTAGGTACTGTATGTAAACAGGAACATGAATTATTCATGTTGAGGCATGACGAGGAAGAGGAAGCTTACTAACTGAACCAGCAGAAAACAGATTGAGAGTTAGTGAGTGATCCACAGAAACTGATTTGATTTGTGAAGAGACTCCTAATACCATCCTGGCTGTCCTTCTCTAGGCCCCAAGATTAGATATCCTGACTGACACTTGTGCTTGGCTAAAAAAGAGGTCCTGATTGATATTGGTGGTGGTAGTCATAGAAAAAGAGAGAAGTCCTGATTGATACTGAAATAGGGATTGATCTGGCCGTGTAAAACGAAGACAAATAGCAGGTTATTCTTGGAGAGTAAACAAACAAAAAAAAGTAAATGTTTATGAAAACAAAGCTCCAAATCCCAACTCATTTTAAAAGAAAGCAATCTTGTGTACAAGTAAAAACATACCAAGTAAAACATACCAAGTAAAACATACCAAGTAAAACATACCAAGTAAAACATACCAGGTCTTTGCAACTTCGTCCAGGAGTTCAGGGAAAACCTAGAACAACTTTGTGGGAAACATTTTGAGGACAACATTTGTCACTGCATCAAACTCTCAGTACTGCCTGACCTTCTCCAGTCCCAGTTGAAGCACCAGAAGGAATACGTTTGAAGTCAGAAAAATAACATAATAAACTGGTCAGGGGAAAGACGATCCTGCAATTACTTATTAAAGGGTATCAACCCCCACACTTTGATAAAGATTTGGGAAAATGTTTACTCAGGATCCAATTGCTGAAAGGTTGCTGACCAAAAACATTCTATTGCCCAGGGACAAACCAGCTTTTCTGTGGCCCAATATGCTTTGATATTCTCAGTGCCCCAGGCCTACGCTCTCTTCAACCTGTTTGTTCCGACTCCAAGGAGAAGTTTTCAGTATGAAGCCCAGAGCAGGACCAGCTGGAGCAGCTGGATGGACTCAGAAACATCTTGTTGTTGGGATTTGATCACGATGTGACAGGAGAGGTCTTGCTGGAATCATGGACTTTAAACTAGGCAGTGCAGTGATGTGATTCAGCATTAGTAGCAATAATTATTATTTAGTAATTCAATAAAGTAAACAAAAGAACACAGAATCAGCTGGATGCTGTTGTGCTGCAAATGTAAACAAAATACTTAAATAATCATTTTTAAACGATTATAAACCACAGATCCTCTTGCTTTATGAACTCCAAAATAAATGTTTGTTAACTTACTCCACCCCCATCCCCACCCCGTTCCCGTCCCCACCCCGTCCCCCAGCCTGTCTCCCTGTCCTCTTCCAGAGACGACAGCCCCTGAATCTGAACCAGCAGACAATGGATGTATCTGCAGCCCCATCATCTGTACGTCCAACTGAACAAAGTAAGACCCATCTCAAAGCCATCCCTCATTGAGCTGACAGCCTCTTCATCAGGGGGAGATGTTCATCCAGGCGTGTGGCTGGTCAGAGAACACTGTTTCTCCCACTCAGTCAGTCAGACACACACTCACACAGGTGCTCCTCTCTGCACTGAATCTGTTCTGGGCCATTTCCCCCAGTTACTGTTTTATCTGAATTCTTTGAAGGGGGAGATTTGTTTTGACATTGTAAAACTCTCTTTTCTTTTAGTTAGAGTGCTCATGAAGAGGATGACCGCAGTGTTTAGAGGTGTACCTCAGTGGCTAACGGCCGGGAGCAGGCTAACGACCAGGAGCGGGCTAACAGCCAGCCAGGAGCAGGCTAACAGCCGGGAGTGGGCTAACGGCCGGGAGGAGGCTAACAGCCGGGAGCGGGCTAACAGCCGGGAGCGGGCTAACGGCCGGGAGTGGGCTAACGGCCGGGAGCGGGCTAACAGGCGGGAGGAGGCTAACAGCCGGGAGCGGGCTAACAGCCGGGAGGAGGCTAACAGCCGGGAGCGGGCTAACAGCCGGGAGCGGGCTAACAGCCGGGAGCGGGCTAACAGAGCAGGCTAACAGGCGGGAGCAGGCTAACAGCCGGGAGCGGGCTAACAGCCGGGAGGAGGGCTAACAGCCGGGAGGAGGGCTAACAGCCGGGAGCAGGCTAACAGCCGGGAGCAGGCTAACAGCCGGGAGTGGGCTAACAGCCGGGAGTGGGCTAACAGAGCAGGCTAACAGGCGGGAGCAGGCTAACAGCCGGGGGCAGGCTACTACAGATGAACGTACACTGTGAAGGGTTTGAGACCCTCCGTGTCACAGGAGAGGTCCGAATAGAAGGAATCACATCGAACATGGAATACATTAACATGCTCTTATCTCTCTGATTCTAAAACATTCAAATCCCACGAGATCCTCTGCACCAGTTACTGTGAGATGTCAAGACAGGCAACTGCCAACTTTGTTCATCTTTCATCTCAGTTTTTCCTCACTTTTACAAGATCTGTATGTGAGTAGACCCGTCTGGGACTTGGTTATGACTGTCACACCAGCATTAAGATATTCATTATGCTTATCCGCAGTGGGGCCATCCTATCCTGACACATAATTGACTTTTCTGCAGTGAGAATCAGTTTACTTTCCCTGAGATACATTGATGGTAAAAATGATTTGTCTAGAGGTAGAAATATAGAGTCACTGTCTGCATCTGGAATAGTATCACAGCTTTCTGATTAAAAATGTCAAAAGTAAGTTGAGAGAGCCAGTGTGTTTCCTGAGCCAGAGGCTATTAAGCGAGGCAGTACCGGTAGAACATGCTCCAGAGTCGCTCCTGAGTCGCTCCAGTTTGACAGCAGCCATTCCTCCAGCAGCCCTTCCTCCAGCAGCCCTTCCTCCACCAGCCCCTTCCTCCACCAGCCCTTCCTCCAGCAGCCCTTCCTCCACCAGCCCTTCCTCCAGCAGCCCTTCCTCCACCAGCCCTTCCTCCAGCAGCCCTTCGTCCAGCAGCCCTTCCTCCACCAGCCCTTCCTCCACCAGCCCTTCCTCCACCAGCCCTTCCTCCACCAGCCCTTCGTCCAGCAGCCCTTCCTCCACCAGCCCTTCCTCCAGCAGCCCTTCCTCCACCAGCCCTTCCTCCAGCAGCCCCTTCCTCCACCAGCCCTTCCTCCAGCAGCCCCTTCCTCCACCATCCCTTCCTCCAGCAGCCCTTCCCTCCACCAGCCCCTTCCTCCACCAGCCCTTCCTCCAACAGCCCTCCCTCCACCAGCCCTTCCTCCACCAGCCCCTTTCTCCACCAGCCCTTCCTCCAGCAGCCCCTTCCTCCACCAGCCCTTCCTCCACCAGCCCTTCCTCCACCAGCCCTTCCTCCAGCAGCCCTTCCTCCACCAGCCCTTTGTCCAGCAGCCCTTCCTCCACCAGCCCTTCCTTCACCAGCCCTTCCTTCAGCAGCCCCTTCCTCCAGCAGCCCTTCCTCCAGCAGCCCTTCCTTCAGCAGCCCTTCCTTCACCAGCCCTTCCTTCAGCAGCCCTTCCTTCACCAGCCCTTCCTTCAGCAGCCCTTCCTCCAGCAGCCCTTCCTCCAGCAGCCCTTCCTCCAGCAGCCCTTCCTCCAGCAGCCCTTCCTCCACCAGCCCTTCCTCCAGCAGCCCTTCCTCCAGCAGCCCTTCCTCCACCAGCCCTTCCTCCACCAGCCCTTCCTCCAGCAGCCCTTCCTCCAGCAGCCCTTCCTCCACCAGCCCTTCCTCCACCAGCCCTTCCTCTAGCAGCCCTTCCTCCACCAGCCCTTCCTCCACCAGCCCTTCCTCCACCAGCCCTTCCTCCAGCAGCACAGCTCAGCCCTCCACACACACTTTATGAGGTTTATTATTCAAATTAGACCACAAACTTGAGAGCAGGGAAAATGAAATTTTCCGTTTATGCAATGCATATCTCTCTCTTTCTCTCTCTCTCCTTCTCTCTTCTTCTCTCTCTGACTTGCTTCACCGCACAAAATTAATTGTGAGGAGCAGTATTGCACAGTAATGTTCTGTGATATTTTTTATCACGCAAATATTTTACAGATTACTGCAATAGTACAGTTACTCTGGTTTGGCAATATGTTCCCATACCAACAGGAATCACCAAGAATGTACCAACATGACCACACATCTTTAGTCAGCCTCTCAAAGCAGAGCCCCAGCCTCGAGGTTTAGAGCCAGACCCCCGCAGGACTTCTGTCAGACACACGGCTCTCTTATCCAGGATTAATTAACTCCATCTTCGGACAAATTAACATGTTATCTCTGCCAAGCCTGAACCTTGGGACTGTCCATTTCATACATATTCATGAAGATGAAAGAACATCTGGTCTTTATCTCTCTCCGACCGGGGAACTCGAAAGGCTCTTTCTAAAAATGTCTCCCCATGAATGGGTTACAACTCACTTAAGAGGGATTTCATGCTTTCATCTATATATTTTTTACTGTAGATAGCATCTGTCATGTCTATGAATTCTTGGCAAATTTATTGTCTGAGCTGATCGAGTTGCTGTCTTGTTGCAGTCTGTGCAGATTGGATTTGACTAAGTCTAAATGTTTTTTTGAGGATTATCTTGATAATACAGTTGATGATATGTATAGATAATAGTAATACTAGTAGCGCAACTGAAAATGACATTTTTAATTATTGTTGAGGGCAAAATGGATGACACCCTATTCCCTGGCAGATTCCCCCTAGCGTTGCAGTTAACAGGTATTTTCATAGATATTCTGAAGGAAAACAGATTGACTTTTTGCACTAAATTATTCATACACTATTGATCCAACTTCAGTGTCCTTTGAGATACAAAGTTGGTGCTGTTGGGACACTGTTTGATCATCATTTCTTTGGGGTCAGCTTTGGGATTCATAAGTCAATTTGCCTTGACAAGGTATTACTTTGGAAAGCTGTACCACTTATCTTTGTCCTTCAGAGCTTCTAGAAGGTTCTTCTTCACACGGACAACAACCCCCCCGCTCACTCGCTCCATTCTGGAAACACAGGACAGTCACAATGTCCCTCGGGTGGGCAAAACCCTTCTTAACAGGACTTTCAGAAAGCATCAGGTCATAAAACACTTTGATAACACTATCACCCCTCTGCCACAATATCCTGTCAGAGGTCATATCTTATCTAATCACAGCTCTGCTTTCTGAATGGCATCTGTCCACTGCGGATGATCTCACCCTTTCATTGGAAAGACAGGACTTTATGGCGGTTTCGAGAATAGCGTCACCCTCCACAAGACCGAAACCAATTTAAACAACGATCATCTAAGGACAGCTATAGGCAGGCTTCCATCTAACCAGACTCCAGAGAGACGGTTCTGTAGTCCACTAGGTGATAAGAACACGGACATTGCGTCCCTCAGGAAGAGACCGCCTTCTATATTTTATCCACGTCTAAGTAAAAAATGTATCTTCAATTATTTTTTGTACGATTTGCATTTTGAGTTCCTACAGGCTGAGACTGTGAAGACAAACATTTCTGTGCTCTCTCCTTTCTCTCTCTCTCTCTGATTACTACGCACCCATGGTGTTTGTTTTACTCCTCATTAATCTTTTACACAGGGGGCATTGTGCAAATACAGTATTGATTGTCTTTTCTTCTTGATGCTATGACCGTAAATGTAATGTTTGCTGTGTGTATGAGAGAGACATGGAGTGCTGTCAGCATGTGAACATACGATGTGCTACTTCCAAACTATTTTGAAGAGAAAAATACCAAATCTCATTTTGGTGTTGACCTTTGAGCCACACACTTTTCAGGGTGGACATCACAGCTCATACTGGAGAGGTACATCACAGCTCATACTGGAGAGGTACATCACAGCTCATACTGGAGAGGTACATCACAGCTCATACTGGAGAGGTACATCACAGCTCATACTGGAGAGGTACATCACAGCTCATACTGGAGAGGTACATCACAGCTCATACTGGAGAGGTACATCACAGCTCATACTGGAGAGGTACATCACAGCTCATACTGGAGAGGTACATCACAGCTCATACTGGAGAGGTACAGTGCACACCCTGCAAAGTGCAAACATTGGCAAACTGTTACATATACATTACATAGAAGAGTGTTTTCAGGTCATCTGCAGTTCAGGAAGATAAGTGAGTTTGCTGGCATAGTACCAGATGTCTGCTAATAATTGGAAAACCTTAGAGTCCACAAAGAACATTACTGTTCCTCCTGTGAGTTATGATGAAAATAGATTTCCTAAAGCACAAGATCAACTTGTTTAAATATTAGATTAGCTATATTGTAGAGTACAATTAACACACTTTCAGATGAACTGTTTCATGCAAGATTTCACACAAGTGATAGCCCCCTGCTTACTTGTATCAAGAAAAGCACGTACAACGTTTGTGAAATGATTGGACTTCAAATGGCCTTCAGTTCCATCCACTGAAGTACGTTTTACTTACATTAGCAATTATATCATTTAATTGGTTTGTGATGGGACAGTGGAATGGGGAGCGATGAGACAGTGGAATGGGGAGCGATGAGACAGTGGAATGGGGAGCGATGGAACAGTGGAATGGGGAGCGATGAGACAGTGGAATGGGGAGCGATGAGACAGTGGAATGGGGAGCGATGAGACAGTGGAATGGGGAGCGATGAGACAGTGGAATGGGGAGCGATGAGACAGTGGAATGGGGAGCGATGAGACAGTGGAATGGGGAGCGATGGGACAGTGGAATGGGGAGCGATGGGACAGTGGAATGGGGAGCGATGAGACAGTGGAATGGGGAGCGATGAGACAGTGGAATGGGGAGCGATGAGACAGTGGAATGAGGAGCGATGAGACAGTGGAATGGGGAGCGATGAGACAGTGGAATGGGGAGCGATGAGACAGTGGAATGGGGAGCGATGGAACAGTGGAATGGGGAGCGATGAGACAGTGGAATGGGGAGCGATGAGACAGTGGAATGGGGAGGGGACTTCTGCAAAGACAGAGGACTCGTGGCTTTCGCGGGCCCGTCTCTTAAACCAGGGACAGTTTTTTATTTTATTCACACCAGCCAAATAAACAGCAACAATCCGTAGTGCAGTAAATGGTATTAATCTGTCATGTTGTTTCTGTTTGTGAGTCTTTCTCTGTCTATGCTGCTGTCTAGATAAGAGGCCTGCAGATACTACAGGATGAATTGAGCTCAGGATGGAGAGATGTGATTCGTCAAATAGCAATCCCCATTTCCATGACCTTTGTGCTGTTG
The DNA here is from genome assembly GCA_903064625.1 of Mallotus villosus. Lineage (NCBI taxonomy): Eukaryota > Metazoa > Chordata > Actinopteri > Osmeriformes > Salangidae > Mallotus > Mallotus villosus. The sequence goes on from CAEFZP010003314.1 coordinate 352,435, forward strand.
ATTAGAGGCATGTGTCCATCGCCGTGGCGATAGCATCATCAACCTAACCCCTCTAGGAGACAACAGGTATCTTTCCCCTTTTGTGACCTATGAAGGTCAGAGGGGCCTTGGGCTTTGTCATCAGTCGCTCAGCAACAAGACCATATTTACATCATAACAATCCTTGTGAAGACTTACAATGCAAACACACATTTGTTTTTACTTGTCCTCTTTTTTTCAAAACTTGACACACAAATCCAAGAACTGCACACGCAAAATGCCTCGCTTCTCTTGCAAAATGAACAGTAATATATACTATTTTCAACAATATTGTCAGAATGTCTTCTTAGAGTCACTGTACTGTTGCACAGTATGATGCAGTAATCCACCAGACTGTGACCAAGCATGCAGTGCACTGCAGTCAATGGATGCATGGGTGCTAACATATATGTTTGTGTATAGTATACCGTGTTGTGCTGAAACATTAGAACATCTTTACATTACAGTAGATATATGTTATATACCTGTTATAATTTCTACAGTAAAGGTTCAAATTATACCCACCACTGTAAATCGACTCAAATTAGACTATTCATAGGCCTATTCTAAAGCCATGATTGGTTGGTAAGGAATGAGTTTGCACATGTGAGGAGTTATTGTGAGGCCCTGATGAATTAGTGTGGCATTTTGATTGGTTGAGTTTGAAAAAGGAAATCAAGATGCTTCCTGTTAGAATGTTGTGTGTGTCACGTGGAGAATTATGTGTTGTGTTTTGCAAAAAGTGTTTTATGAAATTGAAAACGGAGTCAAAGGCCCAACATGTGCGTATGGTTTTGCAGATTTGAGGTGTGGTTCTGGTGTTTCAGGTTTCAGAAATTGTGTGAAAAGTAAGGAATTTGTGTCAGCATTTGAATACAACTGTAATGTCCTTGAACGGCGAACTAATTCTGTGTTTGCATCTTCTCATCTCTGTGCCTATTTAATCCACAATGCAAATAGTGTACCACATGTTCAGTATTCACTGTGTCTAATCAGAGTAGAACTAGATCACATTGTTAATTCTGATCCGTTCATATTTCATTAATCATATGCACAGCCTGAACAGTGCATGTCACACATGAAATATTTGATCCGCTTCACCATGAACTGAATTGTCTTCTTATATATGGATGACCAATTAACTTGGCATGCTTCATTATGGAACTGAATTCTAATGAGATTTTCTTTTTTGTATTTGACTTTCATAGTTGAGATACCGCAATTGTATAACAATATTTTGTTCTCTCCAATTTTCCTGTCTGGTGAGTTTTATTGAACATGTCGACCGTGTACACTGCAGAGAGATGTATCAGTCTCGTGGCCGTCCTGTTTACAGTGCTGTGTTTGTACTAGCTTCTTCTGTCTTCTGGTCATGCACACCACGACCACCACAGATCCTAGCTGCAGTGGTTTTGAAGGAGAAAACTCAGAGCAGAATATCTTTCCAAATCAAGGCAGCTTGCTGGTTTATTCAGACATGGAGACATCCAACACATATTTATAGTCAACAAACTCCCCCTCCCTCCCTCCCTCCCTCCCTCCCTCCCTCCCTCCACTCCCTCCCTCCCTCCCTCCCTCCCTCCCTCCCTCCCTCCCTCCCTCCCTCCCTCCCTCCCTTCCCAGTTCCCTTTTCCCTGTACGGTTATGGTTATGGTTATGTGTACAGGCTCCCTGCCCTGTACGGTTATGGTTATGGTTATGTGTACAGGCTCCCTGCCCTGTACGGTTATGGTTATGGTTATCTGTACGGGCTCCCTGCCCTGAGGGTCAGTTCGACCTACTCTCCCTGTGCCTCTCTTCCTCTTTGGAGCAGTTGCTCCTCTGTGGATATTTCAGAGGAACAGACTCGTGACCCTGAAGTTGTCTCCTTCTAATGCTTGGGAGTGCCCCTCTTTCTCCCATCATGTCTAACTGTCTAACAGAGGAATGTATCATCTCCCAACTTGTGGCTCCATTCTCTGAGGACTAAACATGAGACTGTCTGGTAGTGATGCAGACGGTGGCCTACCTCGTTACTTATAGAGATCCTTACATGTTCGTGAGGTCAATCAACTGTAACATCAGTAAATATAAAGACTTCTATATCCTCCTCTACTCTGTCTTCAAGAACCATCATACAGGGATAGAAGTAACATCACAATAACCACAGTTTACTATGTGTTTTGTAAAGATTGGTACGTGAAGATTTAGGAGTCCAACCATACAAGGATGCCAAGATGTCTTCCAGAATCAGGTTGAGAGCATGATAAAGCTTGTATTTTGTAGTGCTGAGCAGTTTTACATGATGCTAACAAGGATCTGAAGAGGCTGGAACACAGACAACATCTGTCTCCTCCTGCTACACTCCCACATAGTCCAACTTCCGTCTCCTCCAGCTACACTCACACATAGTCCAACAATGACTACAGCTTTGAAATTCGGTTTAGTGCCGTTGAGGTTTTCTGTGATTGCTCTGTTCTCATTATCTTTAAAGACTTGGGAATAAATGATTGAGCCGTCACTATGGCCTACCAGCTGAATCTTAACAACAGCAGAAGCCTGAGAAGCGTCTCTGACAGGACTAAATACTGTGTGATGAAAGGAACTAATTAAATGCTGCACCAATTGAATATCTTATGTATTCAGGCAACATAACAAATGTGTGTGATTATGTAACAATAATAATTCAGAAGTGTGTGCTTACCTGGCTGCTTATGGATGCTCACACGTGTGGAACGAATCTCTCCTGCTCTCTCTCTCTCTCTGGCACTCTGGGCGAGAAACAGACACACGCGACCTGTAAACATCCGTTAGCTTGACTGGACACATCTGGATGATTACAGTAGCGCCAAGTTCATTGCCTCTAACCTCTGAAGTGTAGTCACAGTTACTGTGAAATGGGTGGGGCTGGGACTGCAGTGGGCTGGGACTGCAGTGGGCTGGGACTGCAGTGGGCTGGGACTGCAGTGGGCTGGGACTGCAGTGAGCTGGGACTGCAGTGGGCTGGGACTGCAGCGGAATGGGACCAAGGTGGAGTCCAGCTACCATGGCTCTGACCCCAGGCGCATGTGGAGTGGACCTAAAGCCATTACAGACATCAAAGGGAGAGGCTACAGTGAGACCCAGTCCTCTGTCCTACTGCCAGACAAGCTGAATGCCTTCTGTGCTGGCTTTGAGAGTGACAGTGACCCCCCGCAGTGGAGCTACCTGAAGGCCGAGCCAGTGGTGTGCCTACATTAACTGTAGCTGAGGTGAGGCAGTGCTTCAAAAAGATCAACCCTCGCAAGGCACCTGGCCCAGACGGCATATCAGGTTGGGCCCTCAGGGGCTGCGCTGACCAGCTAGCAGGGGTCTTCAGTGATCTTCAACCTCTCCCTCAGCCTGTCTGTACTCCCCACCTGCTTCAAGAGGACCACCATTGTCCCTGTGCCCAAGAACACCAAGGTCACCTAAAAGAAAAACTATCGGCCAATAGCACTGACCTCTGTCATCATGAAGTGCTCCGAGCGGCTAGTCAGATCATTCATCTGCTCCATACCGGTTCAACAGGTCTACAAACGATCGCCCTGACGATGCACACCGCTCTCTCCCACCCTGACGATGCACACCGCTCTCTCCCACCCTGACGATGCACACCGCTCTCTCCCACCCTGACGATGCACACCGCTCTCTCCCACCTGGACAAAGGGGATCCGTATGTGAGGATGATGTTCATTGACGACAGCTCAGCATTCAACACCATCATCCCCTCCAGACTGGTCTCCAAGCTTGTGGACCTGGGACTAAGCACCTCCGTCTGCAAGTGGATCCTCAACTGCCTGTCATTTTGCACGGCCAGGAATTGAACTGGCAACCTACTGATTAATAGCCCTATTCCCTAACCGCTCAGCCATCTGACTCCCATCTGACTTGTAACTTGAATAATACAGCAAAAGGATGGTTTAGTATCTAACTTGGAACCCATGACCTAAAAGATAATACATTTTTACAATATGAAACACAATGTATTTTACCATTACTATTATTTTGTTACCTGTTCCTGTAATTGCTTTTGTTAAGACAGTGCATTGCAAGACATTTAGAAAGGGGAGGAAGAGAGCCATCAGTACATGTTGTCAGACCCTCATTACAGCCATGTGTTTAATTGGTCCCTTAATTAAGAGCCTCTTAGTGATGCTGCTTCTCCCCTGAGGTACATGGAGACTGTTTGCTCCTGATGTACATGGAGACTGTTTGGTCCTGATGTACATGGAGACTGTTTGGTCCTGATGTACATGGAGACTGTTTGCTCCTGAGGTACATGGAGACTGTTTGCTCCTATGGAAATTGGACACATCACTTGCACTGGTCCACTTACCAGTTTGGTACATGAAACTCAATCTAGTTACATTCATTCACTTCCACAGACAAACACTGACACCAAGGCTGAACACAGACACTAACACACACATGTACACTAACACACACACACACACACACACACACACACACACACACACACATGTACACTGACACACACACACACATGTACACTGACACACACACACACACAGTTATACTGTGAGGTGGATGTACTGCCAAGTGCTGGTTAGTGATTCATTATAAATGGAGAAAGAGAGAAGTTAAGTATAGGACTGTCATGTGGTGTGCTCAGAGGGGTGTCTGTGCAATGATTCTGTGTGAGTATATGTGTGTGTTGATGTATTTGTGTGTGTGTGCGCGTGTGTGTGTGCACATGTGTTTGTACGTGTGTTTGCCTGATGCAAGGAGGCATGTGTGTGTGTGTGTTCTTGTGCTAATACACTTAGAATTAATCCTTGACCCACTTTGATACCAGTGTCACAACCAAGTGTCTTTAAATTTCCACCCACCATTTGGGAGACGGTGGCCTATACCACTTTAATCCTGCAGCAGCTCAAAGTGCGTCTGCGTTTGAGCTCATGGATGAGACTCACTTCATCACTAACAGGGACAACTAAGAGACAAGTGTTCTACAGAAGTCCTGTAAACACAGGGCTGATAACTGGCAGGCTACATAAGCACAGGTTATATAAGCACAGAGGCTGATACCTTTCAGGTTCTATAAACTCAGGTTCTATAAGCTCAGGTTCTATAAGCTCAGGTCCTATAAGCTCAGGTCCTATAAGCACAAGGTCCTATAAGCACAAGGTTGCCAGGTTCGATGTACTCCATGTCTTCCAGATGTTAACAGTCTGGTCAAGACTGGTGGTGGCGGCCCAAGGCTTAGAGATTAGTCGTGTCCAACTTTGTACTGGACTTAGTGGACGACCATCATGGTGATACACAAGCTGAACCCCGTGTGAACTCAGACTCCATGAGTGTTCCTTCCAGAATGGACATGAAGCCAGAAACCTGATTCACACAGCCGAATATCCCAAGCTTGAATCTGTAACAACGCAATTGTCTGTGGAAGTAAATTGCTTCATAACACTGCTGCTCTTCTATTTCCCATCACTGGCAGATGCATTGATGTTGTGCAGACATTTCATCAACCACAGGTGTTCATCATTACCTCAGTGGAGCTGAAACAAATCTTGATCGACAGGACTGTATTCTTTAACGTGATTATGTAGCTGTAATTATAATGCTGCTGCTGTAATGCAGAACAGCTAATTGTAGTTGTTGTGGATTCTCTAGTCCTGTCAATCTGAGACACAGTGTTCACCTCAACTGCTGCTTGTCTGCATCTGTTTGCCTTAAGTAAAGTACTTTGTATGTGCTTTCTCATGTGTGTTAGCCCTCTGAGAAACAGATTAATACTGTAAAATGTGTTGTTCAACTTGGGTAATTTAACCCCCGTCATCATAACACAGCCTGGAGCTAAAGACTAAAGTATTTCTGGGATGTGCCTTCAACTTTATGCCTTTATAAGCACAGAGCTTTTTGTTTTGGAACATAGACAAGTGGAGAGATCAACTGATGGACATTGTGCTGACAGTAAAACCTTGAATCAGTGCCAGACAGAACAAGCAGCTTAAGGGCGGCCTGAGTGCCACCATCTCCTCCACACCCAGCTGTTACGAGCTAGCTGCTGTTACGAGCTAGCTGCTGAAACGCCTCCAACATGACACACATCTACGCTGTCATTATATTCTTCATTCAGCAGCAGCTGAGTCGGGGTAATGAAAGTCGTGTCCGTGTAAAGCCATCACTCTTTATACTGTCTCAGAGCAAGACAGCTAGACAGATCTACTGCATCTACGAAGCCCTCAAAGCAGAGGAAGAAGCTGTTATCGTTTTGACTCCTTGGCAGATCATCCCACAAAAATCGTCTGTAAAAAAAGACCATTTGCTAAAATGAAGAATGAAGATGGCAAACAATAAATAGCAGCATTTTTGTGAGCGACCTGCTGTGAGGGTTTTAAAGATGTGTGTATGAGGGTGAGAAACAGACCTGTCCAAAAGCTGCTTTCACACCTGTTACCTTGAGCAGCAGGAGACCTTTCAGCTGCTGACTCACAGGATATCATCGAGGTGTGTGTGTGTGTGTTTCTCGTTCTGAATAAAAGGCATTATTTCTCAGCCTGCATGGAGGAGATAAGCTGCCCTCCAGTCTGCAGGAGCGTGGGGGGCCAGGGACCCGCCTGGACACTTTCATAGGGTTAGAAGGTTATGTGGTGGTTGTGTGTGTGTGTGTGTGTGTGTGTGTGTGTGTGTGTGTGTGGTGTGTGTGTGTGTGTGTGTGTGTGGTCACAGTTGACTTCCACTCCTCCCTGAGAGGGCCCTCATGGACGTGTGACGCGCACTTTGCTAAAATGATCACTACTGGGCCCACTCGAATGGGCCAATCATGTGACGGGTCAGATCTTCGGAGCACAGCTACTGTGCAGACATGCATCCTGACTCTACTGCTCTACGAGGAGCAGACATCTCAACCTAACTCTACTGCTCTACGAGGAGCAGACATCTCAACCTAACTCTGCTGCTCTACGAGGAGCAGACATCTTAACCTAACTCTACTGCTCTACGAGGAGCAGACATCTTAACCTAACTCTACTGCTCTACGAGGAGCAGACATCTTAACCTAACTACTGCTCTACGAGGAGCAGACATCTCAACCTAACTCTGCTGCTCTACGAGGAGCAGACATCTTAACCTAACTCTACTGCTCTACGAGGAGCAGACATCTCAACCTAACTCTACTGCTCTACGAGGAGCAGACATCTCAACCTAACTCTACTGCTCTACGAGGAGCAGACATCTTAACCTAACTCTGCTGCTCTACGAGGAGCAGACATCTTAACCTAACTCTACTGCTCTACGAGGAGCAGACATCTCAACCTAACTCTACTGCTCTACGAAGAGCAGAAATCTCAACCTAACTCTACTGCTCTACGAGGAGCAGACATCTTAACCTAACTCTACTGCTCTACGAAGAGCAGACATGCATCTCAACCTGACGACTGCTCTACGAGGAGCAGACATGCATCTCAACCTAAAGCCCAATTTATACTTAGGTCGCCGACACTTTTGAAAAGGTCGCCGACAGAAATGACATCACGGTCGACACTTTTAACCGTCGCTTGGAAGTGTCGCCTACAAGGAGAAATTTCTACTGGCGCTGATGTCGTCACATAGTGTCGCGCAAGTGTGATTGGCTAGATAGACCTCACGCGTCGTCATTGTTTGAATTTTCAGCGAGCGCTCAACAGCTGTTTTCTAACAGCTGATTTCCAACAGCATAAAAGCATATAAAAAACAGATGTTTTGATGGAGGAAAGATTGGCGGAGCAAGCGAGAAAATATCCTCACCTCTATAATGCCTCTCTGCCGTTTTATAAAACAATTCAGTGGACATCGTCCGCCTATGTCAGAACGTCCAGTGTCACGCGAACATTGAGCACAGGCGACGGTTTGCCGAAGTATAAATGCAGCAGCCTGAGCGACACTTTTTTGTTTTCGTCGGCGACCTTTTCAAAAGTGTCTGCGACATAAGTATAAATTGGCCTTAACTCTACTGCTCTACGAGGAGCAGACATCTTAACCTGACTCTACTGCTCTACGAAGAGCAGACATGCATCTCAACCTAACTCTACTGCTCTACGAGGAGCAGACATCTCAACCTAACTCTGCTGCTCTACGAAGAGCAGACATGCATCTCAACCTAACTCTGCTGCTCTACGAGGAGCAGACATCTCAACCTGACTACTGCTCTACGAAGAGCAGACATGCATCTCAACCTAACTCTGCTGCTCTACGAGGAGCAGACATCTCAACATAACTCTACTGCTCTACGAAGAGCAGACATGCATCTCAACCTAACTCTGCTGCTCTACGAGGAGCAGACATGCATCTCAACCTAACTCTGCTGCTCTACGAGGAGCAGACATCTCAACCTAACTCTACTGCTCTAGGAGGAGCAGACATCTCAACCTAACTCTACTGCTCTACGAGGAGCAGACATCTCAACCTAACTCTGCTGCTCTACGAGGAGCAGACATCTCAACCTAACTCTACTGCTCTACGAGAAGCAGACATGCATCTCAACCTAACTCTACTGCTCTACGAAGAGCAGACATGCATCTCAACCTAACTCTACTGCTCTACGAGGAGCAGACATCTCAACCTAACTCTACTGCTCTACGAGGAGCAGACATCTCAACCTGACTACTGCTCTACGAGGAGCAGACATCTCAACCTAACTCTGCTGCTCTACGAGGAGCAGACATCTCAACCTAACTCTACTGCTCTACGAGAAGCAGACATGCATCTCAACCTAACTCTACTGCTCTACGAAGAGCAGACATGCATCTCAACCTAACTCTACTGCTCTACGAGGAGCAGACATCTCAACCTAACTCTACTGCTCTACGAGGAGCAGACATCTCAACCTGACTACTGCTCTACGAGGAGCAGACATGCATCTCAACCTAACTCTGCTGCTCTACGAGGAGCAGACATCTCAACCTAACTCTACTGCTCTACGAGGAGCAGACATCTCAACCTAACTCTACTGCTCTACGAGAAGCAGACATGCATCTCAACCTAACTCTACTGCTCTACGAAGAGCAGACATGCATCTCAACCTAACTCTACTGCTCTACGAGGAGCAGACATCTCAACCTAACTCTACTGCTCTACGAGGAGCAGACATCTCAACCTAACTCTACTGCTCTACGAGGAGCAGACATGCATCTCAACCTAACTCTGCTGCTCTATGAGGAGCAGACATCTCAACATAACTCTACTGCTCTACGAGGAGCAGACATCTCAACCTAACTCTACTGCTCTACGAGGAGCAGACATCTCAACCTAACTCTGCTGCTCTACGAGGAGCAGACATCTCAACCTAACTCTACTGCTCTACGAGAAGCAGACATGCATCTCAACCTAACTCTACTGCTCTACGAAGAGCAGACATGCATCTCAACCTAACTCTACTGCTCTACGAGGAGCAGACATCTCAACCTAACTCTACTGCTCTACGAGGAGCAGACATCTCAACCTGACTACTGCTCTACGAGGAGCAGACATCTCAACCTAACTCTGCTGCTCTACGAGGAGCAGACATCTCAACCTAACTCTACTGCTCTACGAGAAGCAGACATGCATCTCAACCTAACTCTACTGCTCTACGAAGAGCAGACATGCATCTCAACCTAACTCTACTGCTCTACGAGGAGCAGACATCTCAACCTAACTCTACTGCTCTACGAGGAGCAGACATCTCAACCTGACTACTGCTCTACGAGGAGCAGACATGCATCTCAACCTAACTCTGCTGCTCTACGAGGAGCAGACATCTCAACCTAACTCTACTGCTCTACGAGGAGCAGACATCTCAACCTAACTCTACTGCTCTACGAGAAGCAGACATGCATCTCAACCTAACTCTACTGCTCTACGAAGAGCAGACATGCATCTCAACCTAACTCTACTGCTCTACGAGGAGCAGACATCTCAACCTAACTCTACTGCTCTACGAGGAGCAGACATCTCAGCCTGACTACTGCTCTACGAGGAGCAGACATGCATCTCAACCTAACTCTGCTGCTCTATGAGGAGCAGACATCTCAACCTAACTCTACTGCTCTATGAGGAGCAGACATCTCAAGCTAACTCTACTGCTCTACGAGGAGCAGACATCTCAACCTAACTCTACTGCTCTACGAGGAGCAGACATGCATCTCAACCTAACTCTGCTGCTCTATGAGGAGCAGACATCTCAACATAACTCTACTGCTCTACGAGGAGCAGACATGCATCTCAACCTAACTCTGCTGCTCTACGAGGAGCAGACATCTCAACCTAACTCTACTGCTCTACGAAGAGCAGACATGCATCTCAACCTAACTCTGCTGCTCTACGAGGAGCAGACATCTCAACCTAACTCTACTGCTCTACGAGGAGCAGACATCTCAACCTAACTCTACTGCTCTACGAAGAGCAGACATGCATCTCAACCTAACTCTGCTGCTCTACGAGGAGCAGACATGCATCTCTACCTAACCCTGCTTTCCTCAGCCTGTCAGGGGACGGAGGTGGACTGAACACACACGGTCATGGGTTCATCCTGTAAAGGCTGCAGTATCGAACAGAGAGCTTTCTGAAGCAGAACAATACTGCCAAAGATGTATTTTTATATAGGACTATTACATTTTTTTTACTGCTAAACCAAGGAAATGTCTCATTGGAGCCCCAAGCTGTCATAAAGGGATGGTTAAAGCCTTTCCTCTTTCAGTTAGTGCAGGTGGTTCCATTCTATCCATGCAACAAAGAACCATCTGTTCTCTTCTCTACATAAAATAATTCATCTCTCAATGAGAGGCTTGGGGATGACATACTACAGCTAAAGTACCCTGAAAAAACAACGTAAATCTGAATCAAACATGTTCTGCTCACTTACATAACACACTTTGACACTTCCCTGAGGTAATGCCTTTTTCCCATGAGCAATTTGCTGCGATAACTAGACAGGAATTTACCTCATTCAGTTTATTGTAGTGGGTTAAGGGTTTGGGTTGCAAGCCTTAGCATGCTAATTGAGGTGCATTTGGTTTGAGGTTAAGGAGAAGGTGAGGTGCGTTTGGTTTGAGGTTAAGGAGAAGGTGAGGTGTGTTTGGTTTGAGGTTAAGGAGAAGGTGAGGTGCATTTGGTTTGAGGTTAAGTAGAAGGTGAGGTGCATTTGGTTTGAGGTTAAGGAGAAGGTGAGGTGAGTTTGGTTTGAGGTTAAGGAGAAGGTGAGGTGCGTTTGGTTTGAGGTTAAGGAGAAGGTGAGGTGAGTTTGGTTTGAGGTTAAGGAGAAGGTGAGGTGCGTTTGGTTTGAGGTTAAGGAGAAGGTGAGGTGCATTTGGTTTGAGGTTAAGGAGAAGGTGAGGTGCGTTTGGTTTGAGGTTAAGGAGAAGGTGAGGTGTAGGGTGAGCTTTACATTTTGTGGGTTTCTCCCATGTGTTGCAAAGAGTACGAGGCCAGCAAAGCTGGTTTTACTTCCTGAGGTTTGACCCAGCAGTAATAAAACATGAACAGGCCCCAGACTGAGCTTCTCTACACATCCCTTCGTAAGAGCCTGATCTATCCTGAAACGTGTTCTTAGAGGCTGCGTAGTGTTCTTAGAGGCTGCGTAGTGTTCTTAGAGGCTGCGTAGTGTTCTTAGAGGCTGCGTAGTGTTCTTAGAGGCTGCGTAGTGTTCTTAGAGGCTGCGTAGTGTTCTTAGAGGCTGCGTAGTGTGACATTGAGGCTGCGTAGTGTGACATTGAGGCTGCGTAGTGTGACATTGGACAAGAAATGAAAGTGTCGTTAACAACACAGCACCCTCGAGCCTGTTTCAACACCTTTTCTGTGGCGTCGCCTTATCACTGTGACTGAAGAAATGGCAGAAAACTCTTATTTTGACACAGGAGCCGACCATTTCCATTCGGTGATGGCCTCAGGGTTTATTCAGTGAGTATGGATGTTGCTTGTAATAAGGAAAGGTGAAGGATAAGTTGTTTATTGAAATGTGAAAATACACAGCTTCAGTGCTGGTTGTGTGTGTGCAAAGCTAGCACTAGTGTGTTCCCGTCACACAGGAAGTAAGCCCTTGATATCTGGCAGGGTTAAGTTTCCCATTTGCTGTCCGCTTCTTTGTCCAAAATGCCACCAGGCATTCTGGGAGAGGTTCAAAAGAAAGAGGTGTCTGGTCTGCCTTTGAAATGCTAATCAGATGGAGACCAAATACAAAACGTAACCATTGTTCTACCCTTATCCTTAAAGAGGCTGAACGCTATTTTGATATTGATGTTTTGATGTGGAAAAGCTCTGACCACCCTCCTTCCCCCTGCATGTAACTGCTCACCAACGCTGTGGTGTGTGTGTGTGTGTGTGTGTGTGTGTGTGTGTGTGTGTGTGTGTGTGTGTGTGTGTGTGTGTGGGGGGGGGGTGCTTCCGACTACTCCACTCAGAGATGGGGTGAGAGACCCTCAGTTGAGAATACTGTAACTTAAGGCAAGGTTACCTACACAGGTCCAGTCCAATCAAATGAACTTGAGCAGAGGCGGTGGTATCAAACACTATAATAAACTTTGTATATATATGTATTAAAATCAGACGGTACATTCTCTGAAACACTTAAGAGCACTTAAGAGCAGGGGCGTAATTGTGGGTTCTACTATGATTGGGCCTTCAGCCTAGAATGGCTGATTGGGTGAACTACCAATCTGAGGAATACTAAGACCCACGTGATGTAGGGAGGAAAATATATATATATACGTATATCTCTCTCTATATATATATATAGAGCGGGAGAGTATATATATATATGCAGCCACATCTAAATATCACCGCAACCAGTAGACATTATAGAATAAACACTCACAGCAAGCTTATTCGCCAGGTCAGCAAGCCCAACACCACAAGGCTCACAAGAGGTAAACAACAAAACAATAAGCACATAAGACAGCTCCTTAAACACGACACAAACTCGAGACAGAAATAAACTAAAACATGGGGAAAACAGTGGCAGGCTCTCCACACTGCCTGTGGTAAAATACCCCTACGCTATTTTGCCCTGCAAGACTGCATTTCTTTCAAATAAACACAATAACGATCGCTACGATGAACAAACATGAAATAAAGAACAAAATCCCTGAGAAAATGTCACGTCTGTGCTGAACTATGCTCCGGCCATGCCCCCCCTGTCTGCATGGCAACAACAAGGAACGTCCAGCTGGCTAGCTAGCGTTAGCTAACTAGCTAGCAAGATTAGCTACATACAATCCATTCGCTAAAGTGGACAATACAACACTTGGATTTTTACCAGTATTCCTCACTTGTTGACAAATTGCCGTGTTTGTCTTCCTTAATGGGTGTGCTATGCAACGAGTAAGATAGTTGTAGCTAGTGTTGTTGCACTGGCTATTGGCTTTATGTGCGCCCCTATTTCAATAGGCCTAATGTCTTTTTTGTATAATGTAGAATACATTCTTATCTGGAATTTCATTCTAGGCTAAGAACAGAATTTAAGGATTTACCTTTCGCCTTTGCCCGTTTCTCTTCTTCTTTCTTTTCTTTTTAGATTCCGCCCCGGAGAGCTTCATTATTTTCTTCTTGAAAGTTCTTGAACACACACACTCACTCGCCTCACTGTGCTAGCATGTTCTGATAACACCAAGGAGGTAGTACCCCGGACGTTTTCGATATTTCGCTCATTTTACCCTAATGTTAGATTTGTATTTTATTTAACCAAACATACCGAGGGCTGTGGAGTTTGTTGCCCCACTACTACCCCACGCTTGTCCACCATCAACATTCAGCTGAGGAGACTGTTGCTGAATCACCCGGAGCTAATGCCTAAAGCATTAGGTAAACCAGCCAGCAACTAATTGCCTCTGGTACACGCCAATTTAAACCATCGCGGGCCTCATTAAGGAAACAGCACGTCAGCTGTGGGCTGCCTTAAAGCTCCTGGGTCCTAAAGCTACCCGGCTACATGTGTTTCAGCAAGGACAGGAATAGAGACAGGCCTGGCTGAAAGAGACCATTCAGAGCTCCATAGCATGTGGCAACTGGCAATACTCTACTGAAAACACAACAAGTTCCACCTAAACCTCTCTGGCTGGAACTTTTGGTCGGTAGCAGGGTTAGGGGAGGGTCTGAACTGTCGGGGGGTAGTTGCTCATCACCACTGTCTGATGTCACATCACTGTCTGATCATCACATCCCCACTGTCTGATCATCACATCAACATACTCCCCTCTGCCTAGCAGGACCTCGGTGACAACATACTCCGCTTGGTTCAGCACAGCTCTCCCTTATCAGAGTACCTAACTTTTAATTGGATATTTCTCAAAATTGCCTTGAAGACTTTAACACATTAACTGTAATGCATTTAATTATGAAAATGCTGAAAATGAGGAGGGATGTATGTACTGTCTAATATATAATTATATCATTTTTGGCTCTGAATAACTCAAGGGAAAGTGCAGTAGCCACTGTAAGGTTACATTACCTACAAAGCAATACCTCGAGTTAAACTCAGGAGCATTAGAATCGCTCTGTAATAACAGGATGTTAAATCTTAACGGTCTAGGTTCTTCTCAGAGTGTCAGTAGGCCCAGTGTGTTAACACCCCACTGACCCCTGGAGAACCATCAAGCTGCACGGGGGACGAAAACCATCATTACGTGTAACTATGTAGCAGTTATGGAAATACAATTTTGTTACTATGGGTTTTGCTATGTGTTAAAGGGTAGTTAACGTCATCTGAATGTAGACAGTTGCCATTAGAGCACTTCAATGTTGTATATTCAACATCCACTCCTCTCCTGCCCTCAGGTCCTGGAAATGGAACACAGTGTTTAAGTGTGCAGATGGTGTTCTGTGTGTCTGCTAAGTGATGCTAAAGCCTTCACCTGACTCAGTGTGGAGTCAACAGTGTTTATGGAAGCCTCAGCTTCAGAACAAAAGGACGGATTCAGCTGGGTTAGATGCCTGGTCTTATCCACCCAAGCTGGGTTAGATGCCTGGTCTTATCCACCCAAGCTGGGAGGTTGAATTAAATAAAAAGCCACGCAAATCTCACTGTGCATGCAGTCCACGTCTCACCATATCTCCTCTCCCTCTCTCTCTTTCTATCCCTCTCTCTCTCTCTTTCTCCCCCACTCTCTACCTCTCTCTCCCTCTCGCTTTCTCTCTCTCCCTCTCGCTTTCTCTCTCTCCCTCTCGCTTTCTCTCACTCTCTTTCTATCCCTCTCTTTCTATCCCTCTCTCTCTTTCTCTCCCACTCTCTACCTCTCCTTCTCTCCCACTCTCCCTCTCTCTCCCTTTCTCTCTCTCCCTCTCTTTCTCTCCCTCTCACTTTCTGTCTCTCCCTCTCTCCCTCTCGATTTCTCTCCCTCTCTTTCTCTTACTTTCTTTCTTTCACTCTCTCTCCCCCTCTCTCTTTCTCTCGCTCTCTCTTTACAGCATATTCTTATATTCATGTAACTAATTTCTCTTCGATTTCTATAGTTGCCTCTCTCCTGGGACTTATTAAAAAGCATTGCTTCTTCGACGGTGTCTTGCTGAGAGATCTTATACTTGTATTAAGTACCTTGGGATGTCGCCCATAAAAGATGATTATCTTTGAATGGGGGACGAATGCATTCCAGTTATCTAGTTATTATTCCCCCTTCCACCGCATAGAATTGAAAAGACACAACAGGGTTCCCCAACGATCTGTTATGTGAGTCACAGAGAGAGACAAGAGCAGATAACTGAGATATATTCACCTCTTTGCAGAATGAGGAAGACCACTGCATGCACAGCAGATGTAAAAGCTGTGGTATATTCAACAAACGTCCCTCTAGGATATAAAGACGTGAGCCAAATCGTCATTCATCCTCTAGCCGAATCTAATCTGCAAAAGTCTGTCAAATACTGCTGCGTTGTTCCTCACTTCTGCATCTGCATCATTTATTTAGGACTCTTGCTCTCAAACATGTAACGTGTTTACTTCTGACGCCACATTACAGTCATACATGTGTATTGTGTTTCTGTTTACAGTAAGAGCATGTGTGTGTTTCTGTTACAGTAAGAGCTGTGTGTGTTTCTGTTTACAGTAAGAGCATGTGTGTTGTGTTTCTGTTTACAGTAAGAGCATGTGTATTGTGTTTCTGTTTACAGTAAGAGCATGTGTGTTGTGTTTCTGTTTACAGTAAGAGCATGTGTATTGTGTTTCTGTTTACAGTAAGAGCATGTGTGTTGTGTTTCTGTTACAGTAAGAGCATGTGTATTGTGTTTCTGTTTACAGTAAGAGCATGTGTGTTGTGTTTCTGTTTACAGTAAGAGCATGTGTATTGTGTTTCTGTTTACAGTAAGAGCATGTGTATTGTGTTTCTGTTTACGTAAGAGCATGTGTATTGTGTTTCTGTTTACAGTAAGAGCATGTGTGTTGTGTTTCTGTTTACAGTAAGAGCATGTGTGGAAGCCCCTGCATTCTCCAGAGACAGATTTCAGGAAGCGTTTCTCCGGCGAGATCTGAAATCCGCAGAGGAAGAGAGCGTAATGAGGCGCAAAGGGAAGGTTCTACTGTAATCAGCTTGTCTCTGTCCTCACCCTCCAGAAGGTTCTACTGTAATCAGCTTCTCTCTGTCCTTACCCATCCAGAAGGTTCTACTGTAATCAGCTTCTCTCTGTCCTCACCCATCCAGAAGGTTCTACTGTAATCAGCTTCTCTCTGTCCTCACCCTCCAGAAGGTTCTACTGTAATCAGCTTCTCTCCTCCTGCTCTCTGTCCTCAAGCTGGTGTACAGGCTGGTGTACAGGGTGGACAGGCTGGTACGGACGCCATCACAAACGATGTTCTCTCTCAGGTGATGAGTGAGCTCTTACACAGTTTCTCTTTGTACCAGGCTCTGTTCAAGGTCCAGGTAATGTGAGGCCTTGTTGTGGCTCAATGTGAGCTTGCTTTCAGGTCAGGTCTGTTCGGTTCTGACCCTCAATACCAGAAATATGTCTCCACATGCTCTTATGTGGCATTGTTGTTAAGGGGGGGGCTTCTTTGCAGCACAAAGTCCTGCTTGATGGTCGAGTGCAGCAGTCTTTCAGTTTCTGAAAGAAAGTATTTTATTGTCAGATAAACAGAACAACACAAGGTCAGACTGGGCACTGAAATTCTTAGGACAAGACAACGCAAAACAACCTGGCATAACATAACATATAAGTACACAAAACATAGATTACATCTATGATAAGCAAAAATATAGTAAACCTCCTAATATACAATAATATACCATATTCAATACAGTATACTAAATAGTCTTTCTAGAGTTTCCTGCCTTGACTGAGGAGATATCTGAGTCTTATCTCTAATAGTCATAATTAATGTTGGTTTCATAATCGCTTCTGTGATCAAAGCGCTTTACGCTTATTGGAAGACAAGAACATTTTTTATAAACATTTGCCGCATGCTCCACGAATCAGAGAAAACTATTTTGTTGAATTATTTCAATTACTCACTGTACAAAGAGCACTTTCAGATTTAATGGATTAAATTTAATTCTGTTCAAGACCATAGCTGAGGATTCTAAAGCCTGGTTTAGATTCAAAAGCCATGATGGGTTTAATCAGTACAGCATCAAAATGAACCCATTTAAAATACTAAATATTTTAAATCTGATGGACACACTTGCGATGGAGGCGATGCTGGAGACCATGCTACCAGGCCTCAGTGCAGTTGTTGGATGGGAACTCTGATAGGAAGGCTATAACAGTGAACAGATGTGGGGATATCTGAGATAAGACAAGCAAGAAGGATGTGAGAGCCAGAGTACGGCAGGGCCCCATGGCGGAGCTGCAGAGCCAGCATCTGTGTCCCCCACCACCCTGGTAGGTGCAGGGAAGCCAGCACTGATGTTCCTCTAAACTCCTCTTCTGCAAATACAACACAAACTCCCTTGTCATTCCGGCAGCTTTCCCACAGCAATATCAGGCCGTGTTATTTAGTGTAGATCTGTAGTGTAGATCTGTATACTGTAAAGCCATCAACCCAAAGTCCTGAACTCTTCAAGTTTTAAAGGAAAGCAAATTTCAAATGTTACCAGATTTTCACTGTACATAATCTGTTAATGTTAATCTAAAAAGGCTTTAAATTAAACCATTTTTAGACTGACCCACAATATTGCCAGACCATTAAGGAAAAGACTAGTTGCATATCTTTGTAAACTCTACACCTGTGCCTAGCAGAACTGGTTAGACTTGTGACGTCACCTACACGTCACGGCACTGTAGACTGTAATGTAGCACCTACTGACTGTTTCCTTTTGGAGTGGCGGCGGCTGAAGTCAGGAGTGTTTTGTAGTGGGATGCAGGGTTGGGCTGAAGTCAGGAGTGTTTTGTAGTGGGATTCAGGGTTGGGCTGAAGTCAGGAGTGTTTTGTAGTGGGATGCAGGGTTGGGCTGAAGTCAGGAGTGTTTTGTAGTGGGATGCAGGGTTGGGCTGAAGTCAGGAGTGTTTTGTAGTGGGATTCAGGGTTGGGCTGAAGTCAGGAGTGTTTTGTAGTGGGATGCAGGGTTGGGCTGAAGTCAGGAGTGTTTTGTAGTGGGATGCAGGGTTGGGCTGAAGTCAGGAGTGTTTTGTAGTGGGATTCAGGGTTGGGCTGAAGTCAGGAGTGTTTTGTAGTGGGATTCAGGGTTGGGCTGAAGTCAGGAGTGTTTTGTAGTGGGATGCAGGGTTGGGCTGAAGTCAGGAGTGTTTTGTAGTGGGATTCAGGGTTGGGCTGAAGTCAGGAGTGTTTTGTAGTGGGATGCAGGGTTGGGCTGAAGTCAGGAGTGTTTTGTAGTGGGATGCAGGGTTGGGCTGAAGTCAGGAGTGTTTTGTAGTGGGATTCAGGGTTGGGCTGAAGTCAGGAGTGTTTTGTAGTGGGATTCAGGGTTGGGCTGAAGTCAGGAGTGTTTTGTAGTGGGATGCAGGGTTGGGCTGAAGTCAGGAGTGTTTTGTAGTGGGATGCAGGGTTGGGCTGAAATCAGGAGTGTTTTGTAGTGGGGTGCAGGGTTGGGCTGAAGTCAGGAGTGTTTTGTAGTGGGGTGCAGGGTTGGGCTGAAGTCAGGAGTGTTTTGTAGTGGGGTGCAGGGTTGGGCTAAAGTCAGGAGTGTTTTGTAGTGGGGTGCAGGGTTGGGCTGAAGTCAGGAGTGTTTTGTAGTGGGGTGCAGGGTTGGGCTGAAGTCAGGAGTGTTTTGTAGTGGGGTGCAGGGTTGGGCTGAAGTCAGGAGTGTTTTGTAGTGGGATGCAGGGTTGGGCTGAAGTCAGGAGTGTTTTGTAGTGGGATTCAGGGTTGGGCTGAAGTCAGGAGTGTTTTGTAGTGGGATGCAGGGTTGGGCTGAAGTCAGGAGTGTTTTGTAGTGGGATTCAGGGTTGGGCTGAAGTCAGGAGTGTTTTGTAGTGGGATGCAGGGTTGGGCTGAAGTCAGGAGTGTTTTGTAGTGGGATTCAGGGTTGGGCTGAAGTCAGGAGTGTTTTGTAGTGGGATGCAGGGTTGGGCTGAAGTCAGGAGTGTTTTGTAGTGGGATGCAGGGTTGGGCTGAAATCAGGAGTGTTTTGTAGTGGGGTGCAGGGTTGGGCTGAAGTCAGGAGTGTTTTGTAGTGGGGTGCAGGGTTGGGCTGAAGTCAGGAGTGTTTTGTAGTGGGGTGCAGGGTTGGGCTAAAGTCAGGAGTGTTTTGTAGTGGGGTGCAGGGTTGGGCTGAAGTCAGGAGTGTTTTGTAGTGGGGTGCAGGGTTGGGCTGAAGTCAGGAGTGTTTTGTAGTGGGGTGCAGGGTTGGGCTAAAGTCAGGAGTGTTTTGTAGTGGGATTCAGGGTTGGGCTGAAATCAGGAGTGTTTTGTAGTGGGATGCAGGGTTGGGCTAAAGTCAGGAGTGTTTTGTAGTGGGATTCAGGGTTGGGCTGAAATCAGGAGTGTTTTGTAGTGGGATTCAGGGTTGGGCTGAAATCAGGAGTGTTTTGTAGTGGGATTCAGGGTTGGGCTAAAGTCAGGAGTGTTTTGTAGTGGGGTGCAGGGTTGGGCTAAAGTCAGGAGTGTTTTGTAGTGGGGTGCAGGGTTGGGCTGAAGTCAGGAGTGTTTTGTAGTGGGGTGCAGGGTTGGGCTGAAGTCAGGAGTGTTTTGTAGTGGGATTCAGGGTTGGGCTGAAATCAGGAGTGTTTTGTAGTGGGATGCAGGGTTGGGCTAAAGTCAGGAGTGTTTTGTAGTGGGATTCAGGGTTGGGCTGAAATCAGGAGTGTTTTGTAGTGGGATGCAGGGTTGGGCTGAAGTCAGGAGTGTTTTGTAGTGGGATTCAGGGTTGGGCTGAAATCAGGAGTGTTTTGTAGTGGGGTGCAGGGTTGGGCTGAAGTCAGGAGTGTTTTGTAGTGGGATGCAGGGTTGGGCTGAAATCAGGAGTGTTTTGTAGTGGGGTGCAGGGTTGGGCTGAAGTCAGGAGTGTTTTGTAGTGGGGTGCAGGGTTGGGCTGAAGTCAGGAGTGTTTTGTAGTGGGGTGCAGGGTTGGGCTGAAGTCAGGAGTGTTTTGTAGTGGGGTGCAGGGTTGGGCTAAAGTCAGGAGTGTTTTGTAGTGGGATTCAGGGTTGGGCTGAAATCAGGAGTGTTTTGTAGTGGGATGCAGGGTTGGGCTAAAGTCAGGAGTGTTTTGTAGTGGGATTCAGGGTTGGGCTGAAATCAGGAGTGTTTTGTAGTGGGATTCAGGGTTGGGCTGAAATCAGGAGTGTTTTGTAGTGGGATTCAGGGTTGGGCTAAAGTCAGGAGTGTTTTGTAGTGGGGTGCAGGGTTGGGCTAAAGTCAGGAGTGTTTTGTAGTGGGGTGCAGGGTTGGGCTGAAGTCAGGAGTGTTTTGTAGTGGGGTGCAGGGTTGGGCTGAAGTCAGGAGTGTTTTGTAGTGGGGATTCAGGGTTGGGCTGAAATCAGGAGTGTTTTGTAGTGGGATGCAGGGTTGGGCTAAAGTCAGGAGTGTTTTGTAGTGGGATTCAGGGTTGGGCTGAAATCAGGAGTGTTTTGTAGTGGGATTCAGGGTTGGGCTGAAATCAGGAGTGTTTTGTAGTGGGGATTCAGGGTTGGGCTAAAGTCAGGAGTGTTTTGTAGTGGGATGCAGGGTTGGGCTGAAGTCAGGAGTGTTTTGTAGTGGGATTCAGGGTTGGGCTGAAATCAGGAGTGTTTTGTAGTGGGATTCAGGGTTGGGCTGAAATCAGGAGTGTTTTGTAGTGGGGATGCAGGGTTGGGCTGAAGTCAGGAGTGTTTTGTAGTGGGATTCAGGGTTGGGCTGAAGTCAGGAGTGTTTTGTAGTGGGATTCAGGGTTGGGCTAAAGTCAGGAGTGTTTGCAGGTCAAAGAACTCCCGTTTGAACTTGGAGAGTAAACAAGGGTGGCAGCAGTTTGGGTGACCTGTGACTTGAGGAAGAGGACACATGATTACCCACGAGCAGACTGCGTCAGATGTCTTGTTTTCTGAGGTGGGTGTTTCACTGTAGGGTTCGTTTACCAGGATAAGCCTCTTTTCACTCACAACACAAAAAGGCACCAACAAAGCATTTACAAAGCCCTGCTGCACTCCCCTTAATGTAGGTCACGGCCAGTCTTTCCAAACAAGCTACTATAAAAGATGTCATTAAATCTATGCTAAACATTAACCAGCTGTGGTAAATTTTACAAGGATTGCTAAGGTTTACAAACATTGAAACCACATAAGAAATGATGAGAAGCTTCAGTTGATGTAACCATGGACTATACTCACCAGAAAGAAATGTGCTGACGACTCAAAATAGATAGTCGTTTGGGATAATAGCACAAGGTACAGCTATCTGGGTTAGCAAGACATTGTCATGAACCACAATGCATTGTTGCCTGTACATTTGACAACTTTGAGCTGTAAAATGAACAGCAAAACAGCAGTAAGGAAATGAGGGCAAGTTGTTGTGTTGTGAGAGAATGAGACAGTAAGGGAAACCTTTCTACCCATTGAACGTTTACAGTGCCAAGAGTAGGCCTATGTGGTGTAGTGGCTGTAGTAGCTTACTGTAGACAGGCACTGTTCAGCATGTTCTGTTCATCATGGCAGAGCGAGAGGGAGAGCGAATACATGGAGAATCCATGTATTGCTGACCAATAACAGAAGCATAGCCACTAGACTCTTCGAAATTATAGTGAACTAAGACTTCATAAATAGCATGATAAACAATGGGATATTGAAAAATTGGTAATTTTTGCTATCATTTTTTATGTTTTAATGCCACACAAATATACCACAATTGCATGAGTTACAACATATGAGGTAACATTTCGTTTCCTCATTAACTGCTGTGGAATGGCCAAGTCTTGCGGGCCTCGCGCATCTTTATCATGCACGTCAGTCACAAAAGATTCAACCAATCATCTTGGATGGGGAGGCGCCTTGAAAGAGACGCTGCATTTAAAAGCCAGTGGAGCGCCGCCAGAGCGCACGGTGACCAACAACGCGTAAAGATGCAGACTTCTCTACAGATGTTGAGTACTTTTGAAAAACATGTACTGCCTTACTGTAATGTTGTACATCTGAGTATTTCCGACTATCTTTACCGTCAGGAGCGTAATAGGTGATATGCAACCGGCACACAGATTAATGCTGGTGGAGCCACCCGGGATTGTCTTGTTAACGGAGAGGATGGCGGATTTGTGGAACCATACAGGCAGTTTATACAACCGATCGGGTATGATCCCGGATCGGTTCAGCAGTTTGGAGGACATAGATATTCCCGCGGACGGTAGTCCAACTTTACGCATCTTGATTTCCATAGTGTATTCTGTTGTGTGCGCAGCAGGTTTGGTTGGAAATCTACTCGTCTTTTTCTTGATGAAAGTGAGACGAGGAAGGAAGAGGTCCACGATCAACTTTTTCATACTTAACCTGGCCATGACAGACTTCCAGTTCGTCCTGACCTTGCCTTTTTGGGCGGTGGACACAGCCATGGACTTTAGCTGGCCATTTGGAAATGCAATGTGTAAGATAATTTCCTCAGTCACTGTTATGAACATGTACGCAAGCGTGTTCTTTCTGACTGCTATGAGTGTTACTCGCTACTGGTCTGTTGCCTCGGCTCTGAAAGACCGCACGCGGAACAGATACTGCTCGGTGAGATGGGTGAGCGCAGTGCTCTGGGTCTCGGCCACCGTGGCCACCGCGCCAACTGCTATATTCTCCACAGTGACAAACGTCGCTGGTGAAAAACTATGCCTTCTCAGATTTCCAGAAGGCCATTACTGGTTGGCTCTGTACCACTTACAGAAAATCCTCGTTGCCTTCGTTTTTCCTATGCTCATTGTCTCAGTTTGCTATTTACTGCTTCTCCGGTTTGTTCGTTTAAGGAGCATGAACAACAACCACATCAAAAGGAGGTCTAGAGTCACTAAATCTGTAACTATTGTTGTCCTTTCCTTTTTTGTGTGCTGGATGCCAAATCATGCTATTACATTCTGGGGTGTTTTGGTGAAATTCAATGTTGTTAATTGGGACAAGTCGTATTATATTGTTCACACATATGTTTTCCCTGTGACGGTTTGCCTCGCGCATGCCAACAGCTGCTTGAACCCAGTGTTGTACTGCCTTATGCGAAGAGAGTTCAGAAAAATGCTGAAGGATTTATTTTGGCGGATGTCTTCACCAGTGATTTCAAACTCCTGTCAAGTGCGGCCGTTTTCGGCAACTGTTAAAACGGACCAAGATGATACCCAGATAGTTATCCCTTTGAAATGTCATGGAAACCGACCTGTGTCAACTATCCATTGAAAACGGACCATGTGAATCTTCCGTGGTCAACCAGCTCCGTAGGTAACTTGACCTGGCACGCAGAAAACGGACTGGGATTATTTACAGTGCAAAGGACTCTCGGTGATCAAGTGTAGGCTACTAGGTTACCAATCTACACTTTGTCGAACTTTTTTGTTTTTAATGTGATCAAACGACACCTGTGCCAAATTGCGCAAAGGACACATGCGCCGCGCTTTGCCGCGCGGCTTCCTCACCTTTCCACTGGATGCTTAAGCTTCTTCGCAGCGCTTATTTGTGTCATAATTTGACTCGAGTAAAACGACATTTCTAAAAACTGTTCAGTTACCTTTCATGAGAAGAATTCTGATAAGATACTGTTCAAGTCCACGCCCAAGTGTGTTTTAAGGCTATACGTGTTTTTGGGGGGGGGGCTGTATTTTTAATGGCCACTTCGAACGGAGGCCTAATGTTCCTGTGAAATTCTCTAGCCTACATATTCACAGTATTCTAATCACATTCAGTGCTTTGCGTAGTTGTGGCTGTACACGTTCAAGGACATGAACACATTATTGATCACGCACTCACTGCGATTTAACACAGCAAAACCACACGTATGGTTGCGCAATTGAGCTATAAAAAACCCACGTTGAATGTTGTAAGTATTAAACTGAATTAGACCTCTTCATGAAACATTCGTAAACATTTGTGACGTAGGTTATATGTTTTTTAAATTGTATGTGACAGGTGCCTGTGAAACAAATAATGTGTAAACGAATGTAAAAACTGCCAAGAGCAAGGGGTGAATAAAATGATTTCAGTGATTGCGTTTGGTTTTATGACTCAATACAATACGCTGTGATGCGTTGTAGACTACCTGCTCTTAAAATGGGTCGCGTTTTAAAACAAAAAACACAAATTGACTACATGCTCTTTTTTTATCACTACCATGGATATTCCCGCGCAAACATGCAAATAAAGGAATCAATGTAACTTAGTCTACCAATACACGTGACAGCTCGAAAGGGCCAGTAGACATTTATTAGGTCAGGTCTATTACACGTAGATTATACAATTTAATCTGTACAATAGGCCTACATGCCGTGTACACATAGGCTATGCCTGTAAACACTACTACCAATATGCCGTGTAGGCCTACACACTACCAAAACATGCATGTAGCATGTACACACTACCAAAACATGCCGTGTACACACTACCAAAACATGCCGTGTACACACTACCAAAACATGCCGTGTACACACTACCAAAAGTGCAGGAACATTAAGGCAAGGAATCGTTCATCTGAAAACTCTTATGCTTGTCAATAAAAATGAGACAAATCGTGGAGAAATGGTGGTGTAATCAATGTAGTCATTGGACCTTGCAAATTAAGCTTCAACGCCTTAAGCCAATGTCTCGTTTAACAGATAATGTATCTTAGACCATGAATTGGGGTTGTTTAAATAAGTCATTTTCTGTCAAGGAATGTTTTTCTGAATATGTCTAGTTTATACTGTAAAATAACAGTCTAGCTATCTCCGACATTGACAGTCGAAAGACAACCCAGTGCGTCACAATAAATACAAATATGTCAGTATATAATTGCAGTAATTGTATCAACAAAAAACCAATCTTTGACAAAGCCAGAGTTCATAAACGTAACAGCCCCCAGCAGCAGCGTGTGCGTGACCCGCTCCAGGGGCTGTTGTTGTTCTGCTACGCTGCTAATCAGACCAGTCGCTGCACGTGAGGTATTGGATGTTTCGGATCTCAGTTAAAACACAACATTTCTATATGTAAATGTCCCAGAGCTGTGGTGTACCTGGATGGACCTCTCTACATCTTAGACGGTTAGACAGCCTGCTAATAATAATGAATTGTAGGGGGTCAAAGGGTCATATTTATATTACACATCGTAAGATAAAATATACAAATGAAAGAAATATGTAAAATCTAGGGCAAAAAAAATCTTATATATTACTCTATGACTGTCGTTTTTTCGTAAGTTGAGTTGGAATGCTTAAGGGAGATCAGACTTCTCCAGGTATGACGCTCTCATCTGTTACAAAACCTGTAACAAGGTGTGGGACTGGCCACTACCTGCAGTGCACACGGTGAGACACCAGAGGGCAGTGCAACCCCTAGAAACATGACAAACAGGAACTAAAGTAGATATACAGGTGCTGGTCATAAAATTAGAATATTCTCAATTTATAATGCAGATTTCAGGACTTGGCACCTGCACACAGTGCCAACCTGGTTTAAGGACCATGGTATCCCTGTTCTTAATTGGCCAGCAAACTCGCCTGACCTTAAAACCATCGAAAATCTATGGGGTATTGTGAAGAGGAAGATGGGTGGGATTTTCCTTAGTTGTCAGTTATAATAATAAAAATTAAAATAAATAAACATTTGAAATATATCAGTCTGTGTGTAATGAATGAATATAATATACACGTTTCACTTTATGAATGGAATTAGTGAAATAAATGAACTTTTTGATGATATTGATCTAATAATATGACCAGCACCTGTATGTATGTGTACTCTGATGTGTTGACAGTCGGTGCTAACAGATGAGTTAATCATTAAGGTGTTCTTAAAGGGAGGTGATGTGATCAGAGGAACTGGTGCTAAAAATAATTACATAGTTAAAATCAAAACAAGATAGTCCCTTTATGAATATCTGTGAAACAGATACTGTATGTTTTCTAGTTGTGTATATCATAAACATTTATAAATGGTTCTAGTTTAAACCAGGCACAAAAGTAATTATGTGTAACATGTAAGTCTTTTTTATAAATATACTTTAACACGGACAATTCTACCCAGTTAGCACCCAGTGTGTCTTCAGTAGAGATCTGAGGATTTCCTGCTTGTCGATAGGTCAATACTTTGCTGATGGTCGGGTCACTGCCTTGGCAAACTCCTCATAGTTGATTCGCCCGTCACCTCCAACACCCGCCTCCTTTAGCATGTCATCCACTGCAGACAGGCAGAGAGAGCTGTCAGTCAAGCCAATATACTGTATGTGACCTAGCTGGTTGTCACTCTACAGTTAACAACATCGTCTAAGTTTTAAAGGTGGATTCTGAGACTAATCAAATCAAATCAAATCAAAATGTATTTGTATAGCCCTTTTTACACGCAAGCATGTCACAGAGGGCTTCACATACGCCCATAAAAAGACTATAAGGTATGTGGCAGAATTGGCATACGTCAATCCCAATTGGCATATTGAATATAGACAAAGATGTGTCCTTTTCTACCCAGCGTGTGTTCCTCCTGTCCTGTCCTGTCCTGGGAAGCTGCCTGACTCACACAATCTACTAGCACTGCCTCTAGTATACATCAGACAGCCGTTCTGTACAGCAGGAGGACTTTCTTATCTTTCTCTAAGTAAAATAAAAGAATCTCTCTGACCTTTGTGTTTCAGAGACACTGCAGCATTAACCATAGATCAAATCAACTTGAAATGTGTTACAGATGTGTAGAATACATGCCTTTATATAGGGTGAAATGGAATAAGACATGCAAATACAACATGGCTGTACATGCATGGTATTTGTGTAAATGTCCACATTGCCTCAAATTTCTTCGTGTCAATAAATCCAATATCATTTTGACTGATGGTTTTTCAAACCTAATAGGGTTCAAGATGACATCATTCTGAAGTACCATAAACAATTTTGCCTTAGTATGTCAAAATATGATTGAATTAGAGCTGTTTAAACTTTGTCCCAAAGCTGAACAAAGCTGTTACTCTGCCTTTTCTATTCATATAAACTCGACAGTTGATGTGTGGCAGAGAGGACAGAGAGGCTGACTAGCAACCTCATGCTCCCGAGTTTGAATCTCCATTCAGCCAAGTCATTTTGCTCTCATGTTGTCCAACTCTTGATCTTCTACAATGTACATTTTTATCATATTTTGCCATTTTGAGGAGGAACCCGCATTGCTGCTTGTAGCTATATTTATTACTATTATTATTACTATCACAAAACGGATCCTCATGATAGTGTGTTGTGGAGGTAGAGATCCTCATGATAGTGTGTTGTGGAGGTAGAGATTCATGATAGTGTGTTGTGGAGGTAGAGATCCTCATGATAGTGTGTTGTGGAGGTAGAGATCCTCGTGATAGTGTGTTGTGGAGGTAGAGATCCTCATGATAGTGTGTTGTGGAGGTAGAGATGCTCATGATAGTGTGTTGTGGAGGTAGAGATCCTCATGATAGTGTGTTGTGGAGGTAGAGATGCTCATGATAGTGTTGTGGAGGTAGAGATCCTCATGATAGTGTGTTGTGGAGGTAGAGATCCTCATGATAGTGTGTTGTGGAGGTAGAGATGCTCATGATAGTGTGTTGTGGAGGTAGAGATCCTCATGATAGTGTGTTGTGGAGGTAGAGATGCTCATGATAGTGTGTTGTGGAGGTAGAGATCCTCATGATAGTGTGTTGTGGAGGTAGAGATCCTCATGATAGTGTGTTGTGGAGGTAGAGATCCTCATGATAGTGTGTTGTGGAGGTAGAGATCCTCATGATAGCGTGTTGTGGAGGTAGAGATGCTCATGATAGTGTGTGTGGAGGTAGAGATCCTGTGTTGTGGAGGTAGAGATGCTCATGATAGTGTGTTGTGGAGGTAGAGATGCTCATGATAGTGTGTTGTGGAGGTAGAGATGCTCATGATAGTGTGTTGTGGAGGTAGAGATCCTCATGATAGTGTGTTGTGGAGGTAGAGATCCTCATGATAGTGTGTTGTGGAGGTAGAGATGCTCATGATAGTGTGTTGTGGAGGTAGAGATGCTCATGATAGTGTGTTGTGGAGGTAGAGATGCTCATGATAGTGTGTTGTGGAGGTAGAGATGCTCATGATAGTGTGTTGTGGAGGTAGTGATCCTCATGATAGTGTGTTGTGGAGGTAGAGATGCTCATGATAGTGTGTTGTGGAGGTAGAGATCCTCATGATAGTGTGTTGTGGAGGTAGAGATGCTCATGATAGTGTGTTGTGGAGGTAGAGATCCTCAGGATAGTGTGTTGTGGAGGTAGTGATCCTCACCCTCCCGGTCGGTGAGTTTCTCCCCCAGCCCAGTGAGCTTGGCCCTCAGCTCTGGTGCCAGGATGTAGCCTCTCCTCTGCTTGTCCGTCATCCTCATGGCCTCCAGGATCTCCTGGCATGGTTGCTCCTGCTGCTGCTGTCGGTGCATGATGCTGAGGAACGTGGAGAAGTCCAGCTCCCCAGCCTTGTCTGGCTCCAGAGGAACAGCAAATGTGTCAACAATGTGTAACATACTCATATATGATACATACCAAGACATGATATGTTGATATATTCAATTATGAGACATGATGTGCATGGGGGAGAAAGGTACTTTAACCAAAGCATCAGCAAACTGGTTGTAAAGTACTACATTCAGTGCAATCTTGGAAGTAACAAAGTTTAACAACGAAGATAAATGAAATTTGCCTGACTGACAGAAAGGTATCTCACCTATCGTGTGGCTCTGCAGGTGTCTGTCGATCTCAGTGAAGGTTGGACATGCTCCCAGGCAGCGCATAACTGTGATTAGGTCTTTCGCTTCGATTTTACCCTTGTGCTTCTTGTCATACAGTGAGAAGCATTCCTTGAACTCTGCGGGAGAGAGTCTGCAGTCAATACTTAAAACCCAGTGCTGTGTTGAGCACTATAGGGAGGCTAATACTAATTGTGTACTAAAAGAATACTGAACTTGGTGGTACTTTCCCTCAGACACAGTCTTTGCCGACTGTGCATGAGGGGGTAGGCCGACCATGCTGTGTGGTCTCAGCGCACTCACCCAATCAAAGTGAAGCATGATGCGCCGCAGAACACTTTATTGATTAGTGACTAAATTCATGAATGTCTTCTTGATGCCTTTGAGAACTAAGCTACTAGTCTGCTAGCAGGCCCCACCTGACAATGTAACGTTGAAGAGCTGCACTTAATACACAAAGACTTGAAAACAGTTATGAATAAAAAGTGAAGCATTATGCGGCCTCTGGGAACACAAAGCACAAAGAATCTTTGTGCGCAGGCAAACGGAAAATTAATGAAGCTGAATACTTGTCACAGACGATCAACGTCTCGCTTCAACAGGCTATTACTTTACTCAATTCTGAGCAATTCTTGCTCCGTGTAGTGCGAATGTCCATGTAATTGATTGGCGAATAACCTTCAAATTATGTCTAGATAAGGTTGCAGTAGGAGTTCGGTTTGATTTGATGTGGGAGACATGTGCATGGGAACATTTTAAATTGGTTAAAGCTATAATCCACACAGTGCATTATTTCACCAGCGAATAACCCTCAATAGTTCAAGATTAATTTCGCACATGTTAAATAAATCATACTGTATCCTGCTTTGCGTGTAGTGTATCTGCGGCGCAGAAAGAGTCAATTTACCATTTATCTGATCGTGCGTCAGGAACTTTGCCTGGAACAAAGTGAGAGACAATTTTCAGACGAAGGAATGGCATATTACAATCCGCAATAATTTATGTAAAATAATTTAACTCATCACAGATAATTCACCAAACGTAGGCCTACTTACCATTGTGGTCAGTGCTCAATGCTTCCGTCTTTTCCAGCGTCATGCACGCGCAATGAGGCTACTTTTATTTTGAAGTTTACGAAATTGATACTGCGCGTTACCATGAATACACCATTACGGACACTACGTGTCCACTATCCACCATACCTGAACTTAATTAGACATTTCTCGGAGGTGCTGAATGTGAGACTAAAGTTGATGACTATCAATCTTGATCTCACATCCACACATTTGTCTTTACTATTTCTTAATTTTATGTGATGTTATAGTACACTTCTAGTGTTATTGGAGTGGATAATAAACGTAATTTAAAATGTATGTTAGGGTGTGCATATATTTAATAAGATGGGTCAATAAAATAAAATAAAAATATCTGAAAGCAGGAAGGTTTAATATTCAAAAGATCTTGGAACATCCTCATACACCACCCCCTCTAAAGCATCCTCCACAGTGACACATGATAGTAAAATGGTTTAATGAATAAAAAAACGTAATATAAGTGTTATAAATAGCAGAAGACTCCCCCTGACTGACCCAGAGTACTGGAGAGTACACATGTGTCATGGAGGACTTATACAAGCTATCTCCACAGCCTCCCAGAGCTAACACTCCTCACATTCACCTTAACAAGGTTGTCTAGATCCCTCTGAAAACTAATTAGTCTGAGATTAATTATCATCAAAATGTCCCTGAACGAAAGAAATACAATATTCCATGATGGGAGAAAAGGAAGAAACTGCAGGAATCTCGTATATAAATAACATTAAATTACATGATCGATTTCAAGATAATTGCATAGATACCTGTTGATACAGTACACACGTTGATGCATTCCAAACATGTACACATGTTGATGCATTCCAAACATGTACACATGTCAAAACAGTCCAGTCCTAAACCAGTGGCTGCTGTCTGATGTGGAGGCTGTAGTCTGATGTGGAGGCTGTAGGAGAGATAACTAGTGCTGCTGTCTGATGTGGAGGCTGTAGGAGGCTGTAGGAGGGATAACTAGTGCTGCTGTCTGATGTGGAGGCTGTAGGAGAGATAACTAGTGCTGCTGTCTGATGTGGAGGCTGTAGGAGGCTGTAGGAGGGATAACTAGTGCTGCTGTCTGATGTGAAGGCTGTAGGAGGCTGTAGGAGGCTGTAGGAGAGATAACTAGTGCTGCTGTCTGATGTGGAGGCTGTAGGAGGCTGTAGGAGGCTGTAGGAGAGATAACTAGTGCTGCTGTCTGATGTGGAGGCTGTAGGAGGGATAACTAGTGCTGCTGTCTGATGTGGAGGCTGTAGGAGGCTGTAGGAGGGATAACTAGTGGTGCTGTCTGATGTGGAGGCTGTAGGAGGCTGTAGGAGAGATAACTAGTGGTGCTGTCTGATGTGGAGGCTGTAGGAGGCTGTAGGAGAGATAACTAGTGCTGCTGTCTGATGTGGAGGCTGTAGGAGGCTGTAGGAGAGATAACTAGTGCTGCTGTCTGATGTGGAGGCTGTAGGAGAGATAACTAGTGCTGCTGTCTGATGTAGAAGGCTGTAGGAGGCTGTAGGAGGGATAACTAGTGCTGCTGTCTGATGTGGAGGCTGTAGGAGGCTGTAGGAGAGATAACTAGTGCTGCTGTCTGATGTGAAGGCTGTAGGAGGCTGTAGGAGAGATAACTAGTGCTGCTGTCTGATGTGGAGGCTGTAGGAGGCTGTAGGAGAGATAACTAGTGCTGCTGTCTGATGTGAAGGCTGTAGGAGGCTGTAGGAGAGATAACTAGTGCTGCTGTCTGATGTGGAGGCTGTAGGAGGCTGTAGGAGGCTGTAGGAGGGATAACTAGTGCTGCTGTCTGATGTAGAGGCTGTAGTCTGATGTGGAGGCTGTAGGAGGCTGTAGGAGAGATAACTAGTGCTGCTGTCTGATGTGGAGGCTGTAGGAGGCTGTAGGAGAGATAACTAGTGCTGCTGTCTGATGTGGAGGCTGTAGAAGGCCCAGGGCTCAGGGACGTAGATGACCCCAGGGTGTTTCTTCCTCAGGGCCTGGTCGCTCCACAGGCAGGCCACCCAGACGGCCACCAGCCCCAGAGCCACGGAGAAGCTGGAGAGGAGGAAGAGGCCGTTGCTGTCTGGAACCAAGCCCTTCTGTTTCTGGTGCATCACCGTGGCGGTCATGGCGAAGAAGGTGAAGATGAACAGGATGAAGATCTGGCCCTGGGTGACCAGGTACCTGAGGAAGGAGACAGGGGATAACAGACTTCAGTTTGCTTCTCTTCTTGAGGACCTGCAGCTCACAGGCTCTCATCACAGAGGGATGGAGAGTGGAGCAGGATGTAAACAAAGCCCAGAATTCATTCCAGATGGAACAATAAGTGAAGACTTGGTATTTTTTACCTCTTTCCAAAATCCAACACGTCTATCACAAGCCAACACTAGGAAGGTAAATAAAGGTTTCATAGAAAACTCCAGCCTATGATTGAACTTGTGTTCAACACCTCAGTGGGATACCTTGTTCAATATGTCTTCCATTGTTTTATTTATGACTTTAGGGAGACCTCTGAAAAAGTTATTACCGTGTACCACTTGTGCAATCTTCTGGTTACAAAGGTTATAAATTATTCTACAGCTGCAGGGTTGGCCTGAGGGACTAAATCGTTCTACAGTAACACACCACACACACCTGAAGCAGTGAAGCACCACACACACCTGAAGCAGTGAAACACCACACACACCTGAAGCAGTGAAGCACCACACACACCTGAAGCAGTAAAACACCACACACACCTGAAGCAGTAAAACACCACACACACCTGAAGCAGTAAAACACCACACACACCTGAAGCAGTGAAACACCACACACACCTGAAGCAGTAAAACACCACACACACCTGAAGCAGTAAAACACCACACACACCTGAAGCAGTAAAACACCACACACACCTGAAGCAGTAAAACACCACACACACCTGAAGCAGTGAAACACCACACACACCTGAAGCAGTAAAACACCACACACACCTGAAGCAGTAAAACACCACACACACCTGAAGCAGTTAAACACCACACACACCTGAAGCAGTAAAACACCACACACACCTGAAGCAGTTAAACACCACACACACCTGAAGCAGTTAAACACCACACACACCTGAAGCAGTTAAACACCACACACACCTGAAGCAGTAAAACACCACACACACCTGAAGCAGTAAAACACCACACACACCTGAAGCAGTAAAACACCACACACACCTGAAGCAGTGAAACACACAGCTGTTTCTACACACAGTCAGACACACAGCTCCCCCACACCAGCACCTTGCACACAGCACCTTGCACACAGCTCCCCTTGCACACAGCACCTTGCACACAGCACCTTGCACACAGCACCTTGCACACAGCACCTTGCACACAGCACCTTGCACACAGCTCCCCCACCCCAGCACCTTGCACACAGCACCTTGCACACAGCTCCCCTTGCACACAGCACCTTGCACACAGCTCCCCTTGCACACAGCACCTTGCACACAGCACCTTGCACACAGCACCTTGCACACAGCTCCCCCACGCCAGCACCTTGCACACAGCACCTTGCACACAGCTCCCCTTGCACACAGCACCTTGCACACAGCTCCCCTTGCACACAGCACCTTGCACACAGCACCTTGCACACAGCTCCCCCACCCCAGCACCTTGCACACAGCTCACCTTGCACACAGCACCTTGCACACAGCACCTTGCACACAGCTCCCCCACCACAGCACCTTGCACACAGCACCTTGCACACAGCTCCCCCACCCCAGCACCTTGCACACAGCACCTTGCACACAGCACCTTGCACACAGCACCTTGCACACAGCACCTTGCACACAGCACCCCTTGCACACAGCACCTTGCACACAGCTCCCCCACCCCAGCACCTTGCACACAGCACCTTGCACACAGCACCTTGCACACAGCACCTTGCACACAGCACCTTGCACACAGCTCCCCCACCCCAGCACCTTGCACACAGCACCTTGCACACAGCACCTTGCACACAGCTCCCCTTGCACACAGCACCTTGCACACAGCACCTTGCACACAGCACCTTGCACACAGCTCCCCTTGCACACAGCACCTTGCACACAGCACCTTGCACACAGCCCCCCCCACCCCAGCACCTTGCACACAGGTCTAGCTCATTGTTTTCACTCAGTGGGGTGAAAAAGAAACACACACACACACTGGTTTAACAACATCTGTGTAGCGTGAGATCAAAAGAAACTGACCAGTAGTAGAGTGCGCTGGGAGGGAGCAGGACCCAGGCTGTAGCCGGCATCTTCCTCATCGTCTTCCTCTCCTCGCTGACGAGGGTGAAACAGCCGGTGAAGTAGAGGAAGAGGATGAGGAAGAAGGGGACATACCTGCACAACAGAAAGAACATGTTCATGTTTATTACCATGACGATGATGTTCATGTTTATTACCATGACGATTATATTTCTGAATTGCAGTTCTATAAAACAAAACAGGGATTTATGATTTAAGATCATTTGTTTGTTTTAATGGACGCCGTTAACTACATCATTAGTGGGAACAATAAAGATACTACAAATCAAAAGGGTACGATAGCGTCTTCTTTCTTACCACATTGAATGGCCGAGATTTTCATTGTAATAATACAGAAGTTCAAATGAATCTATCTGTGAATGTACAAGTACAAACACAAAGCATGCATGTGAAACCACTTTTTAAAACTTGGATTAAAACAGTAACAAAGCAAAAGACTGCAAAAAACCCTGGTGACACAGGGTAGTAACTAAGGCATGCAGCACTTCTTAACTTCCAACAACTGACTCTCAAAGTGCTACTGACATATAGCTAAGTACAATAGCTAGTATGATATTTATCACTTTAACACTCTTTGACATCTACTCCTCCACAGTATGGCAGCTATAGAGATGACATCAGCAGGTGATGACATCAGCAGGAGATGACATCAGCAGGAGATGACATCAGCAGGAGATGACATCAGCAGGAGATGACATCAGCAGGAGATGACATCAGCAGGTGATGACATCAGCAGGAGATGACATCAGCAGGTGATGACATCAGCAGGAGATGACATCAGGAGGTGATGACATCAGGAGGTGATGACATCAGCAGGAGATGACATCAGCAGGAGATGACATCAGCAGGTGATGACATCAGCAGGTGATGACATCAGCAGGTGATGACATCAGCAGGTGATGACATCAGCAGGTGATGACATCAGCAGATGACATCAGCAGGTGATGACATCAGCAGGAGATGACATCAGCAGGTGATGACATCAGCAGGAGATGACATCAGCAGGTGATGACATCAGCAGGAGATGACATCAGCAGGTGATGACATCAGCAGGAGATGACATCAGGAGGTGATGACATCAGGAGGTGATGACATCAGCAGGAGATGACATCAGCAGGAGATGACATCAGCAGGTGATGACATCAGCAGGTGATGACATCAGCAGGTGATGACATCAGCAGGTGATGACATCAGCAGGTGATGACATCAGCAGATGACATCAGCAGTGATGACATCAGCAGGAGATGACATCAGCAGGTGATGACATCAGCAGGAGATGACATCAGCAGGTGATGACATCAGCAGGAGATGACATCAGCAGGTGATGACATCAGCAGGAGATGACATCAGCAGGTGATGACATCAGCAGGAGATGACATCAGCAGGTGATGACATCAACAGGAGATGACATCAGCAGGATATGACATCAGCAGGTGGGTGATACCAGAGCGGATGGTTCCAGGTTCTTGATGATGGGGTTCTCCCGGACCGCCAGGTGGAGCTGGTATCCACTCAGCAGCAGGCGCTGGAGGACCGAGTCCCCCACCAGGTGCAGGGTGGCCCCCATGACGAAGGTGCTGATGCACAGGTACACTGCTGCACAGGGGAGGGTCCTGGGGCTGCGCTCGATCAGCTGGGGGGGGGAGGGGTTAGGAACACGGACGGAGACAAACGGTACATGCTTAACACACACACACCCTACACACACACACACACACCCTACACACACACACACCCTACACACACACACACCTTACACACACTCTGGCTCTTAACAAGACAGTTCAGAGCGAGATGTGAGGGGGAGGGACGACAGACAGACAGAGAGACAGACAGACAGACAGACAGAGAGACGGGCAGACAGACAGACAGAGAGACGGGCAGACAGACAGACAGACAGACAGACAGACAGACGGGCAGAGAGACGGGCAGACAGACAGGCAGACAGACAGACAGAGAGAGAGACGGGCAGACAGGCAGAGAGACGGACGGACGGACGGACAGACAGACAGACAGACAGACAGACAGACAGACAGACAGACAGACAGACAGACAGACAGACAGACAGACAGACAGACAGACAGACAGACCACCTCAGACCTATTGTCTTGCTTCTCATTTTACCACTTTAACCTCTCAGCTCTGTCTCTGTCTCTCTGAGAGCTGTTTCTCTCCTTGTTTGTCTCAGCTCTGTCTCTGTCTCAGCTCTGTCTCTCTGAGAGCTGTTTCTCTCCATGTCTCAGCTCTGTCTCTGTCTCTGTCTCTCTGAGGGCTGTTTCTCTCCATGTTTGTCTCAGCTCTGTCTCTGTCTCTTTGAGAGCTGTTTCTCTCCATGTTTGTCTCAGCTCTGTCTCTGTCTCTCTGAGAGCTGTTTCTCTCCTTGTTTGTCTCAGCTCTGTCTCTGTCTCTCTGAGAGCTGTTTCTCTCCATGTTTGTCTCAGCTCTGTCTCTGTCTCTCTGAGAGCTGTTTCTCTCCTTGTTTGTCTCAGCTCTGTCTCTGTCTCTTTGAGAGCTGTTTCTCTCCATGTTTGTCTCAGCTCTGTCTCTGTCTCTCTGAGAGCTGTTTCTCTCCTTGTTTGTCTCAGCTCTGTCTCTGTCTCTCTGAGAGCTGTTTCTCTCCATGTTTGTCTCAGCTCTGTCTCTGTCTCTCTGAGAGCTGTTTCTCTCCATGTTTGTCTCAGCTCTGTCTCTGTCTCTCTGAGAGCTGTTTTCTCTCCTTGTTTGTCTCAGCTCTGTCTCTGTCTCTCTGAGAGCTGTTTCTCTCCATGTTTGTCTCAGCTCTGTCTCTGTCTCTCTGAGAGCTGTTTCTCTCCATGTCTGTCTCAGCTCTGTCTCTGTCTCTGTCTCTCTGAGGGCTGTTTCTCTCCATGTTTGTCTCAGCTCTGTCTCTGTCTCTCTGAGAGCTGTTTCTCTCCATGTCTGTCTCTGTCTCTCTGAGA
The DNA here is from genome assembly GCA_903064625.1 of Mallotus villosus. Classification (NCBI taxonomy): domain Eukaryota; kingdom Metazoa; phylum Chordata; class Actinopteri; order Osmeriformes; family Salangidae; genus Mallotus; species Mallotus villosus. The sequence continues at coordinate 389,931 of CAEFZP010003314.1, forward strand.
GCTGTTTCTCTCCATGTTTGTCTCAGCTCTGTCTCTGTCTCTCTGAGAGCTGTTTCTCTCCATGTTTGTCTCAGCTCTGTCTCTGTCTCTCTGAGAGCTGTTTCTCTCCATGTTTGTCTCAGCTCTGTCTCTGTCTCTCTGAGAGCTGTTTCTCTCCATGTTTGTCTCAGCTCTGTCTCTGTCTCTCTGAGAGCTGTTTCTCTCCATGTTTGTCTCAGCTCTGTCTCTGTCTCTCTGAGAGCTGTTTCTCTCCATGTTTGTCTCAGCTCTGTCTCTGTTTCTCTCCATGTCTGTCTCTGTCTCTGTCTCTCTGAGAGCTGCTTCTCTCCATGTCTGTCTCTGTCTCTGTCTCTGTCTCTCTGAGAGCTGTTTCTCTCCATGTCTGTCTCTGTCTCTCTGAGAGCTGTTTCTCTCCATGTTTGTCTCAGCTCTGTCTCTGTCTCTCTGAGGGCTGTTTCTCTCCATGTTTGTCTCAGCTCTGTCTCTGTCTCTCTGAGAGCTGTTTCTCTCCATGTTTGTCTCAGCTCTGTCTCTGTCTCTGTCTCTCTGAGAGCTGTTTCTCTCCATGTTTGTCTCAGCTCTGTCTCAGCTCTGTCTCTCTGAGAGCTGTTTCTCTCCATGTTTGTCTCAGCTCTGTCTCAGCTCTGTCTCTCTGAGAGCTGTTTCTCTCCATGTCTCAGCTCTGTCTCTGTCTCTGTCTCTCTGAGGGCTGTTTCTCTCCATGTTTGTCTCAGCTCTGTCTCTGTCTCTTTGAGAGCTGTTTCTCTCCATGTTTGTCTCAGCTCTGTCTCTGTCTCTCTGAGAGCTGTTTCTCTCCTTGTTTGTCTCAGCTCTGTCTCTGTCTCTCTGAGAGCTGTTTCTCTCCATGTTTGTCTCAGCTCTGTCTCTGTCTCTCTGAGAGCTGTTTCTCTCCTTGTTTGTCTCAGCTCTGTCTCTGTCTCTTTGAGAGCTGTTTCTCTCCATGTTTGTCTCAGCTCTGTCTCTGTCTCTCTGAGAGCTGTTTCTCTCCTTGTTTGTCTCAGCTCTGTCTCTGTCTCTCTGAGAGCTGTTTCTCTCCATGTTTGTCTCAGCTCTGTCTCTGTCTCTCTGAGAGCTGTTTCTCTCCATGTTTGTCTCAGCTCTGTCTCTGTCTCTCTGAGAGCTGTTTCTCTCCTTGTTTGTCTCAGCTCTGTCTCTGTCTCTCTGAGAGCTGTTTCTCTCCATGTTTGTCTCAGCTCTGTCTCTGTCTCTCTGAGAGCTGTTTCTCTCCATGTCTGTCTCAGCTCTGTCTCTGTCTCTGTCTCTCTGAGGGCTGTTTCTCTCCATGTTTGTCTCAGCTCTGTCTCTGTCTCTCTGAGAGCTGTTTCTCTCCATGTCTGTCTCTGTCTCTCTGAGAGCTGTTTCTCTCCATGTTTGTCTCAGCTCTGTCTCTGTCTCTCTGAGAGCTGTTTCTCTCCATGTTTGTCTCAGCTCTGTCTCTGTCTCTCTGAGAGCTGTTTCTCTCCATGTTTGTCTCAGCTCTGTCTCTGTCTCTCTGAGAGCTGTTTCTCTCCATGTTTGTCTCAGCTCTGTCTCTGTCTCTCTGAGAGCTGTTTCTCTCCATGTTTGTCTCAGCTCTGTCTCTGTCTCTCTGAGAGCTGTTTCTCTCCATGTTTGTCTCAGCTCTGTCTCTGTTTCTCTCCATGTCTGTCTCTGTCTCTGTCTCTCTGAGAGCTGCTTCTCTCCATGTCTGTCTCTGTCTCTGTCTCTGTCTCTCTGAGAGCTGTTTCTCTCCATGTCTGTCTCTGTCTCTCTGAGAGCTGTTTCTCTCCATGTTTGTCTCAGCTCTGTCTCTGTCTCTCTGAGGGCTGTTTCTCTCCATGTTTGTCTCAGCTCTGTCTCTGTCTCTCTGAGAGCTGTTTCTCTCCATGTTTGTCTCAGCTCTGTCTCTGTCTCTGTCTCTCTGAGAGCTGTTTCTCTCCATGTTTGTCTCAGCTCTGTCTCTGTCTCTCTGAGAGCTGTTTCTCTCCATGTTTGTCTCAGCTCTGTCTCTGTCTCTCTCCATGTTTGTCTCAGCTCTGTCTCTGTCTCTCTAAGAGCTGTTTCTCTCCATGTCTGTCTCAGCTCTGTCTCTGTCTCTCTGAGAGCTTTTTCTCTCCATGTCTCAGCTATGTCTCTGTCTCTGTCTCTCTGAGAGCTGTTTCTCTCCATGTTTGTCTCAGCTCTGTCTCTGTCTCTGTCTCTCTGAGAGCTGTTTCTCTCCATGTTTGTCTCAGCTCTGTCTCTGTCTCTCTGAGAGCTGTTTCTCTCCATGTTTGTCTCAGCTCTGTCTCTGTCTCTGTCTCTCTGAGAGCTGTTTCTCTCCATGTTTGTCTCAGCTCTGTCTCTGTCTCTCTGAGAGCTGTTTCTCTCCATGTTTGTCTCAGCTCTGTCTCTGTCTCTCTGTCTCTGTCTCTCTGAGAGCTGTTTCTCTTCATGTTTGTCTCAGCTCTGTCTCTGTCTCTGTCTCTCTGAGAGCTGTTTCTCTCCATGTCTCAGCTCTGTCTCTGTCTCAGCTCTGTCTCTCTAAGAGCTGTTTCTCTCCATGTCTCAGCTCTGTCTCTGTCTCTGTCTCTCTGAGGGCTGTTTCTCTCCATGTCTGTCTCAGCTCTGTCTCTGTCTCTCTGAGAGCTGTTTCTCTCCATGTCTCAGCTCTGTCTCTGTCTCAGCTCTGTCTCTCTAAGAGCTGTTTCTCTCCATGTCTCAGCTCTGTCTCTGTCTCTGTCTCTCTGAGGGCTGTTTCTCTCCATGTCTGTCTCAGCTCTGTCTCTGTCTCTCTGAGAGCTGTTTCTCTCCATGTTTGTCTCAGCTCTGTCTCTGTCTCTCTGAGGGCTGTTTCTCTCCATGTCTGTCTCAGCTCTGTCTCTGTCTCTCTGAGAGCTGTTTCTCTCCATGTTTGTCTCAGCTCTGTCTCTGTCTCTCTGAGAGCTGTTTCTCTCCATGTTTGTCTCAGCTCTGTCTCTGTCTCTGTCTCTCTGAGAGCTGTTTCTCTCCATGTCTGTCTCTGTCTCTGTCTCTGTTTCTCTCCATGTCTGTCTCTGTCTCTGTCTCTATGAGAGCTGTTTCTCTCCATGTTTCTACTCAGCTCTCCCAGCTCTCTCCAGGCGTTCATCAGCCAAGTGTTCAATTAAACTGCTACACAACTGACCTTTTCTTAAATGGCAAAATAGAGAGGAGCTGGAATATGTCTAGACTCTTCGAATGTCCTGAATCAGGGAAGTGACTGGAGCAAAGTTGTATCTGAAGGGTTGGTTACATATTAATTAATTAATTAATTAATTACATATTTAAAATATGTGTAAACTGAACACACACTATAAGTATCGTTTCTGTGTGGGTTAACAATATAACAGCATATTACCCTGGGCATGAGCTGCTCCTCATATTAATATTCTCTTGCTTTGAACATTTTGTTGGCCTTGTAATAGTTACCTTGAGGAGCAGGAAGGGAGTGATGATGTTATAAGCCATGTGGAAATAATCTCCAGCATTGGGCCTGTTCAGAGGGAACCATTCAGCTGGGAGGAGGAGCTGAAACGTCAGGGGGGAAGAGATACTGTGAACACCAAGGCCATACTTAGGCTCCAATGCAGTAAACCTTTCAACATTAAGGTATAACAGCCATAACATGATTATACAGAAAATACATTGAGTTATCTAACTGCAAATGCAGCTGCACAACTACACACACTGTTCTGCTGAAGAGTCATGCTAAGGAGTCATGCTAAAGAGTCATGCTAAAGCGTCATGCAAAGGAGTCATGCAAAGGAGCCATGCAAAGGAGTCATGCAAAGGAGTCATGCTAACGCATCATGCTAAGGAGTCATGCAAAGGAGTCATGCTAAAGCGTCATGCTAAAGCGTCATGCTAAGGAGTCATGCTAAGGAGTCATGCTAAGGAGTCATGCTAAGGAGCCATGCAAAGGAGCCATGCAAAGAAGTCAAAGAGGACAGTGGTCCCAGGCCCCTGTGCTGAAGTGTTGGAGGGGTCAGAGAGGGGTCAGAGGTGGTCTGCAGCCTGCTCACCGTGACCACAGGCCTCCCCACATCCAGCAGCCAGTTCAGCAGAGTGAAGCAGAGCCACAGGTCCAGGTGGAAGTGACTGGGCAGAGAACTCTCCAGATCCCTGCACCCGCGCCTGGACAGGAAACAGGAAGCACATCAGCTGTTCACTCAGCACACAAACAGATCCTGTATCAGAACAGAAGCTCCTTCATGTCATTAAAGCATTGGCAGCGCTGGTTACGGTTGGTAGTGGTGTTCGTGTAAAACAACTCTGATTGGTTACGGTTGGTAGTGGTGTTCGTGTAAAACAACTCTGATTGGTTAGGTTGGTAGTGGTGTTAGTGTAAAACAACTCTGATTGGTTAAGGTTCGTAGTGGTGTTCGTGTAAAACAACTCTGATTTTCTGACTTCCAATCAGGCATATGTGTTTTATTTTATACAAAAAATGCAGGCCTTTGATCAACAGTGCGCTCCCATTCCTGTTGGTTGTAGCTCTATCAGTTGTAAATATTGTCACATGGCCCACAGTCATATAGAGGGACTATGCCCTTACGAGTTCAAGTTCAAAGTAGAGCCCATGACGTAAGGAGCATAGGGGGAATAATGCGTTGATGTGGTTTCTGTGCTGGCAGAGAGCGTGTTAGCAGAGAGCGTGTTAGCCTCCTTCACTCCTCCAGCCATCTGTTGCCAGTTAATCCCATCTATCCTGCCTGACTAACATTAACATGGTCAGAAGACAAAAACATTAGACTCTGAACCGCAAATGCAGATGATAAAGCCCTCTCTCTCCATCTCTCTCTCTCCCCCTCTCTCCATTTCTCTCTCCCTCTCTCCATCTCTTACTCTCCCTAGCGCTCTCTCTCTCTCTCTCTCACTCCCTCCCTCCCTCTCTCTCTAACCCTCTCTCTTCCTCTCTCCATCTCTCTCTCTCCCTCTCTTACTCTCCCTAGCGCTCTCTCTCACTCCCTCTCTCTCTAACCCTCTCTCTTCCTCTCTCCCTCCCTCCCTCTCTCCATCTCTCTCCCCCCCCCCTCTCTTACTCTCCCTAGCGCTCTCTCACTCCCCCTCTCTCTCTAACCCTCTCTCTTCTTCTCTCCCTCTCCCCCACCTCTCTCTCCCCCTCTCTCTCCCCCTCCCCACCCCTCTTTCCCTCTCTCCCCTCTCTCTCCCTCTCCCCTTCTCTCTTTCAGTTGCTGTGTATGGCTCGGTCGCTCTCCACACCTCTGCCTTCCCTTGTTCAGACTGTGCTGCAGCCACAGAGAGCGAGCTCAGCTGTATGCTGTAAGAGCTCTGCTGTAAGAGGTGCTGCTGTAAGAGGTGCTGCTCTCAGCAGTGGTTTGATCCTGACAGCGACCGTCTGTCCTCCCAAACCCTGACTGGCTCGCTGGCACCGGCAGCTGAAGTCTAAGCTCATCCGATTTGTCTCTCAAATCCCAAGAGAACACGCTTCTCTGCCGGCAGGTTGCTTTTGTAAGCATCCCGGCAGGTACGAGGCAGTGTATGGGGATGAGAAGAGGGGAGAGGACAGGACAGGAGGGGAATGCATTTATGATGATGGGTATTCAGTAAAGGACACTTATGGAGGAAGTATTGATGGATGTTGTCAGGTAGAGTTCTGGAAACACAGAAACACTGTTGTATAGGAAGTGTGGAAAGACAACGAACAAGATACAACCTAGCCCAGTTAAATTTATGACTATTTCTATAAATCCATTGGAGTCCATAAATTTGTAGGCCTATTTTTCCAAACCTAGACAAAAAAGATGCTTGCATTGCAGAGTTCTGACGTTTCCGCATGGCCGCGTGCATCTGTATTCCGAATGGATCATGAAGATTCCACCGACGTCAGTTCTTATCGACCAGTCCACTCCTAGTTGGAAGCTTCCTTCAAACTTGAGAAAGTAAAAACAAAATAATACAATGGAGTTTAAATATCTGTAGCCTACCTACTCTGTAGGCCTAGTAAGAGGTGTAACTCCAATAATGGCGCCAAAATGTGCTGCCTCATCAACAAGCTAGAAGAACAACCACGGTAAGCGATGACAGTGACGCTACATTTATTTTATGACGGGTCCATCTTACCATCCATCTTCTACGCGCGATTTTCTTATTTCCCCGTATTACTGGTGGGCTATACCGTTTCCCTAATTTCTGTTACACCGGCGGCCAGTTGTGAAGTTAATATTATTGCTCCACTAGCCTACGGGAATCGAAATGTAGAGGTTTCACCCAGATAAATCTATAATCTTTTTTTAACTCCCTCCCCCTTTTTATCTAGGGAATAGTGGCGGGGCTTCAGACCATCCGAGGCTTATGCAAAATACTGTTAGTTTGATTATATCAAAGGTGCCCTCGTGTCAAAATAAAGCTCTGAATTAGGCAACAATATATCTCCAATCCAGACGCATTTCATTACATTTCCTGTGATGACAACTCTGATATTGAAAGCTCTCAGTCCCCATTGTCACCCAACTGTTGTCCCACACTGCTGAACTAGGCCAAGGGCGTAGCTTTGCATCGGGTCCATAGGGACTAGTCACGACCAAAGTTTGGGAAAGACACAATCGTCCCCACCAATATTTTGTTAATTTTCGAAAAATTATTTTGCACAATATATTTGCAAAACTCATTTGTATTATTATCTATACCATGTTCGTCGCTCAGAAAAGTAAATTACATTTCCCTCCCTTCCTACATGCCCTCGAGCCTGCGAGACAATATTATATCATTTAAGTTAATTGGCTGAAGTTGCAAAGTCAGAAACACTGTCAGAAACGGAAACACAAAGAGTGCTGGCAGTTTGACACGTTATGCTACTAAACACGCCAGGAAATAATACAGCCTCATATTAGTATTTCGTTTGGTCTCAGCATTGATATTTGACCCTTTTGTGCTTTATAGAGGCACATAAATGGCACCAAAAAAGAGAGATATCAGGAGGGTTTTTTTACCACCCAGAGAGTAAGCTGGGGTTGAGAAGGTTGTTGTTAGTTTGCTAGTAGGAAAACTATACACAGTGCAAACCTGCTAGCCTTACATCGCCACCCATTCTACAATGGAAACATGTTTTGAAAGTTGTTAGTGTAGCAGTGTTGTGATTCCGGCTGCCCGGGAAGTGACAGGTGAACCCAAATGCAATACTCAGATGCTGATGATGTATGAACCAGGTTTATTGTAGCCACACAGAGGGAAATGATGGTGAGGTCCGTGGAATCCAGGTAGGAGGTAGTGAGGATGGAGCCGTTGGTGGTAGATGTGGTGTCTGTAGCACACAGAGACAGGTTAGTGGTAGCACACAGAGGCAGGTTAGTGGCAGCACACAGAGGCAGGTTAGTGGCAGCACACAGAGGCAGGTTAGTGGCAGCACAGAGGCAGGTTAGTGACAGCACAGAGGCAGGTTAGTGACAGCACACAGAGGCAGGTTAGAGGTAGCACACAGAGACAGGTTAGTGCATGGCAGTACACAGAGGCAGGTTAGTGCATGGCAGCACACAGAGGCAGGTTAGTGCATGGCAGCACACAGAGGCAGGTTAGTGGCAGTACACAGAGGCAGGTTAGTGCATGGCAGCACACAGAGGCAGGTTAGTGCATGGCAGCACACAGAGGCAGGTTAGTGCATGGCAGCACACAGAGGCAGGTTAGTGCATGGCAGCACACAGAGGCAGGTTAGTGGCAGCACACAGAGGCAGGTTAGTGGCAGCACACAGAGACAGGTTAGTGGCAGCACACAGAGGCAAGGTTAGTGCAAGGCACCGCAACTACAAACTACGGTCAAGTAGTAACGTTGAACTAGCACCGAGTCTGTGGGAAACCAGGGTAGATGAACTGTGCAGGTAAAGGTAGATGAGTAACAGGTGTGTCTGTTTGGGAGGTGAACTGGAAGATGTGGAGTGGAGTTTTGGGTGTATGTGACCTGGAACATAGACTGGACAGACAAAAAAACAGGACTGGACCAACACAGAACATAACAAGCAGAGCATGTAACCTTGGCTTGTATTAAATCAATCTCTAGCGTCTGCAATCTTTCGACCAGTGTGTTAGTAGCAGCTGGTCTTGTTGAAGCCAGAAGGATAAAGCTAACCTACCCACATAATGGGACCGTGTTAGTTTAGACTAGTACCAGCAGGCTAGCAACTCAAAAGTGATATTAACTGGTAATAAGTAGGCCTATATGATCCCTTGGATATATGTCTATCCCTGTAATCTCGACCAATGACAGCAGTCAACTAAGCATGGTTAGTGTCTGTATTAAATTGATGAATTACTGTGCAAGAAAAACAGCACCCTAAAGCTACAGATGTAGAGCAGGTGATGAATCAACATCAGGGGTTCAGGTGAGAAGTTGAATTGTAAATGTTGGTAAAGATTGTATTAAATTGCGATGTTTAGACAATGTTACACATGAATGTTATCATTCACACTTATACTTGTAGATAGTAAAAAGGTGCTATAAATTGGGATGCCCAAATGTATGCATCATATATGATTTAATTGAATACACATATAAATCTACATATAAAAAATTGAACAAACAAGTGTCCCTACCAAAGCTGAGACCAAACCTACTAACTTGGGTTAGTTGTAACTGATTTAACTTCTTGTACTTGCTGTGAATTATATCAGGCCTATATTATTGTTGCTTGTTTTTTTTACACTCTTGGTACACTCTTGCACTTTTGAGGTTCATGTTGTTTAATTTATAACTTGTTTAACTACACGCCCTTATCGCTCTCCCCATTGGCACTTATTTGCTTTTCACAATGTATGCTGCAACTCCCAATGTTTAGGGCTATCTCGTTGTTATGATCAGTGACCTATGCTGTTTTGTAAAGCTCTCTCTTGGAAGTCACTTTATATTAAAGCGTCTTTTAAATGAATACATGTACATTTATTGTGTGCCATTGAGTCCTATAAGATTTTGTGCGGGTCGGTGGTACAGAGATCTAAAAACGGACCATTTCCGTTTGAACCACTTTTCAGTCGGAGACAGTTGAGAGCCGAACAATCACTTCCGGCAAATTGTTTGGTTAGCAAAGGTGAAACTAGCTCGGCCCTACATTGAAAATATTTGCATCTGCTAACCAATCGAGCAACTTTATAGTTCACTTTAACGGATTCAACGTGTTCGGAAACAACAATGTAGAGATCGGGATCTTGTTTTTTTATATATAATACTTTTCTAACACAATTTTGAACGTCGGTAGCTCACTAGCTTAGCGGCGTTGCGAGCTTCAGCTGTCTGAGTCGAGCTAGAAGTTGGCTCGACGGTAACCAACTAGCTAGCTACCAACAAGGTGAAGAAACCCCCAAAACAAAAGTTATATTGGAAAAGTTATTGCACAGTTAAGAAACAATAGTTAGCTGCTACACAACACACCATTGGCTGCTTTTACATTTTAGAAAACATTATTTTAAGCCAAGCCATTTGTGAAAGAACTGAGATTTTCATGTGAGCGCTAGTGGTAGTTTAGGTATATTAATGGGAGGCGGGTTGAGTGCATCTTGTCGGCGACACTTGCGAAGGAGTAGGTTCCGGCGACCAGCCAGGCTTGAATGGAGTCGCTGGCTGGCTACGTTTATAAAGCGGCCGGCGAGGGTCGCGTCTTGACGCTGGCGGCTCTCCTCCTCAACCACTCCGAGGCCGAGACGCGGTATCTGCTCGGCTACGTGACCCACCTCGCCGGCCAAAGATCCACACCTCTCATCATCGCAGCTCGAAACGGACACGACAAAGTTGTGCGCCTGCTTCTAGACCACTATAAAGTAGACACTGAACAGACGGGAACGGTTAGATTTGACGGGTGAGTTTTGACTTTGCTAAAAATGTGTTCTTGTATATACTATAAAAACACGACTGTAACCATGATGCTAATATTTGACGTACAGCTAACCCTAAGCACTGTGCTCTCCTCAGGTATGTCATAGATGGAGCTACAGCCTTGTGGTGTGCGGCCGGCGCTGGCCACTTTGAGGTGGTCCGGTTGCTGGTTACCCACCTGGCCAACGTCAACCACACCACCGTCACCAACTCCACCCCTCTGAGGGCAGCTTGTTTCGATGGGCGCCTGGACATCGTCCGCTACCTGGTTGATAACAACGCCAACATCGGCATCGCCAACAAGTATGACAACACCTGCCTGATGATCGCAGCCTATAAAGGTCACACGGACGTGGTGCAGTTCCTGCTGGCGAAGGGGGCCGACCCCAACGCCAACGCCCACTGCGGTGCCACCGCGCTGCACTTCGCGGCCGAGGCCGGTCACCTGGACATCGTCAAGGAGCTGGTGCGTTGCCATGCCGCCATGGTTGTCAACGGCCACGGCATGACTCCTCTGAAGGTGGCGGCTGAGAGCTGCAAGGCGGACGTGGTGGAGCTGCTGCTGCTTCACGCTGACTGTGAGCCGCTCAGCCGCATCGAGGCGCTGGAGCTGCTGGGGGCTTCCTTCGCCAACGACCGCGAGAACTACGACATCCTCAAGACCTACCACTACCTGTTCCTGGCCATGCTGGAGCGCTGCCGAGACCCTGCCAAGCCCATCCCCAAGGAGCCGGGCCCGGCCGTGGAGGCGTACGGGGGGCGGGGGGAGTGCTCCACCCCCCAGGAGCTGGAGGCCATCAGGGGGGACCGCGACGCGCTGCACATGGAGGGGCTGATGGTGCGCGAGCGCATCCTGGGATCGGACAACATCGACGTGTCGCACCCCATCATCTACCGCGGCGCAGTGTACGCTGACAACATGGAGTTCGACCAGTGCATCAAACTGTGGCTGCACGCGCTGCAGCTCAGGCAGAAGGGAAACCGCAACACCCACAAGGACCTGCTCCGCTTCGCCCAGGTGTTCTCCCAGATGGTGCACCTGAAGGAGGCGGTGTCGGCTGGGGCGGTGGAGCAGGTGCTGCGGTGCTGCGTGCTGGAGGTGAGGAGGAGCATGGCGCGCGTGGAGACGGCTCCCGAGGCAGAACTCCCCGCCACCATGGACAACTACGAGTCCAACCTGTTCACCTTCCTGTACCTGGTCTGCATCTCCACCAAGACGCTGTGCGGGGACGAGGAGCGCGGACGCGTCAACAAGCAGATCTACAACCTGATCCAGCTGGACCCGCGCTCGCGTCAGGGCAGCTCCCTGCTGCACCTGGCCATCAGCTCCAACACGCCCGTGGACGACTTCCACACCAACGACGTGTGCAGCTTCCCCAACGCGCAGGTCACCAAGCTGCTGCTGGACTGCGGCGCCCAGGTCAACGCCGTCGACAACGAGGGGAATAGCCCGCTGCACATCATCGTCCAGTACAACCGGCCGATCAGCGACTTCCTGACGCTGCACGCCATCATCATCAGCCTGGTGGAGGCGGGGGCTCACACGGACATGACCAACAAGCAGAAGAAGACTCCGCTGGATAAGAGCACCACGGGGGTGTCGGAGATCCTGCTGAAGACCCAGATGAAGATGAGTCTGAAGTGTCTGGCAGCGCGCGCAGTGAGACAGCACCAGATCACCTTCCACGACCAGATCCCACGCAGCCTGGAGGAGTTTGTGGAGTTCCACTGACGCTCCGACACACACAGAACCAGTAGAGAAACACAACACAAAATACTCTTAATCACATTTTTTGTATTGGTATGTTTTTTTATTGTTATCTAACGAATCAAACGATGGTTCTGGGTGAAGGGTGATACTGATGGAACAGTTTCAAATGCATTTGTTTTATAAATGACAGTTGCTTTTGTCTATTGTAAGTATACATTGTGGAAAAACCAGCACTCATAGTAGGTATGGGCCACCATGTCTTTGGTGGTTTTCAAACTGGAGTTTAAATGATTTAATTGGCTGGTGTTTGTCTTACTAATCAGTAGGAACTGACTTACTGTGAGGAGTCTGTAATGCAAGTATTCCAAAGAAGCCCAGTGAGCAGGCTGCTGAGAACCAGTCCTCCCAACAGCAGGGGCCTTATCACTGCCCCTGCTGGATGGTGTGGGCCTGCTTGTTGTGGTTTTACAGCCTGCTTGTTGTGGTTTTACAGCCTGCTTGTTGTGGTTTTACAGCCTGCTTGTTGTGGTTTTACAGACAGCTTGTGTTTGAGCATGTTGGTGTGTGTGAGTGCATGAGAGAAAGCGAGAATGAAAGTTCATTTTACAGACAGAGCAAGCTGAGAGATGCCTCATGGGAACAGTCAAAGGTGTGTGTGTGTGTGTGTGTGCATGTGACTTGTTTAAAAGCCACTTTGTGATCCCATGTGGCAAAGCCATGCCCTCAGATAGCTGTGTCTGTCTAGTGCAGGGCTGTCCTCTGTCTAGTGCAGGGGCCCTGTCAGCGGGCTGTCCTCTGTCTGGATCTCTGTCCGGGATGTTCATCACTCACTACACATGACTCTGGTCAGCACAGGTACTGAAGAGGACGTCTGCTATTCTCAAGAGAAACCTGCTATCATACCTGCTGGACAGCACTTTGTACTTATAATACTTTCTTTTTTTCCTAACCAATATTTTTAAAAGTTTATTTAAAACGATGTGTTTGGAAATATATTTTGATAACTATTAAGATGTACCTCTTTGAACCTAGATGTGAAATGAGATTCCTTTTCCAGAAACACTGACGGGGTAAAAGATGCGCTTGTGACGTGGCTTGGCCTCGGTTAGGCGGGGGTCTGCCTCGGTCAGGGGGGGGTCTACCTCGGTCAGGGGGGGGTCTGCCTCGGTCAGGCGGGGGGTCTGCCTCGGTCAGGGGGGGGTCAGAAGGGGGCTGTTTTAACCGTGGCAGGTCTTGTGTTTTATCGGCGCATGGAGAAGCACCGGAGATCATCCAAGCTGCTCACCTGCTGAGGAGGTGTGATGGGAGGGTTCTGGCTGCGTTGCCTGAGGTGGCCTTAAATGTTGGGCGGTGCTGGCGTCCTGCGTGCCGGCGTTCTGCGTGCCGGCGTTCTGCGTGCCGGCCTCCTGGCGTGTGGGAGCACGGAGAGGGAGGCGGAGAGAGAGGCGGCAGGCTGAACTTGGGGCCTGATTCTGTTTTGCCAACATGTCCTTCGTCCTCACCATGTCCTTCCTCACCAGAGATTGTATCGTCGTCATTATTTTGTGTTGTTCCAAATCGAACGGTCTGAGATTAAAAGCGAAATCGAAAGAGTTCTGTCCATTTTGGTTTTCCTTTATACGTACTGTGCTCTGAGAACAACTCATGTTTGTGGCCTTTTAATTTAAGAGGGGAAAGGAAGGGGTCATTTTGGGTTGATGGATTTAGTAACTGAAGAATGTTCTTGTGTCTTGAAATAGAATGAATGAAAACATTATCAGAAATGTCTAATTGAAAAAAAGCTTTAAATTTGCGGTGCTGCCTGATTATAGCTAAATTAACCCAAAGATGAACTAGCTAACAGTGTTACTCTTAATTGGTTTACAGTTGTTTGGGGGGGAAATAATTGCTTTTTATGTCTAAATTGTGAACAATATTCGTTGGTGTCATATTAAAGCTGTTTCCAGATGCATGATTTACTCCTTGACATGTTCTCCCTCAGTCAATCCTGTTTAAATTATTCAATTTTTCACTGGATTTTCAACTCAGTTGTAATTTCTGTAATTTACAATGGCATTTGATCAATGTTGATTGTTTTATTAATTGTCAAGTCTGACGGCGCATTACAATTTGAACTAAACACTTTAGTGTTCCTGTGTCTTAACTCTTGTGGTTTCTAAACTGGTTATTAGCCTGAGAAGCTTGGCGCTTTAATATGACACCAAGGCAGCATGTGCACTCAGAACACATGTGCTGAGCAGAACAACACCGTCACCTGTTCCAGTGGGGAAACCCACGTTAGGGGGTCACATCGATTCACATCGATTTCCCAAATGTAACATGTCACCACCCCTACCAGACATGCCTCCTGTGTCCTGTGGAGCCCAGGTGACACTGACAGGGAAGGCTGGATGTTTGTGTAGGTTAAACAGGATACATGTTTTATATTAACCACATGATGATGCTTTATTTCATTTGTACATAGTCATCGTCCTTCATCTCCTGGTACCTCAGACACAACCTGTGTACGTCCACTTATCTAGACATGCCAAGCAGTCGTGATGGTGCCACAATATCTTAAGTTATCATTTCAGTTAAGTACAAAGTAATGCCACTGTCCTTTTAAAACAGCCCTCAACAACTTCAAGTCAGTTGTGAAGACACAGTTGGATATTTACAAAGTTCATGTTTGTCTTTATACAACAAAAGTGCATCAGCTATAGAATATATAATTTGCTCTAGTATACAGCTTGATATACCTACGCCTCCCCCTTCACCCTGATAAAGGGGCGTGTCCTTCACCCTGATCAAGGGGTGTGTCCTTCACCATGATAAAGGGGTGTGTCCTTCACCCGGATAAAGGGGTGTGTCCTTCACCCGGATAAAGGGGTGTGTCCCTTACCCTGATAAAGGGGTGTGTCACTGTGTGTGTTGAATGTTCTAGAAACAACATCACAGAGACCTCAGCATCAGCTGCTGGTGTAGGTAGTCTTGTCCTGGAACAGGTCACTGCTTTCAGTTTCTGTTGCCTTATTTCAGGCTTAGTCATAATCCCAACAATGAAGACATCACACATTGAAATGAGGCAGGCCTTGCTGGTGTGATAGTGAAAGACTGTTAAGTCTCAGGTTAGAGATCCAGGTGTGAAACAGGCTGCCTGTGTTGTCCATTCTGAAGCGGTCTGAGGCAGGGGGTCTGAGGCAGGGGGGTCAGAGGCAGGGGGTCTGAGGCAGGGGGTCTGAGGCAGGGGGTCAGAGGCAGGGGGTCTGAGGCAGGGGGTCAGAGGCAGGGGGTCTGAGGCAGGGGGTCAGAGGCAGGGGGTCTGAGTAGGGGGTCAGAGGCAGGGGGTCTGAGGCAGGGGGTCAGAGGCAGGGGGTCAGAGGCAGGGGGTCAGAGGCAGGGGGTCAGAGGCAGGGGGTCTGAGGCAGGGGGTCTGAGACAGGGGGTCTGAGGCAGGGGGTCTGCAGCTGTACCAGGCACCCACAGCCGAGTCACAGGTGCTTCCACTGAGGGGAGGAAGCCACAGAAGCAGGTAGAGCAGGAAGGTATAAAGCAGACCTGTACTCAGCACGACAGCAGGTAGAGCAGGAAGGTATAAAGCAGACCTGTACTCAGCACGACAGCAGGTAGAGCAGGAAGGTATAAAGCAGACCTGTACTCAGCACGACAGCCTCTGTGCCTGTTCAGCACCACACGTCCCTATCTGGATCTGCAGTAACAGGACAGGGGCACGTCCCTATCTGCACTCACAGGACGGGGCTCACAGCAAGGCTGGGGGGGGCCGGGGGCTGAATGGAGGGGGAGTGGGTGGGGGGTCCCTGAGCGATGGGGCTGTCTGGCCCACGCAGCCGGTCGCCATGGTTACCGCTCATCCGAAGTCTTTCCATTGGCCTCCCGTTCCTCCTGCTCCTCCTCCTTCCTCCTCTGGCGTCTGTTGAAGAAGCCGAGCTGGACGGGACAGAGAACACGTGTTCTTCATACAGCAACATGCTAATCAACATGCTAATAACATGCTAATCTGTGCAGCTCTGACGCGTCTCAAACATTCTAGCAGTCAGGTACTTTTTCTTATATTTCCCCCCAATTAATTTCTCATCACATTCCTATTTATTTCCAGTCAGAAAAGCGAAGCCTGCAGGGTTGTGATTGTGTGCAGTCCTGGAACTGTCTATGGAACCGTAGTGAAGCAGAATGAGGGGATTAGAGGTGATCCACTGCACACATATATGATCCTGTGCAGCTATTGTAAAGGCTGAAGTATAATCTTGTATAATGTGATGTGGTGTGTGTGTGTGTGTGTGTGTGTGTGCTGTGTGCCCGTAAGCGTGTGCTTGTGTGTGTGTGCGTGTGTGTGTGTGTGTGTGTGTGTGTGTGTGTGTGTGTGGTGTGTGTGTGTGTGTGTGTGTGTGTGTGTGTGTGTACCTTCCACAACCCCAGGACCAGCAGTGAGAGCAGGAGTAGACCGCCCAGACAGCTGCCTACTATCATCCAGATGGGGATTCTAGAATCTTCCTTCTTGCTCATCTCCAGGATTATCTGCAGAGCAAAACCACAGAGGAGCTCAGGCCTGGATGAGAGGAGGGGGTTAGCAGGGAAGCACTCCACTCTGACAAGTGATTATCCTATCTATGGAGAGTCCTTTCTATGTCTCTCTGTCCATCTATATATCTATAGAAGCTTTCAGCTCATCACTACACACCAGGAGCGATTCTAGGATCAGACCTTAAGGTGGGCTCAGCCCCCAATGAGAATGTGACATGAATACAGTGCCATGGATACAGTGACATGGATACAGTGACATGAATACAGTGACTTGGAAAGGTGTTAAACCCCCTTGCTAATAAATCACACATTTCACTAGATAACAATCAATACAAAATATTGAATGAATGAACTAAGAAAGTCCCTTCATGAACTACCAGCAGCATCAAATAAATAGGACTTTTACTGATAATATAAGTAAAGCCCTATTGGAGTGGGCCCATTCACTGGACCTTTTCAGGGGCCCAGCTGTTTCTGTGGGC
This sequence comes from Mallotus villosus, assembly GCA_903064625.1. Classification (NCBI taxonomy): domain Eukaryota; kingdom Metazoa; phylum Chordata; class Actinopteri; order Osmeriformes; family Salangidae; genus Mallotus; species Mallotus villosus. The sequence goes on from CAEFZP010003314.1 coordinate 406,465, forward strand.
GAGCCTGGCGTTCTAACTAAAAGTTGATGAGAATCCTCAACATTTCTGATCCTCCTAGTTCACCAGCTGGACCTCTGACTGAAGGAAGGCAGTGTGCACTGTGCCAGCTGGTCTGTGAGGGGAGTGTGCACTGTGCCACCTGGTCTGTGAGTGCACTGTGCCACCTGGTCTGTGAGAGTGTGCACTGTGCCACCTGGTCTGTGAGGGGGGGGGGCAGTGTGCACTGTGCCACCTGGTCTGTGAGGGGGGGGGGCAGTGTGCACTGTGCCACCTGGTCTGTGAGAGTGTGCACTGTGCCACCTGGTCTGTGAGGGGGGGGGCAGTGTGCACTGTGCCAGCTGGTCTGTGAGGTGTGCACTGTGCCACCTGGTCTGTGAGTGGGGTGCACTGTGCCAGCTGGTCTGTGAGAGTGTGCACTGTGCCACCTGGTCTGTGAGGGGTGTGCACTGTGCCACCTGGTCTGTGAGGAGTGTGCACTGTGCCACCTGGTCTGTGAGTGTGCACTGTGCCACCTGGTCTGTGAGAGTGTGCACTGTGCCACCTGGTCTGTGAGGTGTGCACTGTGCCAGCTGGTCTGTGAGAGTGTGCACTGTGCCACCTGGTCTGTGAGGGGTGCACTGTGCCACCTGGTCTGTGAGGGGGGGGTGGGGGGGGTGTGCACTGTGCCAGCTGGTCTGTGAGTGTGCACTGTGCCACCTGGTCTGTGAGTGGGGTGCACTGTGCCACCTGGTCTGTGAGAGTGTGCACTGTGCCACCTGGTCTGTGAGTGCACTGTGCCACCTGGTCTGTGAGGTGGGGTGCACTGTGCCACCTGGTCTGTGAGGGGGGGGTGGGGTGCACTGTGCCACCTGGTCTGTGAGAGTGTGCACTGTGCCAGCTGGTCTGTGAGGGGGGCAGTAGGCAGTGTGCACTGTGCCACCTGGTCTGTGAGAGTGTGCACTGTGCCACCTGGTCTGTGAGTGGGGTGCTGGGCCTACCTGTCGAACAGGCCTCTCCTCCTGCAGGAACATGGGGGAGGACGGGCCAAGCTGGATGGAAGCAGATGTCACCAGTGCCAGAGACCTGAACTTCACCTGCCAGAGAGAGAGAGAGAGAGAGAGAGAGAGAGAGAGAGAGAGAGAGAGACATCAGAGTTCTACAGGATGTAGAAGGGCAGAGTTCTACAGGATGTAGAAGGGCAGAGTTCTACAGGATTGTAGCAGAAACAGCCACCATGTGTCATGGAGGAACAGACACCATGTGTACTCACAGCCAGCAGGGCCTGAAGCTGCAGTCTTCCCCTGATGGTCACCCTGGTCTCTCGGTGCGCTGGCAGAGACAGACGGCACTGCACAGACACAGTCTGGCTGTTGGAGTGGTTCTGGAGAGAAACACCAGACTGTTAATGACACAGACAGACGTGACATCACGTGACATCACAACACCCAGGGAGGTCATGAGGGTAACTGGGTAGTTCAGGGAGGACACACACACAGAACTCCATCTGAGCTCATCTCACCTCACTGTCCTCACCTCACTCCACACACAGACAGGCTTAGCAGTTTCCAGGTGAATTATTTAGTATCAATACATTTTTCTAATCTGTATTTATATTATACTGTATAGCATAAATTATTCATAAGAGTTCTTGCAGATGTCAGAGCTGAAGGTGAGCAGCAGGCAGAGTAGAGCAGAGCAGAGTAGAGCAGAGTAGAGCACAGTAGAGTAGAGCAGAGTACAGTAGAGCACAGTAGAGCAGAGCAGAGTAGAGTAGAGTAGAGTAGAGCAGAGTAGAGCAGAGTAGAGCAGAGTAGAGCAGAGCAGAGCACAGTAGAGCAGAGTAGAGCAGAGTAGAGCAGAGCAGAGTAGAGTAGAGTAGAGCAGAGTAGAGCAGAGTACAGCAGAGCAGAGTAGAGTAGAGCAGAGTAGAGTAGAGCAGAGCAGAGCAGAGTAGAGCACAGTAGAGCAGAGTAGAGCAGAGCAGAGCAGAGTAGAGCAGAGTAGAGTAGAGTAGAGCAGAGCACAGTAGAGCAGAGTAGAGCAGAGTAGAGTAGAGTAGAGCAGAGCAGAGCACAGTAGAGCAGAGTAGAGTAGAGTAGAGCAGAGCACAGTAGAGCAGAGTAGAGCAGAGTAGAGCAGAGCAGAGCACAGTAGAGCAGAGTAGAGCAGAGCAGAGCACAGTAGAGCAGAGTAGAGTAGAGTAGAGCAGAGTAGAGCAGAGTAGAGCACAGTAGAGTAGAGCAGAGTACAGTAGAGCACAGTAGAGCAGAGCAGAGTAGAGCAGAGTAGAGCAGAGTAGAGTACAGTAGAGCAAAGTAGAGCAGAGCAGAGCAGAGCAGAGCAGAGTAGAGCAGAGTAGAGCAGAGCAGAGCAGAGCAGAGTAGAGCAGAGCAAAGCAGAGTAGAGCAGAGTAGAGCAGAGCAGAGCAGAGCAGAGTAGAGCAGAGCAGAGCACAGTAGAGCACAGTAGAGCAGAGTAGAGCAGAGCAGAGCACAGTAGAGCAGAGTAGAGCAGAGCACAGTAGAGCAGAGTAGAGCAGAGTACAGTAGAACAGAGCAAAGCACAGTAGAGCACAGTAGAGCACAGTAGAGCAGAGTAGAGCAGAGCACAGTAGAGCACAGTAGAGCATAGTAGAGTAGAGTAGAGCAGAGCACAGTAGAGCAGAGTAGAGCAGAGTAGAGTAGAGTAGAGCAGAGCACAGTAGAGCAGAGTAGAGCAGAGCACAGTAGAGCAGAGTAGAGCAGAGTACAGTAGAACAGAGCAAAGCACAGTAGAGCACAGTAGAGTACAGTAGAGCACAGTATAGCACAGTAGAGCAGAGTAGAGCAGAGCAGAGCACAGTAGAGCAGAGTAGAGCAGAGCACAGTAGAGCAGAGTAGAGCAGAGTACAGTAGAACAGAGCAAAGCACAGTAGAGCACAGTAGAGCACAGTAGAGCAGAGTAGAGCAGAGCACAGTAGAGCACAGTAGAGCACAGTAGAGCATAGTAGAGCACAGTAGAGCACAGTAGAGCATAGTAGAGCACAGTATAGCACAGTAGAGCACAGTAGAGCAGAGTAGAGCACAGTATAGCACAGTAGAGTACAGTAGAGCACAGTAGAGCATAGTAGAGCATAGTAGAGCACAGTAGAGCACAGTATAGCACAGTAGAGCACAGTAGAGCACAGTATAGCACAGTAGAGCACAGTAGAGCACAGTAGAGCACAGTAGAGCACAGTAGAGCAGAGTAGAGCAGAGCACAGTAGAGCAGAGTAGAGCAGAGTACAGTAGAACAGAGCAAAGCACAGTAGAGCACAGTAGAGCACAGTAGAGTAGAGCACAGTATAGCACAGTAGAGCACAGTAGAGCACAGTAGAGCACAGTAGAGCAGAGTAGAGCACAGTAGAGCACAGTAGAGCAGAGTAGAGTAGAGTAGAGCAGAGCACAGTAGAGCAGAGTAGAGCAGAGCACAGTAGAGCAGAGTAGAGCAGAGTACAGTAGAACAGAGCAAAGCACAGTAGAGCACAGTAGAGCACAGTAGAGCAGAGTAGAGCAGAGCACAGTAGAGCACAGTAGAGCACAGTAGAGCATAGTAGAGCACAGTAGAGCACAGTAGAGCACAGTAGAGCACAGTAGAGCACAGTAGAGCAGAGCACAGTAGAGCACAGTAGAGCACAGTAGAGCACAGCAGAGCACAGTAGAGCAGAGCACAGTAGAGCACAGTAGAGCACAGTAGAGCACAGTAGAGCAGAGCACAGTAGAGCACAGTAGAGCACAGTAGAGCACAGCAGAGCACAGTAGAGCAGAGCACAGTAGAGCACAGTAGAGTAGAGCACAGTACAGTGGAGCAGAGCACAGTAGAGTAGAGCACAGTAGAGTAGAGCAGAGTACAGTAGAGCACAGTGGAGCAGAGCAGAGTACAGTAGAGCACAGTAGAGTAGAGCACAGTACAGTGGAGCAGAGCACAGTAGAGTAGAGCACAGTAGAGTAGAGCAGAGTACAGTAGAGCACAGTGGAGCAGAGTAGAGCACAGTAGAGCAGAGCATAACACAGTAGAGTACAGTAGAGTACAGTAGAGCACAGTGGAGCAGAGTACAGTAGAGCACAGTGGAGCAGAGCACAGTAGAGTACAGTAGAGTACAGTAGAGCACAGTGGAGCAGAGTACAGTAGAGCACAGTAGAGCAGAGCATAACACAGTAGAGTACAGTAGAGCACAGTGGAGCAGAGTACAGTAGAGCACAGTGGAGCAGAGCAGCAGTGTTTACCATCTGAGGGAGGGAGGAGAGGTCCTCAGGAGAAACCTGCCCTGGAGACAGGGAGCGAGGGAGGACACAGTGGGAGTCCACTGCCTGTGGAGGAGAGAGAGGGGGGGAGAGAGGAGAGAGGGAGGGGGGGGGGAGGAGAGAGAGGGAGTGAGAGATAGAGAGGGGGGGGGAGGACATATCAAACCAGACAGTTCAGCCCCCACCTGAGTAATAGTCAATATGCTGCATAGTGGGTTCATCATCTGACGAGTCACACTGGTTACTGTGTTAACTTGCCTGATAAATACGTATAATGTTACTCATTGGAGACGGACCATTTATAACCGCCAACTCAAAATGAATGTGTCACCTGATCGATGTGGAAGCTGGTGATTTGGAGAAGATGGTTCCCAGACTTGGTTATGGCGAAGACATCCACAGCAAACTGAAGGTCTGTCACTGAGTAGAAGCCAAGGTTCTGGATCTGGAGACAGACACACCACCCACCACGTCCAGAGTGTATGAGGTGAGGTGATGGAGGATGCAGCTTTGTGATGTTGGTCGCAGCTGTGTGAACTCACATGGTAGGTGAGGTTGAACAGGGGGCCGAGGTTGCCAGGTTTATCAGAGTCTGTCTGGATGTCAAAGCGTGGAGAGTTGGGATCTCTGGGGTGGGGGAGAGATAAGGGGGGTGGGGGGAGAGGGGGTTGGGGAGAGATAAGCAGAGATAAGGGGGTGGGGGAGAGGGAGTTGCGGGAGAGATAAGGGGGGTGGGGGAGAGATAAGGGGGGGTTGGGGGAGAGATAAGGGGGGTTGGGGGAGAGATAAGGGGGGGGTGGGGCAGAGATGTGGGGGGAGAGGGGGTTGGGGGAGAGAGAAAATAAACGGTCTTCAAACGATTGGAATCAGACATCCCAGAAATCTAACATGAGACTGACATGTGCATTCAGAAGCCTTCGTGCCTCCAGTGAAAATGTCGCCACTGTCAACGCTTGTCTGGTTGACTTCTCGGATGTACAGAGTAGATGAACTGTCTGGAACCCACCTTGTGAACAGAAGGTCAGCTTCATACTTAAGAGGGTGGTAGATGTTGTTGACGTTGTCGTCGGGGGTTGATCTCCTGCCCATCGCTGCAGAGGAAGACAAGCTGAATTGACAGGCTCTCTGCTAGGAGATGAGATCTACATGGTGCCGGGTAGTTCAGGACTCAGAGGGACCTGCTCTACGGTATCATAGCACCCTCACCTGGCGGTTTCCAAGACAACTCTCACATGGTCCAAAAAGATGGAGCTGAACTGGAGCTCCAGATGGAAAAAACACCCTGGAGCAGAAAAATATAAACCCTGAAACCTCAACACACACAGACACACACACAGACAGATCACCACACAGACAGACAGATCACCACACAGACAGACAGACAGACAGACAGACAGATCACCACACAGACAGACATCACCACACAGACAGACACAGACACACAGACAGACAGACAGACAGACAGACAGACAGACAGACAGACAGACAGACAGACAGACAGATCACCACACAGACAGACACAGACAGACAGACAGATCACCACACAGACAGACAGATCACCACACAGACAGACAGACAGATCACCAGACAGACAGACAGACAGACAGACAGACAGACAGACAGACAGACAGACAGACAGACAGACAGACAGACAGACAGACAGACAGATCACCACACAGACAGACATCACCAGACAGACAGACAGATCACCACACAGACAGACAGACAGACAGACAGACAGACAGACAGACAGACAGATCACCACACAGACAGACAGACAGACAGATCACCACACAGACAGACAGACAGATCAACACACAGACAGACAGATCACCACACAGACAGACAGATCACCACACAGACAGACAGACAGATCACCACACAGACAGACAGATCACCACACAGACAGACAGACAGATCACCACACAGACAGACAGATCACCACACAGACAGACAGACAAACAGATCACACACAGACAGACAGACAGATCAACACACAGACAGACAGATCACCACACAGACAGACAGATCACCACACAGACAGACAGACAGATCACCACACAGACAGACAGACAGATCACCAGACAGACAGACAGATCACCACACAGACAGACAGACAGATCACCACACAGACAGACAGATCACCACACAGACAGACAGACAGACAGATCACCACACAGACAGACAGACAGACAGACAGATCACCACACAGACAGACAGACAGATCAACACACAGACAGACAGATCACCACACAGACAGACAGATCACCACACAGACAGACAGACAGATCACCACACAGACAGACAGACAGATCACCAGACAGACAGACAGATCACCACACAGACAGACAGACAGATCACCACACAGACAGACAGATCACCACACAGACAGACAGACAGACAGATCACCACACAGACAGACAGACAGACAGACGATCACCACACAGACAGACAGACAATCAACACACAGACAGACAGATCACCACACAGACAGACAGATCACCACACAGACAGACAGACAGATCACCACACAGACAGACAGACAGATCACCAGACAGACAGACAGATCACCACACAGACAGACAGACAGATCACCACACAGACAGACAGATCACCACACAGACAGACAGACAGACAGATCACCACACAGACAGACAGACAGACAGACAGATCACCACACAGACAGACAGACAGATCAACACACAGACAGACAGATCACCACACAGACAGACAGATCACCACACAGACAGACAGACAGATCACCACACAGACAGACAGACAGATCACCAGACAGACAGACAGATCACCACACAGACAGACAGACAGATCACCACACAGACAGACAGATCACCACACAGACAGACAGACAGACAGATCACCACACAGACAGACAGACAGACAGACAGATCACCACACAGACAGACAGACAGATCAACACACAGACAGACAGATCACCACACAGACAGACAGATCACCACACAGACAGACAGACAGATCACCACACAGACAGACAGACAGATCACCAGACAGACAGACAGATCACCACACAGACAGACAGACAGATCACCACACAGACAGACAGATCACCACACAGACAGACAGATCACCACACAGACAGACAGATCACCACACAGACAGACAGACAGATCACCACACAGACAGACAGACAGATCACCAGACAGACAGACAGATCACCACACAGACAGACAGACAGATCACCACACAGACAGACAGATCACCACACAGACAGACAGACAGACAGATCACCACACAGACAGACAGACAGACAGACAGATCACCACACAGACAGACAGATAGATCAACACACAGACAGACAGATCACCACACAGACAGACAGATCACCACACAGACAGACAGACAGATCAACACACAGACAGACAGATCACCACACAGACAGACAGATCACCACACAGACAGACAGACAGATCACCACACAGACAGACAGACAGATCACCAGACAGACAGACAGATCACCACACAGACAGACAGACAGATCACCACACAGACAGACAGATCACCACACAGACAGACAGATCACCACACAGACAGACAGATCACCACACAGACAGACAGACAGATCACCACACAGACAGACAGACAGATCACCAGACAGACAGACAGATCACCACACAGACAGACAGACAGATCACCACACAGACAGACAGATCACCACACAGACAGACAGACAGACAGATCACCACACAGACAGACAGACAGACAGACAGATCACCACACAGACAGACAGATAGATCAACACACAGACAGACAGATCACCACACAGACAGACAGATCACCACACAGACAGACAGACAGATCAACACACAGACAGACAGATCACCACACAGACAGACAGATCACCACACAGACAGACAGACAGATCACCACACAGACAGACAGATCACCACACAGACAGACAGACAGATCACCACACAGACAGACAGATCACCACACAGACAGACAGACAGATCACCACACAGACAGACAGACAGATCACCACACAGACAGACAGATCACCACACAGACAGACAGATCACCACACAGACAGACAGATCACCACACAGACAGACAGACAGATCACCACACAGACAGACAGACAGATCACCAGACAGACAGACAGATCACCACACAGACAGACAGACAGATCACCACACAGACAGACAGATCACCACACAGACAGACAGACAGACAGATCACCACACAGACAGACAGACAGACAGATCACCACACAGACAGACAGATAGATCAACACACAGACAGACAGATCACCACACAGACAGACAGATCACCACACAGACAGACAGACAGATCAACACACAGACAGACAGATCACCACACAGACAGACAGATCACCACACAGACAGACAGACAGATCACCACACAGACAGACAGACAGATCACCAGACAGACAGACAGATCACCACACAGACAGACAGACAGATCACCACACAGACAGACAGATCACCACACAGACAGACAGATCACCACACAGACAGACAGATCACCACACAGACAGACAGACAGATCACCACACAGACAGACAGACAGATCACCAGACAGACAGACAGATCACCACACAGACAGACAGACAGATCACCACACAGACAGACAGATCACCACACAGACAGACAGACAGACAGATCACCACACAGACAGACAGACAGACAGACAGACAGATCACCACACAGACAGACAGATAGATCAACACACAGACAGACAGATCACCACACAGACAGACAGATCACCACACAGACAGACAGACAGATCAACACACAGACAGACAGATCACCACACAGACAGACAGATCACCACACAGACAGACAGACAGATCACCACACAGACAGACAGATCACCACACAGACAGACAGACAGATCACCACACAGACAGACAGACAGATCACCACACAGACAGACAGATCACCACACAGACAGACAATTAAACAATAGACAATTAGACAATGGCAATTAAATCCAGCTTCCAGCCATCTCTGCAGGGAGGCCCCTATCAGTCAGCAGGGAGGCCCCTATCAGCAGGGAGGCCCCTATCAGCAGGGAGGCCCCTATCAGTAGGGAGGCCCCTATCAGCAGGGAGGCCCCTATCAGTAGGGAGGCCCCTATCAGCAGGGAGGCCCTTATCAGCAGGGAGGCCCCTATCAGCAGGGAGGCCCCTATCAGCAGGGAGGCCCCTATCAGCAGGGAGGCTCCTATCAGCAGGGAGGCCCCTATCAGCAGGGAGGCCCCTATCAGCAGGGAGGCCCCTATCAGCAGGGAGGCCCCTATCAGCAGGGAGGCCCCTATCAGTAGGGAGGCCCCTATCAGTAGGGAGGCCCCTATCAGCAGGGAGGCCCCTATCAGCAGGGAGGCCCCTATCAGCAGGGAGGCCCCTATCAGCAGGGAGGCCCCTATCAGCAGGGAGGCCCCTATCAGCAGGGAGGCCCCTATCAGCCAGCAGGGAGGCCCCTATCAGCAGGGAGGCCCCTATCAGCCAGCAGGGAGGCCCCTATCAGCAGGGAGGCCCCTATCAGCAGGGAGGCCCCTATCAGCAGGGAGGCCCCTATCAGCAGGGAGGCCCCTATCAGCAGGGAGGCCCCTATCAGCAGGGAGGCCCCTATCAGCAGGGAGGCCCCTATCAGCAGGGAGGCCCCTATCAGCAGGGAGGCCCCTATCAGCAGGGAGGCCCCTGCCCCCTGCCAGCCTGCTGGAGAGGAGAAGCCAGATCCCAGGGCTGGTGCGGGTGCACTTGACCTGAGGCAGTACCTGGGCCTCATGAGGCTGGTGCACTTGACCTGAGGCAGTACCTGGGCCTCATGAGGCTGGTGCACTTGACCTGAGGCAGTACCTGGGCCTCATGAGGCTGGTGCACTTGACCTGAGGCACTACCTGGGCCTCATGAGGCTGGTGCACTTGACCCGAGGCAGTACCTGGGCCTCATGAGGCTGGTGCACTTGACCCGAGGCAGTACCTTGGCCTCATGAGGCTGGTGCACTTGACCTGAGGCAGTACCTGGGCCTCATGAGGCTGGTGCACTTGACCTGAGGCAGTACCTGGGCCTCATGAGGCTGGTGCACTTGACCTGAGGCAGTACCTGGGCCTCATGAGGCTGGTGCATTCAAACCATGTCACTGCTCCGAGGGGCAGGACTCTGGTCGTGTTTCTTCTAGCTGAGCAGTTCACAAAAGCTCTACACTGAGGAGACTGAGAGGACTACCAGACAGTAGTACCTGGGCCTCATGAGGCAGACATGAGGCAGACCTGAGGCAGACCTGAGGCAGTACCTGGGCCTCACGAGGCAGACATGAGGCAGACCTGAGGCAGACCTGAGGCAGTACCTGGGCCTCACGAGGCAGACATGAGGCAGACCTGAGGCAGGCATGAGGCAGTACCTGGGCCTGGGACCTCATGAAGGGAGCGCTGACGTTGCATGTCCTCTGGTTCCACTGTCTGTCCTCGGGGGGGGCACTCTATCTTGATGTCAGACTTGTCCTGCAGGGCAGAAGACAGGAGAACAAACTGTAGTTCTACATGGCACAGCGGACTTCCATCCATGCTTTCACTGGGTGTTTTCATCACAGGTAATTGTTTCTTTTCTATTCCTGCCTCCCCAGAAAAGTGGAGCCAATTCCAGATGCTTTTTGTAGCAAGCACTTCAGAGCGTCTAGACTGGCAGCATTCTCCCTCCATCTCGGTGTTGTCGATAATGACCTGCTGCACAATTCACCAGGACCAACCTGTAAAGCTTTAAAGGTTGAAGCTCTGCGGGGAGACCCCGCCCCCTGCTGAGACCCCGCCGAGACCCTGCCCCCCTCACCTGCCCCCTGCCGAGGCTCACCTTCACTATGAGGCTGGAGAAGAGCATGTTGGAGGAGAGAGAGAGAGAGATCACCTTCACTATGAGACTGGAGAAGAGCAGGTTGGAGGAGAGAGAGAGAGATCACCTTCACTATGAGGCTGGAGAAGAGCAGGTTGGATGAGAGAGAGAGAGATCACCTTCACTATGAGACTGGAGAAGAGCAGGTTGGAGGAGAGAGAGAGAGATCACCTTCACTATGAGGCTGGAGAAGAGCAGGTTGGAGGAGAGAGAGATCACCTTCACTATGAGGCTGGAGAAGAGCAGGTTGGAGGAGAGAGAGAGAGATCACCTTCACTATGAGGCTGGAGAAGAGCAGGTTGGAGGAGAGAGAGAGAGATCACCTTCACTATGAGGCTGGAGAAGAGCAGGTTGGAGGAGAGAGAGATCACCTTCACTATGAGACTGGAGAAGAGCAGGTTGGAGGAGAGAGAGATCACCTTCACTATGAGGCTGGAGAAGAGCAGGTTGGAGGAGAGAGAGATCACCTTCACTATGAGGCTGGAGAAGAGCAGGTTGGAGGAGAGAGAGAGAGATCACCTTCACTATGAGGCTGGAGAAGAGCAGGTTGGAGGAGAGAGAGAGAGATCACCTTCACTATGAGGCTGGAGAAGAGCAGGTTGGAGGAGAGAGAGAGAGATCACCTTCACTATGAGGCTGGAGAAGAGCAGGTTGGAGGAGAGAGAGATCACCTTCACTATGAGGCTGGAGAAGAGCAGGTTGGAGGAGAGAGAGAGAGATCACCTTCACTATGAGGCTGGAGAAGAGCAGGTTGGAGGAGAGAGAGAGAGATCACCTTCACTATGAGGCTGGAGAAGAGCAGGTTGGAGGAGAGCGAGAGAGATCACCTTCACTATGAGGCTGGAGAAGAGCAGGTTGGAGGAGAGAGATCACCTTCACTATGAGGCTGGAGAAGAGCAGGTTGGAGGAGAGAGAGAGAGATCACCTTCACTATGAGGCTGGAGAAGAGCAGGTTGGAGGAGAGAGAGATCACCTTCACTATGAGGCTGGAGAAGAGCAGGTTGGAGGAGAGAGATCACCTTCACTATGAGGCTGGAGAAGAGCAGGTTGGAGGAGAGAGAGAGAGATCACCTTCACTATGAGGCTGGAGAAGAGCAGGTTGGAGGAGAGAGAGATCACCTTCACTATGAGGCTGGAGAAGAGCAGGTTGGAGGAGAGAGAGAGAGATCACCTTCACTATGAGGCTGGAGAAGAGCAGGTTGGAGGAGAGAGAGAGAGATCACCTTCACTATGAGGCTGGAGAAGAGCAGGTTGGAGGAGAGCGAGATGCGGAGGGTGGCGCGGTAGGCGTTCTCTCCTCGGTTGTCAAGGCGACCGTAGACAGCCATCTTCCTGCGGGCGGCCTCCACCACCCGCTCCGACCTCGCCGCGTCTCCATGGTGACGACACAGAGCCATGGACGAGTGCTCCCGCGAGCCACAGAACTGCCTTCAGACGAGGAGGGGGCTCTCAGACCAGCCTGGGAGTGTGTGTGTGTGTGTGTGTGTGTGAGAGAGAGACTGTGTGTGTGTATGTGCATGTGAGTGTGTGTGAGAGAGACTGTGTGTGTGTGTGTGAGAGTGTGTGTGTGTGAGAGAGACTGTGTGTGTGTGAGAGAGACTGTGTGTGTGTGTGAGAGAGACTGTGTGTGTGTGTGTATGAGTGTGTGTATGTGTGTGAGAGACTGTGTGTGTGTATGTGTGTGTGTGTGTGTGGGAGAGAGACTGTGTGTGTGTGAGAGAGACTGTGTGTGTGTGAGAGAGACTGTGTGTGTGTATGTGTGTGTGTATGTTTATGCTAGCTACTCACGTGGTGTCCGGCAGGTCAGTGTGGCTGTGCAGAGAGAGGTCAGGTACACAGCTGTCCTCCCCTTCACAGCCGTTCCAAAAGGGGAGCTGTAACACAGACAGGAACCACACAGCCCTTTATACGAGCTGTATCACAGAGGGCTTCACATACTCCCATGAAACAGCACCTCACCCAACCTGAACCCTCAGAGAAGACAAGGACTAAACTACCGGGAACACTCAGACAGTAGTAATCAACTGAAGAGCTGAAGTGTTTGAGAGCAGTGTTCAGTGTGTCGCCCCCTCCAGGACACGGGCAGGACAGCGCTGGAGGAACATGAGAGGAACCTGAGAGGAACATCAGAGGAACATGATGCTTCTCCTCACCTCCCTCCTGAAGGTGGTGGGCCAGCCCAGGTCCAGCACCGGACCCTCGTCAGGGCTCTGCAGACCCGCCTCCACCACAAACACGATGGGCCGGCCGTAGTCTGTGGTCTCCTGTTCAGACCACAGACACAGTGTCACACAAGGCTCTCCACACCAGGCCCAAACACCCAGAAACATACTGTAGTGGAGATAATAATCCTATTCTTAGACTGGCATCTGGTTCTGTGTGTGTAGCTAGGCTCAACCTGCACGTGGAAGGGGATGTGATGAGTGGTTCTGTGTGTGTAGCTGGGTTCTACCTGCACGTGGAAGGTGTGTAGCTAGGTTCTACCTGCACGTGGAAGGGGATGTGATGAGTGGTTCTGTGTGTGTAGCTAGGTTCTACCTGCACGTGGAAGGGGATGTGATGAGCCTCCTCCTCCCCGGGGAACATGGACAGCATCCGAGGCTGCAGGCGATCGCTGTCTTCCAGCGTGGCTCTGGGGGGGTACCGACGCTCATCTGCCACCACACTGTACCACACACCTGGGGAGGGAGGGACACACTCACACACTGTACCACACACCTGGGGAGGGAGGGACACACTCACACACTGTACCACACACCTGGGGAGGGAGGGACACACTCACACACTGTACCACACACCTGGGGAGGGAGGGGACACACTCACACACTGTACCACACACCTGGGGAGGGAGGGACACACTCACACACTGTACCACACACCTGGGGAGGGAGGGACACACTCACACACTGTACCACACACCTGGGGAGGGAGGGACACACTCACACACTGTACCACACACCTGGGGAGGGAGGGGACACACTCACACACTGTACCACACACCTGGGGAGGGAGGGACACACTCACACACTGTACCACACACCTGGGGAGGGAGGGAGGCAGAGAGAGAGGGGAGAGAGAGAGGTGAGAGAGAGGGCATCTGCCACCACACTGTACCACACACCTGGGGAGGGAGGGACACACTCACACACTGTACCACACACCTGGGGAGGGAGGGAGGCAGAGAGAGAGGGGAGAGAGAGAGGTGAGAGAGAGGGCATCTGCCACCACACTGTACCACACACCTGGGGAGGGAGGGACACACTCACACACTGTACCACACACCTGGGGAGGGAGGGACACACTTACACACTCACACACACGTCATGGGACACTGACATGGACACACATGCAACACACTGAACCCATCCCAGCGTACCCACTCCCTCCCTCTGCAGGGGCGTGCGAGCGGGCGTGCGAGCGGGCGTGCGAGGGTCCAGGTGAAGGCGCAGCGTCAGGGACATGCAGCTGACGTCCTTCCCCAGGCGGCGACAGTCCTTGTTGAACATGTTGATCTTCTCGGGCTCGAAGCGGAGTTCCACCTGGATACGGACGACACTGCGAGACCTGGGAGAGGGAGATAGAGGGAGAGAGGGAGATAGGGAGAGAGGCAGAGAGAGAGGGAGAGAGAGAGGCAGAGAGAGAGAGGGGGACATGGAGAGAGGGAGAGAGAGAGAGAAAGGGGAAAGGGAGAGAGAGAGAGAGGGAGAAAGGGGGAAAGGGAGAGAGGGAGAGGCAGGGGACACACAGGTCACCTCAGATCTTTATTACGTTTCAGTTTTTATTTATTTTATAATTGTGTTTTTGTTCCAAGGACTTTAAATTTCATATCTTAAGTTTGTATTTTTATACATTTTATTTAACATTTATCAGAAACTGCATTATCATATAATTTTTGTGAGGAAATAATAACAGGAGTCAGATGGCTGAGCAGTTAGGGAATCGGGCTATTAATCAGAGGGTTGCTGGTTCGATTCCCGGCCGTGTAAAATGACGTCGTGTCCTTGGGCAGGGCACTTAACCCTACTTTCCTGTGGGAATCCCTGTACTTAGTCGCTCTGGATAAGAACTTCTGCTAAAAGTGACTAAATGTAAACTACAAATAACTACTGTTAGGGAAATCAGTTTGTTTTGTTACGCGTTTCTGGATTTTTTTTCCGATATTTTTTTATATCGGCCGATATCGGAATATCGGATTTTTAAATCACCAAATATTTGTATCGGTCTTAAAATCCTTTATCGGTCGGGCTCTAGTTCACACTGTCTGTGTTTTGTGTGTGTGTGTGTGTGTGTGTGCATGTGTGTATATACAGTATGTGTGTGTGTGTGTGTGTGTGTGTGTGTGTGTGTGTCTCCTACCAGAGCAGTACTGCTGCTCCCAGCGCTCCCACTGACAGGTCTACCAGGCCGTCTCTGTTCACGTCCATCACGGCGTGCAGGCTCCGCCCAAAGTACCTCAGCCCAGAGGACACGCCTGCTGCTGCTATCCTCTAGAGAGAAACCAGAACACTGTCTCATCACACCTGCTGCTGCTATCCTCTAGGAGAGAAACCAGAACACTGTCTCATCACACCTGCTGCTGCTGCTATCCTCTAGGAGAGAAACCAGAACACTGTCTCATCACACCTGCTGCTGCTATCCTCTAGGAGAGGAGGAGAGGACACACAACTCTGTCTCAGCGTGAGCAGTGTCGCTGGACAGACCTGGCTGGCTCACCTGGCTGGGTGACCGGGCCACAGCTGGGTCTCTCCAGAGTCTCACCTGTGTGTGTGTGGGGTTGATGCCAGTGGGCCGACCGTAGAACAGGTAGACGGCCCCCTGGTGGTCATCCTCCAGCGGAGCGCCCACCGCCAGCTCGCCGTACGCGTCACCGTTCATGTCCGGTACCGGGGCCAGCGCCGAGCCGAAGCCACAGTTCTGAGACTGGTCTGGAGCCTCCAGAAACATGTCCAACACAAACGCACTCTGGAGAGAGAGAGAGAGAGTGAGAGAGAGAGACAGAGAGAGAGACAGAGATAGAGAGAGAGAGAGAGAGTTGGAAGGAGAGGGGGAGGGAGATGGGCGTGAGGAAGTGAAAGGGAATCAGGTATAACTTTTAGTAGATGATTTAAAATAAATCAGCTGTATTCATTTAATCCAAAACAGAGTGGGGATTTGAACCTGCAACCTCTAGCTATGCAGTCACATGTTCTACCACTTAGCTATACACAAATAGGCTGGCCTAACCTGGCTCTGTAGATGTAGACCCTCCCCCTCTTCCTACCTGCTGGGTGAGTCTGTAGACGTAGACCCTCCCCCTCTCCCTACCTGCTGGTGAGTCTGTAGACGTAGACCCTCTCCCTACCTGCTGGGTGAGTCTGTAGACGTAGACCCTCCCCCTCTCCCTACCTGCTGGGTGAGTCTGTAGACGTAGACCCTCCCCCTCTCCCTACCTGCTGGGTGAGTCTGTAGACGTAGACCCTCCCCCTCTCCCTACCTGCTGGTGAGTCTGTAGACGTAGACCCTCCCCCTCTCCCTACCTGCTGGTGAGTCTGTAGACGTAGACCCTCCCCCTCTCCTACCTGCTGGGTGAGTCTGTAGACGTAGACCCTCCCCCTCTCCCTACCTGCTGGGTGAGTCTGTACACGTAGACCCTCCCCCTCTCCCTACCTGCTGAGTGAGTCTGTAGACGTAGACCCTCCCCCTCTCCCTACCTGCTGGGTGAGTCTGTAGACGTAGACCCTCCCCCTCTCCCTACCTGCTGAGTGAGTCTGTAGATGTAGACCCTCCCCCTCTCCCTACCTGCTGGGTGAGTCTGTAGACGTAGACCCTCCCCCTCTCCCTACCTGCTGAGTGAGTCTGTAGACGTAGACCCTCCCCCTCTCCCTACCTGCTGAGTGAGTCTGTAGACGTAGACCCTCCCCCTCTCCCTACCTGCTTGGGTGAGTCTGTAGACGTAGACCCTCCCCCTCTCCCTACCTGCTGGGTGAGTCTGTAGACGTAGACCCTCCCCCTCTCCCTACCTGCTGGGTGAGTCTGTAGACGTAGACCCTCCCCCTCTCCCTACTGCTGAGTGAGTCTGTAGACATAGACCCTCCCCCTCTCCCTACCTGCTGAGTGAGTCTGTAGACGTAGACCCTCCCCCTCTCCCTACCTGCTGAGTGAGTCTGTAGACGTAGACCCTCCCCCTCTCCCTACCTGCTGGGTGAGTCTGTAGACGTAGACCCTCCCCCCTCCCACCTGCTGGGAGTCTGTACGTAGACCTCCCCTCTCCTACCTGCTGAGTGAGTCTGTAGACGTAGACCCTCCCCCTCTCCCTACCTGCTGAGTGAGTCTGTAGACGTAGACCCTCCCCCCTCTCCCTACCTGCTGGGTGAGTCTGTACACGTAGACCCTCCCCCTCTCCCTACCTGCTGGGTGAGTCTGTAGATGTAGACCCTCCCCCTCTCCCTACCTGCTGGGTGAGTCTGTAGATGTAGACCCTCCCCCCTCTCCCTACCTGCTGAGTGAGTCTGTAGATGTAGACCCTCCCCCTCTCCCTACCTGCTGAGTGAGTCTGTACACGTAGACCCTCCCCCTCTCCCTACCTGCTGGGTGAGTCTGTAGTGACCCTCCCCCTCTCCCTACCTGCTGGAGTGAGTCTGTAGATGTAGACCCTCCCCCTCTCCCTACCTGCTGAGTGAGTCTGTAGATGTAGACCCTCCCCCTCTCCCTACCTGCTGAGTGAGTCTGTACACGTAGACCCTCCCCCTCTCCCTACCTGGTGAGTGAGTCTGTACACGTAGACCCTCCCCCTCTCCCTACCTGCTGAGTGAGTCTGTAGATGTAGACCCTCCCCCTCTCCCTACCTGCTGAGTGAGTCTGTAGACGTAGACCCTCCCCCTCTCCCTACCTGCTGAGTGAGTCTGTAGACGTAGACCCTCCCCCTCTCCCTACCTGCTGAGTGAGTCTGTGGATGTAGACCCTCCCCCTCTCCCTACCTGCTGAGTGAGTCTGTAGATGTAGACCCTCCCCCTCTCCCTACCTGCTGAGTGAGTCTGTACACGTAGACCCTCCCCCTCTCCCTACCTGCTGAGTGAGTCTGTAGATGTAGACCCTCCCCCTCTCCCTACCTGCTGAGTGAGTCTGTAGACGTAGACCCTCCCCCTCTCCCTACCTGGTGGGTGAGTCTGTAGACTTAGACCCTCCCCCTCTCCCTACCTGCTGGGTGAGTCTGTAGACGTAGACCCTCCCCCTCTCCCTACCTGGTGGGTGAGTCTGTAGACTTAGACCCTCCCCCTCTCCCTACCTGGTGGGTGAGTCTGTAGACTTAGACCCTCCCCCTCTCCCTACCTGCTGAGTGAGTCTGTAGACGTAGACCCTCCCCCTCTCCCTACCTGCTGAGTGAGTCTGTACACGTAGACCCTCCCCCTCTCCCTACCTGCTGAGTGAGTCTGTAGACGTAGACCCTCCCCCTCTCCCTACCTGCTGAGTGAGTCTGTAGACGTAGACCCTCCCCCTCTCCCTACCTGCTGGGTGAGTCTGTACACGTAGACCCTCCCCCTCTCCCTACCTGCTGGGTGAGTCTGTAGATGTAGACCCTCCCCCTCTCCCTACCTGCTGGGTGAGTCTGTAGATGTAGACCCTCCCCCCTCTCCCTACCTGCTGAGTGAGTCTGTAGATGTAGACCCTCCCCCTCTCCCTACCTGCTGAGTGAGTCTGTACACGTAGACCCTCCCCCTCTCCCTACCTGCTGGGTGAGTCTGTAGACGTAGACCCTCCCCCTCTCCCTACCTGCTGAGTGAGTCTGTAGATGTAGACCCTCCCCCTCTCCCTACCTGCTGAGTGAGTCTGTAGATGTAGACCCTCCCCCTCTCCCTACCTGCTGAGTGAGTCTGTACACGTAGACCCTCCCCCTCTCCCTACCTGGTGAGTGAGTCTGTACACGTAGACCCTCCCCCTCTCCCTACCTGCTGAGTGAGTCTGTAGATGTAGACCCTCCCCCTCTCCCTACCTGCTGAGTGAGTCTGTAGACGTAGACCCTCCCCCTCTCCCTACCTGCTGAGTGAGTCTGTAGACGTAGACCCTCCCCCTCTCCCTACCTGCTGAGTGAGTCTGTGGATGTAGACCCTCCCCCTCTCCCTACCTGCTGAGTGAGTCTGTAGATGTAGACCCTCCCCCTCTCCCTACCTGCTGAGTGAGTCTGTACACGTAGACCCTCCCCCTCTCCCTACCTGCTGAGTGAGTCTGTAGATGTAGACCCTCCCCCTCTCCCTACCTGCTGAGTGAGTCTGTACACGTAGACCCTCCCCCTCTCCCTACCTGCTGAGTGAGTCTGTAGATGTAGACCCTCCCCCTCTCCCTACCTGCTGAGTGAGTCTGTAGACGTAGACCCTCCCCCCTCTCCCTACCTGGTGGGTGAGTCTGTAGACTTAGACCCTCCCCCTCTCCCTACCTGCTGGGTGAGTCTGTAGACGTAGACCCTCCCCCTCTCCCTACCTGGTGGGTGAGTCTGTTAGACTTAGACCCTCCCCCTCTCCCTACCTGGTGGGTGAGTCTGTAGACTTAGACCCTCCCCCTCTCCCTACCTGCTGAGTGAGTCTGTAGACGTAGACCCTCCCCCTCTCCCTACCTGCTGAGTGAGTCTGTAGACGTAGACCCTCCCCCTCTCCCTACCTGCTGAGTGAGTCTGTACACGTAGACCCTCCCCCTCTCCCAGCCCCTGAGGAAGAACATGGGCGCGGCCACCAGGAGCAGGTCCGTCCGTCCGTCTGCGTCCAGGTCCAAAGGACAGATCTCACTGCCGAAGTACGAGCCGATCTGAACAACACAGACCAGGGGGTGTCATCAAACCAGCCAATCACGTTCCCCTTTGACCTTGTAGATGCAGGATGACAACCAACCAGTTTCAAACAACAGATTCAGAGCTTTGATTCTAGCCTGAAAAATAGATTAAATATATGGCATGATTCAGCCAGTAATCAGAGAGAAAGGATGAAGGGAATGTGCCGACCCAGATGCATGCCATGCCCCTGCTAGCTGCTGCTCCTGTGCACGTTAGGAAACCCTGTTAACACATCACATCCCTCCTTCACGGTATTTTTAGACCCCAGCAGCAGGAAGTCCAGGGGGGGGGTGGCTGTGGGGCAGGAAGTGCTGGGCTAATAGGAAGTGCTAACAGGTCCCAGCCGCACCACAGCAGCTGGCTGGACCACTGTTCAGAGGCTGCAGGCCACCACACTAAACAGCAGCTACTAATACCAAGGAGACTACAGTTAGTGTCCCTCAGGAATGCACAGCATGGATTTGCGTCTCTCTCTCTCCCTCTTCTCTCTCTCGCCCCTACCCTCTCTCTCCCTCGTCTCTCTCTCCAGTCTCTCACTTGCCACACTCGTCCCGCTCCGTCTCGGGTTTTCTCTCGAAACTCTCCAACTCTCTCTGCTCGTCACTGCTCTCCCACCCACCCCCTCTCTCTCTCTCTTTCACACCGCGATCCTCTCTCTCTCCCACCCTCCCTGTCTCTCTCCCCCCTCTCTCTCCCCCCCCCCTCTCTCTCCCCCCTCTCTCTCTCCCTCTCTCTCTCTCCCCCTCTCTCTAGCGTAATCTGACCAGTGGAGAGTTGTTATTTACTAGGAGACTGTTGCTGTAGGCGACACGTCTGTGAGTAGTAAGGCAGTTTTGATTGGCTGCAGCAGATTAGAAGCACATGGGCCATCTGGCTGGCTGGCCCAGTCTAGACCCTGACACACACACACGTGTCACACACGCATGGGTCACACACGTGTACACACACAGCCCACTAGGTCCACACGGAAAGAACACCGCACAAGCTCTGTGTGCTTCTGGCATGTGTGTGTGTGTGTGTGTGTGTGTGTACCTGGGTGTCCCTCAGAGAGGACAGGATGGTGAGGTGTGTGTGTGTGGTGTGTGTGTGTGTGTGTGTGTACCTGGTGTCTCTTCAGAGAGGACAGGATGGTGAGGTGTGTGTGTGTGTGTGTGTGTGTGTGTGTGGTGTGTGTGTGTGTGTGTGTGTGTGTGTGTGTGTGTGTGTGTGTGTACCTGGTGTCTCTTCAGAGAGGACAGGATGGTGAGGTGTGTGTGTGTGTGTGTGTGTACCTGGTGTCCCTTCAGAGAGGACAGGATGGTGAGGTGTGTGTGTGTGTGTGTGTGTGTGTGTGTGTGTGTGTGTGTGTGTGTGTGTGTGTACCTGGTGTCCCTTCAGAGAGAACAGGATGGTGAGGTGTGTGTGTGTGTGTGTGTGTGTGTGTACCTGGTGTCCCTTCAGAGAGGACAGGATGGTGAGGTGTGTGTGTGTGTGTGTGTGTGTGTGTGTGTGTGTGTGTGTACCTGGTGTCCCTTCAGAGAGGACAGGATGGTGAGGTGTGTGTGTGTGTGTGTGTGTGTGTGTGTGTGTGTGTGTGTGTGTGTGTGTGTGTGTGTGTGTGGTGTGTGTGTGTGTGTGTGTACCTGGTGTCCCTTCAGAGAGGACAGGATGGTGAGGTGTGTGTGTTGTGTGTGTGTGTGTGTGTGTGTGTACCTGGTGTCCCTTCAGAGAGGAAAGGATGGTGAGGTGTGTGTGTGTGTGTGTGTGTGTGTGTGTGTGTGTGTGTGTGTGTGGTGTGTGTGTGTGTGTGTGTGTGTACCTGGTGTCCCTTCAGGGAGGACAGGATGGTGAGGTGTGTGTGTGTGTGTGTGTGTGTGTGTGTGTGTGTGTACCTGGTGTCCCTTCAGAGAGGACAGGATGGTGAGGTGTGTGTGTGTGTGTGTGTGTGTGTGTGTGTGTGTGTGTGTGTGTGTGTGTGTGTGTGTACCTGGTGTCCCTTCAGAGAGGACAGGATGGTGAGGTGTGTGTGTGTGTGTGTGTGTGTGTGTGTGTGTACCTGGTGTCCCTTCAGAGAGGACAGGATGGTGAGGTGTGTGTGTGTGTGTGTGGTGTGTGTGTGTGTGTGTGTGTGTGTGTGTGTGTACCTGGTGTCCCTTCAGAGAGGACAGGATGGTGAGGTGTGTGTGTGTGTGTGTGTGTGTGTGTGTGTGTGTACCTGGTGTCCCTTCAGAGAGGACAGGATGGTGAGGTGTGTGTGTGTGTGTGTGTACCTGGTGTCCCTTCAGAGAGGACAGGATGGTGAGGTGTGTGTGTGTGTGTGTGTGTGTGTGTGTGTGGTGTGTACCTGGTGTCCCTTCAGAGAGGACAGGATGGTGAGGTGTGTGTGTGTGTGTGTGTGTGTGTGTGTGTGTGTGTGTACCTGGTGTCCCTTCAGAGAGGACAGGATGGTGAGGTTCCCGTTGTTCCTCAGGGTGAAGATGATCACCTTGCCTGTGTGGTTGAAGCGAGGAGCTCCAGCCACGTAGAGCAGGTTCCTCCTGGCCGACACCACGGAGCTCACAGAGTACCCTGGAGGACAGACCACACTACACTTATATACTCTCACATGTCTGTATATACAAGAGTTACACAATACATCCATTAGATATATTTAGACTACTGTATCCATTCTATCTAATAAATATATGTCTGTTCTCTCATTCAATCTATCCATTACTATCTCTACATCAATTCCTTTTGCACCTATCATCCATCCATCATCCCACACGTCCTCCTCCCTCTCTCACCTCTCTCACCTCTCTCACCTCTCTCACCTCTCTCGCCTCTCTCGCCTCTCTCCCCTCTCCCCCCCTCTCTCCTCCCTCTCCCCCCCCCCTCACCCAGATAGGCCCCGTGGTTCTTCAGCTCCTCAGGGAACTCCTCCAAGTAGGACGACTTGGGTGGGACCACCTTCCCATGAGGTGTGTCCTTCAGCACCGCTCCGTTCCAGTCGTACGCTCCCACCGCCCCCACCAGCACACCGTCCTGGAGGAACACATGAGTCTCCTAGGTAACACTGTCCTGGAGGAACACATGAGTCTCCTAGGTAACACTGTCCTGGAGGAACACATGAGTCTCCTAGGTAACACTGTCCTGGAGGAACACATGAGTCTCCTAGGTAACACTGTCTTGGAGGAACACATGAGTCTCCTAGGTAACACTGTCCTGGAGGAAAACATGAGTCTCCTAGGTAACACTGTCCTGGAGGAACACATGAGTCTCCTAGGTAACACTGTCCTGGAGGAACACATGAGTCTCCTAGGTAACACTGTCCTAGAGGAACACATGAGTATCCTAGGTAACACTGTCCTAGAGGAACACATGAGTCTCCTAGGTAACACTGTCCTGGAGGAACACATGAGTCTCCTAGGTAACACTGTCCTGGAGGAACACATGAGTCTCCTAGGTAACACTGTCCTGGAGGAACACATGAGTCTCCTAGGTAACACTGTCCTGGAGGAACACATGAGTCTCCTAGGTAACACTGTCCTGGAGGAACACATGAGTCTCCTAGGTAACACTGTCCTGGAGGAACACATGAGTCTCCTAGGTAACACTGTCCTGGAGGAACACATGAGTCTCCTAGGTAACACTGTCCTGGAGGAACAC
The DNA here is from genome assembly GCA_903064625.1 of Mallotus villosus. Lineage (NCBI taxonomy): Eukaryota > Metazoa > Chordata > Actinopteri > Osmeriformes > Salangidae > Mallotus > Mallotus villosus. The sequence continues at coordinate 430,019 of CAEFZP010003314.1, forward strand.
ATGAGTCTCCTAGGTAACACTGTCCTGGAGGAACACACGAGTCTCCTAGGTAACACTGTCCTAGAGGAACACATGAGTCTCCTAGGTAACACTGTCCTAGAGGAACACATGAGTCTCCTAGGTAAAAACTGTCCTAGAGGAACACATGAGTCTCCTAGGTAACACTGTCCTGGAGGAACACATGAGTCTCCTAGGTAACACTGTCCTGGAGGAACACATGAGTCTCCTAGGTAACACTGTCCTGGAGGAACACATGAGTCTCCTAGGTAACACTGTCCTGGAGGAACACATGAGTCTCCTAGGTAACACTGTCCTGGAGGAACACATGAGTCTCCTAGGTAACACTGTCCTGGAGGAACACATGAGTCTCCTAGGTAACACTGTCCTGGAGGAACACATGAGTCTCCTAGGTAACACTGTCCTGGAGGAGCACATGAGTCTCCTAGGTAACACTGTCCTGGAGGAGCACATGAGTCTCCTAGGTAACACTGTCCTGGAGGAACACATGAGTCTCCTAGGTAACACTGTCCTGGAGGAGCACATGAGTCTCCTAGGTAACACTGTCCTGGAGGAACACATGAGTCTCCTAGGTAACACTGTCCTGGAGGAGCACATGAGTCTCCTAGGTAACACTGTCCTGGAGGAACACATGAGTCTCCTAGGTAACACTGTCCTGGAGGAACACATGAGTCTCCTAGGTAACACCGTCCTACAGAGATGAGCAGATCTAACCCTTCCTAAAGCCAAGTTTCCTCACGCATTCTTTACGATCACCTTTAAAGAACAAAAAAAAACGAGGTCAAAGATAGCGTTGATGTCATAAAGCTAGAATGAGTTGACACATGTTAGCTTGTTCCTTAATTTCTTTCTCTTTTTCCATTCTCTGTTTTTCTCCTTTCACGATCACGTTTTACAGTTCAAGTACAACGGTCACTGAACGGCTTGAGTTACATTTTCCACATGCATCACTAACATCAAACTATCATTCAAACACGTGGATGTGCAAGCACACACACACACTTCACGGCCCATGTGTTGTATGTGTGTGTTCTGCACATATACCCCAGTGCAACAACACACAGTTTTAAAAACACACACACACACACAAACACTGTGCATTCAAACACGTGTCCAGAGGTGAAAGTCATCAAACCCAGAGTTACTCCTCTCTGGGGGCGAGTATAAGAGGAATCATGGTCAGTGAGCACATCTTTGGCAGCACGCTTTGGTCCGTTAGCTTTCATGCATGGGAATGTTCGCTACGGCCAAACTCTTCTTCTGTGGTGCCCAGATGCAGATCCCATCCACAGAGCTGTGGAGGAGCTCACTGCACTACAGGCCGTGGAGGAGCTCACTGCCTACAGGCTGTGGAGAAGCTCACTGCACTACAGGCCGTGGAGGAGCTCACTGCACTACAGGCTGTGGAGAAGCTCACTGCACTACAGGCCGTGGAGGAGCTCACTGCACTACAGGCCGTGGAGGAGCTCACTGCACTACAGGCCGTGGAGGAGCTCACTGCACTACAGGCTGTGGAGAAGCTCACTGCACTACAGGCTGTGGAGGAGCTCACTGCATTACAGGCTGTGGAGGAGCTCACTGCATTACAGGCTGTGGAGGAGCTCACTGCATTACAGGCTGTGGAGGAGCTCACTGCACTACAGGCTGTGGAGGAGCTCACTGCATTACAGGCTGTGGAGGAGCTCACTGCACTACAGGCCGTGGAGGAGCTCACTGCAATACAGGCCTTGGAGGAGCTCACTGCATTACAGGCTGTGGAGGAGCTCACTGCATTAAGATCTTGGATTGAAAGATCCCTTTCAATCCAAGAAACATAATGAACAGCAGAACCATGGGTCCTCCATCCAACTAATGAGTTCAAACTTTAAACAAACAAACACAACAATACAATAACGTCTTAAATGAACCTTTTATAGTGTTTTTACTGGAGAAGACAGTCATCGCTGGTGAGTATCCAAGCAGCGCTGCTCTTGTGAAGAGACCCTAAACCCGACAGCCAAGCATTCTCTCACAGAGACGTACACGTGGACAGGTTGACAGGCTGCCATGACAACACGCACAGCCAAGACTCCAAATGCATTGGATGAAATATCCCTTCCTTATAACACGTTGGGGTAATTTACCAAAACTGTTCTTATATTTGGTGTTCATCATAATAATAGGAATGATTTAAAGACACAGGCTATAGATGGCTACTGGTGTGGAATGGACTGAAAAGCACAGCTGGATAAGGAGATAAGGAGACAAGGAGACAGGGAGACAAGGAGATAAGGAGATAAGGAGGAGGGATTACAGTTGACTGTTGGCGGGAAATGTTGTTGGTGTGTTATTATACATTGTTCCAAGAAGGGAATGACCTGCTCTCAATAAACAGAGACAGAAACCCAACAGGTAACTGGGAAACAAGCATAAATGAAAACTGTAAAACTGGATACCTGCAAAGGTATTCCGGAGGGTTCTGGAATGCACCAGACGAGACCTTGTCCTGCTCATGTGAGTAATGCAGTACTGCAAGCCAGTTCAACAAACAATGAACTGAAGCTCAATGTTTCCATATTAGTACTTCTACAATGTCACAGGAGAGAAAGGAAAAGTGGTGGAGTGAAAAATAGTTTTTAGGACATTCACTAAATGTTTCGATAAATCCTGTGTGTGTCTTGTGTGCTTGTGTGAGTGTGTGTGTGTGTGTGTGCTTGTGTTTGTGTCTGCAGTCTGCTGGCAGGTCCGCATTCAACAAAACCATCTGCTGTCTACGGACTACTTTTTCTCTAAAAGTTATGACACCAAAAATCTTTCCACAATGTTATCTTCCTGCCTTAAGTTTCTCAGCCTCTGGAATCCAACAATGTGAAGTACCAATATGTTATTTTTCCCAGCTGTGGTTATGCTTTCTCCAGTATCAACAGAACCAATGCTAACTCAAACCATAATATTGATCAAGTTAAATCAGCTCCTGTCTTCTGTTTTGAACAGAACTCACATTCAAGACATTATCCTTTTCACGCACTGCTCAGGACCCACCAGGGAGACAGTGTCCCTGTAAGGACAGCAGCCATAGTTTGTTTGTTTGAAACAAACAAACAAACAAAAAACCCTAGAGAAACTCACCTCCACTACGTGAGAGGAGAAGCCCGCCTGAGACATCTGCAGACCGAAGGCTGTTCCATTTGTATTTGTTCCTGTAAAAACATGACAAATCCAAACAGAGAAAACATAAAGTCAAAGGGTTCATGTAGAAGGTAAAGTTTTTAAAAAGACAGCCAAGAGAGCATTACACTGAAATATGGAACTCAGAGGTGACAGCAGGTCAGAGGTGACACCAGGTCAGAGGTGACACCAGGTCAGAGGTGACACCAGGTCAGAGGTGACACCAGGTCAGAGGTGACACCAGGTCAGAGGTGACAGCAGGTCAGAGGTGACACCAGGTTAGAGGTGACACCAGGTCAGAGGTGACACCAGGTCAGAGGTGACCAGGTCAGAGGTGACAGGGTCAGAGGTGACAGCAGGTCAGAGGTGACACCAGGTTAGAGGTGACACCGGGTCAGAGGTGATCAGGTAAGAGGTGACACCAGGTCAGAGGTGACAGCAGGTCAGAGGTGATCAGGTAAGAGGTGACACCAGGTCAGAGGTGACAGCAGGTCAGAGGTGACAGCAGGTTAGAGATGACACCAGGTCAGAGGTGACAGCAGGTTAGAGATGACACCAGGTCAGAGGTGACAGCAGGTCAGAGGTGACACCAGGTCAGAGGTGACAGCAGGTCAGAGGTGACACCAGGTTAGAGATGACACCAGGTCAGAGGTGACAGCAGGTCAGAGGTGACACCAGGTCAGAGGTGACACCAGGTCAGAGGTGACAGGGTCAGAGGTGACACCAGGTCAGAGGTGACAGCAGGTCAGAGGTGACACCAGGTCAGAGGTGACACCAGGTTAGAGGTGACACCAGGTCAGAGGTGACACCAGGTCAGAGGTGACAGGGTCAGAGGTGACACCAAGTCAGAGGTGACAGGGTCAGAGGTGACACCAGGTCAGAGGTGACAGGGTCAGAGGTGACACCAGGTCAGAGGTGACAGCAGGTCAGGGGTGACACCGGGTCAGAGGTGACACCGGGTCAGAGGTGACACCAGGTCAGAGGTGACACCAGGTCAGAGGTGACAGCAGGTCAGAGGTGACACCAGGTCAGAGGTGATCAGGTCAGAGGTGACACCAGGTCAGAGGTGATCAGGTCAGAGGTGACAGGGTCAGAGGTGACAGCAGGTCAGAGGTGACACCAGGTCAGAGGTGACACCAGGTCAGAGGTGACACCAGGTTAGAGGTGACACCAGGTCAGAGGTGACACCAGGTCAGAGGTCAGAGGTGACACCAGGTCAGAGGTGACAGCAGGTCAGAGGTCAGAGGTGACACCAGGTCAGAGGTGACAGCAGGTCAGAGGTGACACCAGGTCAGAGGTGACACCAGGTTAGAGGTGACACCAGGTCAGAGGTGACAGCAGGTCAGAGGTGACAGCAGGTCAGAGGTGACAGGGTCAGAGGTGACAGCAGGTCAGAGGTGACACCAGGTCAGAGGTGACATCAGGTCAGAGGTGACAGCAGGTCAGAGGTGACAGCAGGTCAGAGGTGACAGCAGGTCAGAGGTGACACCAGGTCAGAGGTGACACCAGGTCAGAGGTGACAGCAGGTCAGAGGTGAGCGTACCCTCCAGGCTGTATAGCCGCTCTCCCAGCGCGTCCACAATGTCCTTCAGCGCCGACTCGTCTGTGACATTAAAGAAGTGTTCGTCATCAGGGTCGCTGGCGATGAACTTGATTTCCTTCAGGAAGGCCTCTGGGTTTATCCCACGCCGATTGTAATAACCCAGGACCTAGGAACAGAACATCCAACAACACACCATGAATACCACAGACCAGCGAAGCAAAATATAATCTCTGGATAATATATTGTCTGTAATCAATGCCAACACAGCATATGGAACTAGTAACGCATGGTTTGGAACGGACTGCCTGGACAGAACAAAGCAGACAGGCCCGGTTAAAGGAACACGTGAAGGAGGAACTCACGGCGATAGCGTACAAGGTGATGTTTTCATTCTCGCTTTCCTTCACCGCACTCTGAAGGTCTGGGCTGTCGTGGGACTCGCCGTCAGTGATGACGATCATCACTTTCTTGGCTCCTTTTCGACCTCCTCGTTTGAACCCCTCAGTCCTGAGTTATGGACATTGCAGCAATTCTCTATCAGTCATACAATGGTGAGCAAGGGGGTTATATTGGCAGCAGAAACCTCTGTGATCCTCAGCAGAAACTGACTTCAGAAACGGACTTTACTGCTGTTGGCAGGTGTGAGCCAGAAACCGTTGTGGTAAACATGGAAGAGTGGAGACAAGGTGAGGGTGGGATGTTAAAGGAGCATCTGGTTTCCATCATCTCTGTACCGTGCTACGTTGATACCCAAGGCAGTGCGAGTCTCCTCTCCTCCTCGCTGGTCGATGTTCCTGGCCGCTGCCACCACCTCCTCAACGCTGCGGAAGTCATTCAGGTTAAACTCATGGACCACCCTGGACCCATACTGCACCACGCCAACCTGCACACACAGCAGCTCAGTGAGAAGAGACCAACCGGTCCACAACATCAACAACTTCCTGTCATCAGACCTGACCTCACCTGGATCTGCCCACAACATTAACAACTTCCTGTCATCAGACCTGACCTCACCTGGATCTGCCCACGACATCAATAACTTCCTGCCATCAGACCTGACCTCACCTGGATCTGCCCACAACATTAACAACTTCCTGTCATCAGACCTGACCTCACCTGGATCTGCCCACAACATCAACAACTTCCTGTCATCAGACCTGACCTCACCTGGATCTGCCCACAACATTAACAACTTCCTGTCATCTGACCTGACCTCTGACCTCACCTGGATCTGGCCTGGCCCGATGTAAAACTTCTGGAGAATGTTGATGAGGAAGTCCTGGACTTCATACCAGGGATATATGGAGTTGGACCCGTCCAGGACGATCACTATGTCCATATATGTCTCGCACCCTGTGAGAAATCCAAGTACGCAGCGTCAGCGGAGGACTTTGAGAGAGAACGTGTTGCGTCTGGGCGTGTCCTTACTCTGGAAAGCAGGAGCGATGGTGCGGGAGAACTTGAAGCTGCTGTTGACTCTGGAGCAGATGCCTGTGCTGTACACGGAGCTGCCACACTCATACGACCACAGAGGGCCACAAGCCTGGAGCACAAACCACAAACCAACATGGACACACACCAGGGTTAACGATGTCCTGACATCTTAGAGTGCTACTACACGGGCTGGTTAGACGTCCTGGTGGTTAGGTATGTTCTCTCTCACCACAAAGCTGTTGTCTTTAGGGTCTGAGGCCAGGGTCATTCCCAGTCTCATGTTGTCCTTGCGCTCCAACACATTGTTTAGAGATATCTTTCCTTGAAGAGATGAACAAGACAAAAACAACTTCATATAAATGAGTGACAGTGTTGATGGAAGGGTTGGTTCAGACTGTCCTTCATGTAAAGCTACCCTCTCTGGGTACAGAATGGAACCTGCTTCAGTTCAACCTGTCAACACAGGGACATCTCAATCTCGTCAGGACAGGTGTTTCTTATCTGAACAGACACCTGGCCTGCAGCAGAACCGACGCTTTCTGGGCTCCGTCCTGTGGTCTGGGGTGTGTGTGTGTGTGTGTGTGTGTGTGTGTGTGTGTGTGTGTGTGCGTGTGTGTGCGTGTGTGTGTGTGTGTGTGTGTGGGAGGGGTCATTATACCGAGGTTGAGCCTGGAGCAGTTGGAGGTGGGGTTGGTGTCTAGTGGGCATCTGTACACGTCCCCTGTCTGGTGCTGACCGCTCGTTTCCAACGGAGCTCCAACCAACAGCCTGGAGAGACACAAACAGAACATGGATTAGTCCTGGTCTGTTACCAGACAAACAGGGGGAATGGATTGTGCCTGCCTGCCTGCCTTCAAAGATCTCCAACCATGGTTTTCCCATCACCATGGCAGTTATCACATCCACAAGAAGTCTCTTGGCGTCCACCATGCAGTGGGAGTCCGTCCTCTGACAGCCCCAGAAGACAGAGTCCTGTTTAGGGTTTAGGATACACCACAGCTAAGCCTGCCAACTCTTAATCGGCTAATGTATTTCACATCCAGATCAACCTAGCTAGGGGGAGCGTTGACAAACCACATCCCAAACCTCAGGCCTGTGGAATGACTGTGTGTGAGTCTTTATACCTCAAGCTGTTTGACACAGTACAGAGAACTCGTCATCTCAGAGGGCACAGGCTTCGGTCAACTAGCATCCTGCATGTTTGGCTCAGACAGTGGCCAAAGAGTTGGTACAATGTTTCTGACACTGTTATGGTTTTCATTTGATTCAAACTTTACATTGGTGGATGTCTTCTTGATTTTATTCTAAACGGATCTGAACAGAAGTCCTTCACAGCGCTTTCAGCGGTAACCCTCAACATCCAAGGTCTGACATGAATATAAGGCCCAGACAGATCCACTGACTACTGAGAGTGTGTGTTATCACCTAATCTAGACTGGAAACAGCTTTAGATGTTCCTCTGTAAACATGGCTACGACCCTTGACCCTGACAGTGGTCTCAGCACTGAGGGGCGAACACAGAACACCAGCAGACTAAACACCAAGAAACAGACACCGCACAGAGAGATCAGAGGGAGCTCTACACACACTAGACACACAGGCCCACACAGCTGCCACCTCTCAGCATGGCTCTTCCACCAGAGGACCCTCCAGTCACAAGGTCAGACCCTGTTAGACAGGCCAAAGCTTTCTGTGTGCTTTCTGACCTGACCCAGCGAGGAACACAGGAGGAGCTGGCAGCCAGCAGGCACTCAGCATGACATGATCAGGGATGACAGTGACAGATCGCCCCAGCGATCGAAACTGTCAGTGATATTACATTTTAAACGACAATGGTCATTTATCAACAGTCAACGGCAAGGCTATTAACTGAGAAATGTGCTGGCACAATGTCTAAATTCTCCGGAGGTAATTATCTTCAGGAAATTTGAATTCAGGTCTGAATATATTTGACTGAGGCTAATTCAACCGGGGCTGAATACATTTCCAAGCACTGAATGTAAATGTCATGTGTGTGAGACTAGTACTGCACATTTCTTTCACTAAGTGTGTAGACAATCACTCCAGGCTCTCGTGAAAAGCAAAGGGCTCTGTAGCATCGCAAACTCTGTTATTCTCTGCCACTCATCAACCAGCACAGAGGGAGGCCAGGGAACAGGAGACCACAACACATATTTTCCAAAGCCATCAGTGGCCTCAGGACACAAACGAACAGGTTGCTAGACAAATGCTCAAGTATTTTCCGCTTATTTACCTGGGACTTCAAAGGGCGAAATATTTCGCGATCTTGGGAAACCGCAAGATATTCATCACGGCTGGGAGACTTCCAGTTGAAAAAACAGAAAGAGGACGAGGAATGTTACGCAATTTCAACTGGGCTCCGTGATAAAAAAGCCTCAACGGAAAAAGATTAAAACTCAAGCTATGTGATTTTACACGGACGCCATGACACGCTTAAGTGATACCATGCATCACAATACTTGAACTATAGCACCGAGCAGGAGTGTCTTTTCAGAAACTCACAGTAACAAGTAGCTGCGGGGCTTGCTTGACAACGTGCTTTCACCATGGAAGGTTAGATGTGCAATGTGATCGCTTTCAAACTAGACCCAGACGCCCCAGACAATTGATGGCAACAGCGGCCAAGGACCGATACTAGCCTACCGGCTAAGCTTCCGCTGACATAAAAATATATGTGGAGCCTTCTGGGACACAGTTAGAGTTAGAACTAATCAAAGAGTGTAATTTTAAAGCAAAAGGACCATGGATAATGTACAGCAGTCCTGATGATATGCTCCACTTAGGAGATGTAGTAAGCGGAAACAGCCACAGGCAAATGCTCTGATGTAGAGCTGAGGAAATGAGCATGACTACATTGAGCCTGTTATGAAGAGGAAAAAGATACCTTTGATATCCAAGAGACATTGTAGGCTATACATTCTACTGAATGGGTTTTGAAAATCAACTGTGCTCTGTCTCTTGTAGTATGAGTCTTTGTGCAGATCTTCCCAAGGTGAGCATAGAGACATTTAGCAGATGCTCTTATCCAGAGCGACTTACAGGAAGTACAGGGACATTCCCCTCCGACGCAAATAGGGTGAAGCGCCTTGCCCAAGTACACCCACATCATTTGGCATGGCCGGGGAATCAAACCGGCTCAGTAATCTGAGAGACTAGGGAGACGTTGTATGTGATGTTGAATGTTCAGATACAGGTACAGGTGTATGGGTGAATCTTCAGGTACAGGTGTGATGGTGACTGTTGAGGTACAGGTGTGGAGGGGAAAGTTCAGGTACAGGTGTGTGGGGGTGAATGTTCAGGTGTGAGGAGAAGGAGAGAAGTTACCACTTGTTTCCTTCTGCCTCGTGCTGCTGGACGGTGTATCCAAACTGGGCCTCCTTGGAGCCCCAAATGATCTTGGATTTCCTGGTGTCAAAGTTGAAGCAGTGCTGGAGACCTGGAACACACATGTCACACCAGAGGGTTAGTCTTCACTGGTGGAGAAGCACAGTAACTGAGTCATGTTATCCCTCTTGTGAACGTGAACGTTTGTACCGACTGATCTGCATGTTACATCCATGGAATCACAACAACTCAGTGGTCCCTGAAGGTTTCCATGCCACCATGATGTCACACAGCCAGGATGTGCCATGTCATAACACTTCTGATCAAATTGTATCAGACAGTCATCAGTGGAGGGAATGCGATGTGATTGGCCCAAAGGAAAGACAATAGAGACACCAGCTCACTTCATTACAGCTGATCAAGCTTGCCTCTCCTCTCTTCTTCTCCTGCACTCTCTAGCTCTCTCTCCTCTCTTCATCTCAGCGGTCACCTATAGACGGTCTCTCTCTAGCTCTCTCTCTCCTCTCTTCATCTCAGCGGTCACCTATAGACAGTCTCTCTCTAGCTCTCTCTCCTCTCTTCATCTCAGCGGTCACCTATAGACAGTCTCTCTCTAGCTCTCTCTCCTCTCTTCATCTCAGCGGTCACCTATAGACAGTCTCTCTCTAGCTCTCTCTCCTCTCTTCATCTCAGCGGTCACCTATAGACAGTCTCTCTCTAGCTCTCTCTCCTTCTCTTCATCTCAGCGGTCACCTATAGACAGTCTCTCTCTAGCTCTCTCTCCTCTCTTCATCTCAGCGGTCACCTATAGACAGTCTCTCTCTAGCTCTCTCTCTCCTCTCTTCATCTCAGCGGTCACCTATAGACAGTCTCTCTCTAGCTCTCTCTCCTCTCTTCATCTCAGCGGTCACCTATAGACAGTCTCTCTCTAGCTCTCTCTCCTCTCTTCATCTCAGCGGTCACCTATAGACGGTCTCTCTCTAGCTCTCTCTCTCCTCTCTTCATCTCAGCGGTCACCTATAGACAGTCTCTCTCTAGCTCTCTCTCCTCTTCGTCTCAGCGGTCACCTATAGACGGTCTCTCTCTAGCTTTCTCTCTCCCTTTGTCTCAGTGGTCACCTCTGGACGGGCCCGTCCCCACGGCAGCTTTGTCCTGGTGGCGGAGGAAGGACGCTGACAGAGAGGGGGGCGGGGGGGGTGGGGGGCGGGGGGGGTTCTCTGACTGATGATGTCATATCAAAATTCAACTATAATTTCCGTTCCAGGAAATAGTGAGAAGAGGAAAAACATGGACCAGAGAAAGAGGGTCAGGCCAAACTTTCATCCTCAACTTCCTGAATGTTCCCCCCGTTTCTAAAACTCACCCTTTATCTTGGAGCTCTTATTTCACCTGAGCTTTCCACATCCTCTCAGGAAACTTATTACGAGGTGTTGTTCTGACAGGGTTTAGTTGTAAACCAAAAGGAAAAGGGATCAGTTCTTGAGAGGGTCTTGTATGGCCTGTAAAGTGGTTTCTGAAGAGGAATGTGGCTGTGTACAAAGCCCTCTTTGCTGTTACTGTCTGGCATCATTGATTGAAAGGAACAAATTGTATCATCACTTAGCTGAATGTCAGAAAATGAGAATTCTTGGCTCCCGTCTAACACGAGAGAGAGAGAGAGTGCATGAGAGAGAAGCAGCTTTAAAAGTAATCATACTCAATCAGTCCAGAGCTCCTCTCCTGCTCTGTCAAAAACAGCACAATATTAGAACTCAGAGCGTTATCTAACTGACTGTGATTCATCAAGCTGACGGGATGTGGAATAAAGACATCTGGTGCACCTTTCATTCTGGCTCTCGCTGCCTCACAGGGAGACCGGCTTTCCATGACACTAAATATCGACAACTGGAAGTTGGCAGGTGAAGTGAGTCCATAAAGGAACACATGACGTTATACTGCCATGAGGCTTCAGTATGAAGCAGAACCAGCTGCTGTAGGTCACTGGTGATCAAGGATCCTAGCTTGAATGTTTACAGCCCGAAATAGTGAATGGGGGATAAAGATGTTTGCTCAATGGTGTTTGGTTCAAACAGGAGATTCCTCAGGGTCTACCAAGCTGTTTAAACGACAGTCTGCCGTCGCTGAGAGACAGTCTAGTCAGACGCTGCCAAGATAGAAGTTCTGATCATCTTGGCTGCTGCAAAAAAGTAAACAGTGGAAGAAAAATGATTTGTCCATGTCCCTGTCCTGAGGCTGTATTTGTTTGGTAACAGCTAGCGAGCTTCTGTTTGAGGAGGGCCGAGGACCCAGAGTTATCTGAGCTGTCTAAAAGACTTGGCTCTTCGAGGATGCTTCAGTCATGATCCAGATGAGACGTTGGACCTGAGGAAGCTGATATCTTCCACCACGTAGCAGCCTTGTGGCTGTTTGTCTAGTTTCTTTAACCCTTGTGCTGCCTTCGGGTCACAACGACCGGGTCATTCTCCTGAGACAATCTTACCCAATACAGAAACAAATAAAAAGCATTTGAAGATTGAATGGCAAGTGCTTTGTCATCTTATTGAAGCGAAATTAATGCTTTCACTGTCCAAATGTTTGTAAAATCTCATTTCAAATATGTGATTGACCTGAAGGGGGCGTGGCTTGGGAAGGTACAGAGACAAGGTGACAGACTGAAGACCAGACATCTTTTTTACATCCTGCCCAATATCCTTAATAATTGGCTGACAGTTATGCCAGACTACTGCAATAACCCCAACTTCAGTCACTTCCTCACACACACACAGAGGACAGGACACACAGAGAGAGGACAGGACACACAGAGAGAGGACAGGACACACAGAGAGAGGACAGGACACACAGAGAGAGGACAGGACACACAGAGAGAGGACAGGACATACAGAGAGAGGACAGGACACACAGAGAGAGGACAGGACACACAGAGAGAGGACACACAGAGAGAGGACAGGACATACAGAGAGAGGACAGGACACACAGAGAGAGGACAGGACACACAGAGAGAGGACAGGACACACAGAGAGAGGACAGGACATACAGAGAGAGGACAGGACACACAGAGAGAGGACAGGACACACAGAGAGAGGACACACAGAGAGAGGACAGGACATACAGAGAGAGGACACACAGAGAGAGAGGACAGGACATACAGAGAGAGGACAGGACACATCCTGTAGACCCTCCAGACTCCTTGTGTGGACCAGGGCAGGGTTCCCCATGTGGACCAGAGCAGGGTTTGGCTCCATCTCACCAGAGTGGATACGTTCTACGGGCTGTTTTGATGAGCTGAGTGCTTAAAAGGTTCCCTGTGGTTTATTGTGTGCATGTGGCCGGTGGGTGTTTAAAGACAGTGTTGTCTGAGGAGCCACAGGGCTGCTGAGACTCTGGAGTGGGACTGAGGGGGCTCAGACTGGGACTGAGGGCTGCTCAGACTCTGGAGTGGGACTGAGGGCTGCTGAGACTCTGGAGAGGGACTGAGGGCTGCTGTGAGACTCTGGAGTGGGACTGAGGAGACACAGGGCTGCTGAGACTCTGGAGTGGGACTGAGGGCTGCTGTGAGACTCTGGAGTGGGACTGAGGAGACACAGGGCTGCTGAGACTCTGGAGTGGGACTGAGGGCTGCTGAGACTCTGGAGAGGGACTGAGGGCTGCTGTGAGACTCTGGAGTGGGACTGAGGAGACACAGGGCTGCTGAGACTCTGGAGTGGGACTGAGGGGGCTCAGACTGGGACTGAGGGCTGCTGTGACTCTGGAGTGGGACTGAGGGCTGCTGTGACTCTGGAGTGGGACTGAGGGCTGCTGAGACTCTGGAGTGGGACTGAGGAGACACAGGGCTGCTGTGACTCTGGAGTGGGACTGAGGGCTGCTCAGACTCTGGAGAGGGACTGAGGGCTGCTGAGACTCTGGAGAGGGACTGAGGGCTGCTGAGACTCTGGAGTGGGACTGAGGGCTGCTGAGACTGGAGTGGGACTGAGGGGGCACAGGGCTGCGGAGGCTGAGGAGGCTCAGCTGTTTCCAACATTAGGAAGGTTCACACCTCTTCTCAATAGCTAATGAAGATAGAAGTGAAGTTGAGCCAATGTGTCAACTTTTTTAAGAGCAAAGTTTACTTTACCACTCCACACCGCAGCCCTGCCAAGCCCAACAGCCCGAGCCTGGTGGCAGAGTTAGAGACTGATTACGTACTCGCATTAGACAAGGGCTGGAATTCCCATTCTAGCTCCAAAGGCCTCGACTTTGGCTAATATTTCTCATTAAACATAGACCATATGTGCCCATACTGAAGCCAACCATGCTGAAGAGCAGTGGCAGTTGATCTTCTCAGCTCCTCAGTCCTGTTGACTGTTCTCTGTACTCTGTGGAAAGCTGTTAGCTTTCCTAACCGAAGCATCTGTCTACCTCCTGGAGAGCTGACATGTTAGTACCTTTCATGGGTCATCGTTTGAGGAGGAGAACAGTAGTCTTCAAATAAACTGTGGACATCTAACCCATTCCAGACTCTAGATATGGAGAGAGCAGGTGGGCATCTAGACCTCCAGACATCAGACTCACTCTGCTAGTTAGAGCACAGACATGTCCTGTGCAGTCCACTCCTGCATGAGACAGCTTTACACTACTCGCCCATACAACTGTAAAATGTATATAAAGTTTATAGTCACACATACTCTCTTGAACGTACATCTAACCCTGATGCAGGTCACACCAAATGTTAAACAATTCACAATCCACGTATTAAACAAAATGCCCATGCTCATTCTCTGTGTCTCTCTCCCCCCCTCACCTGGCAGCAGGCTCCAGGTCCACAGCAGTAGAAGCTGGTAGTGTTCCATGTGTGTTGATGTGGGCTGTTCTGGTGTTCTCCTCACAATGCGTATGCTGCTGTGGACTCAACGTCTGCTCCAGAGGCTCACTATGTCTGAGGGAGGAGGGACTGGGACTATGACTGAGGGAGGGAGGAGGGACTGGGACTGAGGGAGGAGAGAGGGGACTGGGACTATGACTGAGGAAGGGAGGAGGGAACTGGGACTATGACTGAGGAAGGAGAGAGGGGACTGGGACTATGACTGAGGGAGGAGAGAGGGGACTGGGACTATGACTGAGGGAGGAGAGAGGGGACTGGGACTATGACTGAGGAAGGGAGGAGGGAACTGGGACTATGACTGAGGGAGGAGAGAGGGGACTGGGACTATGACTGAGGGAGGAGAGACTGGGACTATGACTGAGGGAGGAGAGAGGGGACTGGGACTATGACTGAGGAAGGAGAGAGGGGACTGGGACTATGACTGAGGGAGGGAGGAGGGGACTGGGACTATGACTGAGGGAGGAGAGAGGGGACTGGGACTATGACTGAGGGAGGAGAGAGGGGACTGGGACTATGACTGAGGGAGGAGAGAGGGGACTGGGACTATGACTGAGGGAGGAGGGAACTGGGACTATGACTGAGGGAGGAGAGAGGGGACTGGGACTATGACTGAGGAAGGAGAGAGGGGACTGGGACTATGACTGAGGAAGGAGAGAGGGGACTGGGACTATGACTGAGGGAGGGAGGAGGGGACTGGGACTATGACTGAGGGAGGAGAGAGGGGACTGGGAGAGGGAGGAGAGAGGGGACTGGGACTATGACTGAGGGAGGAGAGAGGGGACTGGGACTATGACTGAGGGAGGAGAGACTGGGACTATGACTGAGGGAGGAGAGAGGGGACTGGGACTATGACTGAGGGAGGAGAGAGGAGGGGACTGGGAGAGGGAGGAGAGAGGAGGGGACTGGGAGAGGGAGTAGAGAGGGGACTGGAACAGGCACTTCCAGTAAACAAACCCAGGAGGCAATACTGCCCGACCAGTCGGTCTGAAATGGAATCTATCTGACACCTTTAGCCACACACACTCTCACATGCTCGCACACGCGCACGCACACACACACACTCTCCCAGTCCCATGTGTGTGCCCCTCATTTACACCCACACCAGACGAAAACAATCGACGACAGAAACATGTGGTCACCAACAGCAGACCATGATGACGTCACCACACACGCCAGCAGTGCAGACACAGGGGCCTTTACTGTCAAACAGTTCAGGCAGGAATTAAGACACAGATCTGTGAGTCTTAAAAAGAGCTTTTATAGAGCTGAGGCACCTTCTGCTTTGAACTACCTGAAACACTGCTGCACCTTACGGGACTGCCCCTGCAGAGTGGGGGGGGTGAATCCCCCTCTCCCTGCCTCTTTCCCTCTCCCTCTCTCCCTCCCTCTCTCTCCCTCCCCCTCTCCCTCTCCCCCTCTCCCTCTCCCTCTCCCCCTCTCCCTCCCCCTCTCTCTCTGTGACCACACTCTCTGGATGGGCTGAGATGAGAGAAGGGAGATCCAGATTTACTCCAGATGTGGAGGTACACAACATTGTACTGTCCAGAGCCCTTCAGCTCAGGTATTTACTACAGAGTAGCTTCCAGGAAAAAGGCATTAAACTTCCTGCCAGAATAACAACTCTTCTGAAGACAGGATTTAGGAAGTGAGATGTTGTGACTGACTCAAGGAAGTATAAATACTGTTGTTGTTCTTTTTTACTACATTGTTGTCATTGATAATGAGAAGGAACTGCTGGAATGATTCACAGTACGTAGGGCTCCTTCGCATTCTTGCATACATGTAGAAGAAAAAAAATATTTTCTCACATTTCTTTACCCCAAACTTTTGAAAAATAGTGCAGTAGACACTGTTTACACAGAGAAAGGTTGGCTACAAGCGAGAAAGCGACATCATCTGAATAAAAGATTTTGAACTCTGGAAAACCGAAGAAGCAAAAGTCTCCTGTGGGCAAAAAGAGAGACGTAGATGACTTGTTGCCCTGGAGACGTAGATGACTTGTTGCCCTGGAGACGTAGATGACTTGTTGCCCTGGAGACGTAGATGACTTGTTGCCCTGGAGACGTAGATGACTTGTTGCCCTGGAGACGTAGATGACTTGTTGCCCTAACGTACGTCTGTGGTTTCTGGCCGTGTCTCCCAGCCTGGGGAAGGCTCCAGACGAGCAAACATTAGGAGACTAACAGGAAGTCAGAGAACGTCTGGTAATGAATCACTGGACTAGCGAGTGAAGCGGGAGATGCACTGGAGAAGGGAGGGGGGGGGTAAGGAGGGAGGGGGGATAAGAAGGGAGGGGGGGTAAGAAGGGAGGGGGGGTGAGAAGGGAGGGGGGATGAGAAGGGAGGGGGGTAAGAAGTGAGGGGGGGTAAGAAGGGAGGGGGGGGTAAGAAGGGATGTGGGTGGTAAGGAGGGAGGGTGGGTAAGGAGGGAGGGGGGGGTAAGAAGGGAGGGGGGTGGTGTAGACGGAGGGGTGGGTCAGCAGGGGCGGGGTGGGGTAAGAAGGGTGGGTGGGGGGTAAGGAGGGAGGAGGGTGGTAAGGACGGGGAGGGGTACACCCAGACTGAGAGGAAGTTCTGTTGACTACCAAAACACACAAGTGGAATGTCTTCAGATGGTGTTAAAGTTGTAAATAGAGCTCAGTGACAATTTAGGGTTAGGGTTAGACTTTTGGCCCCCTACGCAAAATCGGGGCCAAAAGTCTGAAACTGAAAAAAAAATTGTCAACCTCAAAAATAAATTGTACACTTATTTTATTTTTCAAGTTTTCGACCAAGCTTTAGTTTTTCAACCATAGATTTTTTTATCCGAATTAACAAAACATTTGGTCCTGATTTAGCTCCATAACCGACCAGACCCGGCTCACAGTCACTGTCAACATACTTGACGACATTCTTGGAATTTAAATTGTCCAGGCCTCAGTCAAGTTCACAACTCATCTGACTTCAAAAATAAAAGAAAAACTGGAAATTGTGTCACTCTTGGAAATACCACTGGAAATTCACAGCCTTGAATCCAAATGGAAGCTAAAGACAACACATAGAATCAAACTGAAACATTTGGGGCCACGACAGACAATAACATCACAGCCTGTAAGACAGGAGGACACCCCGTCCACACAGAGGAGACAGGAGGACGAGTCTCCGCACGCGGGTGGATGAGAAAAACACACCTCAGAAAGAGATGACCACATGAGAAACACACCTCAGAAAGAGATGACCACATGAAAAACACACCTCAGAAAGAGATGACCACATGAAAAACACACCTCAGAAAGAGATGACCACATGAGAAACACACCTCAGAAAGAGATGACCACATGAGAAACACACCTCAGAAAGAGATGACCACATGAGAAACACACCTCAGAAAGAGATGACCACATGAAAAACACACCTCAGAAAGAGATGACCACATGAAAAACACACCTAAGAAAGAGATGACCACATGAGAAACACACCTCAGAAAGAGATGACCACATGAGAAACACACCTCAGAAAGAGATGACCACATGAGAAACACACCTCAGAAAGAGATGACCACATGAGAAACACACCTCAGAAAGAGATGATCACATGAAAAAACACACCTCAGAAAGAGATGACCACATGAGAAACACACCTCAGAAAGAGATGACCACATGAGAAACACACCTCAGAAAGAGATGACCACATGAGAAACACACCTCAGAAAGAGATGACCACATCCACGAAGAAAAACTCATTTTTGGGGGAATGTGGGAAATGGTACCGAAATAGGACACCTCGTCACCTCGTCACCTTGTCACGGAACAATAGTCATTTTCAGTTAAACTGGCACTCATGCCTCACACACGGGCTGAGGACCAAATACCAGAAGAGATGTACATGCACCACAGCATAGTGTAATTAGGCATCTTAGTGAAGAAAAACAGACATTAAAACATCTGTAAAAATCTCACAGCCAGCTCAAGGCTTTGGACTGTAATATCTTACGAACTGGCCTGAGGTCATATTAACAGCCACATGACAAATATTCCACACATAAACTAAAAATACATTTAATGAATGTCACCAGGACCAAACCACCATTTTTCTTGATGACAACAAAATCCCGGGACAGAGAAAAGCTCTGAAATACGACACGTTGAGTAACGTGGGATCAAGCGGTGTTCCACCCATCCTAACAGCTGGTCTGCTGGCCTGCAGCACAGCCAGGCACTGCCAGGGAACACACTCATCCCTCATGGGGAACACACTCATCCCTCATGGGGAACACACTCATCCCTCATGGGGAACACACTCATCCCTCATGGGGAACACACTCATCCCTCATGGGGAACACACTCATCCCTCATGGGGTTCAGACTCATCCCTCATGGGGAACACACTCATCCCTCATGGGGTTCAGACTCATCCCTCATGGGGAACACACTCATCCCTCATGGGGAACACACTCATCCCTCATGGGGTTCAGACTCATCCCTCATGGGGAACACACTCATCCCTCATGGGGAACACACTCATCCCTCATGGGGAAACACACTCATCCCTCATGGGGAACACACTCATCCCTCATGGGGAACACACTCATCCCTCATGGGGAACAGACTCATCCCTCACGGGGAACACACTCATCCCTCATGGGGAACACACTCATCCCTCATGGGGTTCAGACTCATCCCTCATGGGGAACAGACTCATCCCTCATGGGGTTCAGACTCATCCCTCATGGGGAACAGACTCATCCCTCATGGGGAACACACTCATCCCTCATGGGGTTCAGACTCATCCCTCATGGGGAACACACTCATCCCTCATGGGGAACACACTCATCCCTCATGGGGTTCAGACTCATCCCTCATGGGGAACAGACTCATCCCTCATGGGGAACACACTCATCCCTCATGGGGTTCAGACTCATCCCTCATGGGGAACACACTCATCCCTCACGGGGAACACACTCATCCCTCATGGGGAACAGACTCATCCCTCATGGGGAACACACTCATCCCTCATGGGGAACAGACTCATCCCTCATGGGGAACATACTCATCCCTCATGGGGAACAAACTCATCCCTCATGGGGAACACACTCATCCCTCATGGGGTTCAGACTCATCCCTCACGGGGAACACACTCATCCCTCATGGGGAACACACTCATCCCTCACGGGGAACACACTCATCCCTCATGGGGAACAGACTCATCCCTCATGGGGAACAGACTCATCCCTCATGGGGAACAGACTCATCCCTCATGGGGAACAGACTCATCCCTCATGGGGAACACACTCATCCCTCATGGGGAACAGACTCATCCCTCATGGGGAACAGACTCATCCCTCATGGGGAACAGACTCATCCCTCATGGGGAACACACTCATCCCTCATGGGGAACAGACTCATCCCTCATGGGGAACACACTCATCCCTCATGGGGAACAGACTCATCCCTCATGGGGAACACACTCATCCCTCATGGGGAACAGACTCATCCCTCATGGGGAACACACTCATCCCTCATGGGGAACACACTCATCCCTCATGGGGAACAGACTCATCCCTCATGGGGAACACACTCATCCCTCATGGGGAACAGACTCATCCCTCATGGGGAACACACTCATCCCTCATGGGGAACAGACTCATCCCTCACGGTGCTAAATCTGTTGTGATTCCGGCTGCCCGGGAGGTGACAGGTGAACCCAAATGCAATACTCAGATGCTGATGATGTAGGAACCAGGTTTATTGTAGCCACACAGAGGGAGATGATGGTGAGGTCCGTGGAATCCAGGCAGGAGGTAGTGAGGATGGAGCCGTTGGTGGTAGCTGTAGCACACAGACAGAGGCAGGTTAGTGGTAGCACACAGAGACAGGTTAGTGGTAGCACACAGAGGCAGGTTAGTGGCAGCAGACAGAGGCAGGTTAGTGGCAGCACACAGAGGCAGGTTAGTGGCAGCACACAGAGGCAGGTTAGAGGCATTACACAGAGGCAGGTTAGTGGCGGCACACAGAGGCAGGTTAGTGGCAGCACACAGAGGCAGGTTAGTGGCAGCACACAGAGGCAGGTTAGTGGCAGCACACAGAGGCAGGTTAGTGGCAGCACACAGAGGCAGGTTAGTGGCAGCACACAGAGGCAGGTTAGTGGCGGCACACAGAGGCAGGTTAGTGGCAGCACACAGAGGCAGGTTAGTGGCGGCACACAGAGGCAGGTTAGTGCATGGCAACGCAACTACAAACTACCGTCAAGTAGTAACGTTGAACTGGCAACTGTGCAGGTAACGGTAGATGGGTAACAGGTGTGTCTGGTTGGAAGGTGAACTGGAAGATGTTGAGTGGAGTTTTGGGGTATGTGACCTGGAACATAGACTGGACAGACAAAAAAACAGGACTGGACAACACAGAACATAACAAAATCACCCAGGAGGATGTGGAGGCCTGGGACTGGGCCAGGGTGAGTCGTGCCCAGCTGGTCATGTGGGACTGGGCTCCTGGCAGGTGAGTCGTGCCCAGCTGGTCATGTGGGACTGGGCTCCTGGCAGGTGAGTCGTGCCCAGCTGGTCATGTGGGACTGGGCTCCTGGCAGGTGAGTCCTCCCCAGCTGGTCACGTGGGACTGGGCCAGGTGAGTCCTGTCCAGCTGGTCATGTGGGACTGGGCCAGGTGAGTCCTGTCCAGCTGGTCATGTGGGACTGGGCCAGGTGAGTCCTGTCCAGCTGGTCATGTGGGACTGGGCTCCTGGCAGGTGAGTCCTCCCCAGCTGGTCACGTGGGACTGGGCCAGGTGAGTCCTGTCCAGCTGGTGTCTCAGCAGAGCCCACAACGCTCTCCCAGAAGAATCACAAAGAAATCTCTTGAAAAGGGAAGATGACACGTTTGGTCCAGCTGCAGAGAGCTCTCTGGATGTTCGTAAATCTTCAGCTTGTCTGGTGCTTGAGCTGCTTCAGGAACTCCAAGTCTGCCTCCCGTCCCAGCTGCTTGTGATAAGCGCTTCCTCTGGGAGAGACGAGCCATGTGCGCTAGGCCCCTGCAGGAGGGAGGGTGAGGAGCAGTGATCCACCTCTCTGGACCTGCAGGACGGAGGGTGAGGAGCAGTGATCCACCTCTCTGGACCTGCAGGAGGGTGAGGAGCAGTGATCCACCTCTCTGGACCTGCAGGAGGGTGAGGAGCAGTGATCCACCTCTCTGGACCTGCAGGACGAGGGTGAGGAGCAGTGATCCACCTCTCTGGACCTGCAGGACGGAGGGTGAGGAGCAGTGATCCACCTCTCTGGACCTGCAGGAGGGTGAGGAGCAGTGATCCACCTCTCTGGACCTGCAGGACGAGGGTGAGGAGCAGTGATCCACCTCTATGGACCTGCAGGAGGGTGAGGAGCAGTGATCCACCTCTCTGGACCTGCAGGACGGAGGGTGAGGAGCAGTGATCCACCTCTCTGGACCTGCAGGAGGGTGAGGAGCAGTGATCCACCTCTCTGGACCTGCAGGACGGAGGGTGAGGAGCAGTGATCCACCTCTCTGGACCTGCAGGAGGGAGGGTGAGGAGCAGTGATCCACCAGGGCGGAGGGTGAGGAGCAGTGATCCACCTCTCTGGACCTGCAGGAGGGAGGGTGAGGAGCAGTGATCCACCTCTCTGGACCTGCAGGACGGAGGGTGAGGAGCAGTGATCCACCTCTCTGGACCTGCAGGACGGAGGGTGAGAGGCAGTGATCCACCTCTCTGGACCTGCAGGACGGAGGGTGAGGAGCAGTGATCCACCTCTCTGGACCTGCAGGAGTGTGAGGAGCAGTGATCCACCTCTCTGGACCTGCAGGAGGGTGAGGAGCAGTGATCCACCTCTCTGGACCTGCAGGACGAGGGTGAGGAGCAGTGATCCACCTCTCTGGACCTGCAGGACGGAGGGTGAGAGGCAGTGATCCACCTCTCTGGACCTGCAGGACGGAGGGTGAGGAGCAGTGATCCACCTCTCTGGACCTGCAGGACGGAGGGTGAGAGGCAGTGATCCACCTCTCTGGACCTGCAGGACGGAGGGTGAGGAGCAGTGATCCACCTCTCTGGACCTGCAGGACGGAGGGTGAGGAGCAGTGATCCACCTCTGGAACTGCTTGCACTGGGCTCATCTGGCCGGGGAGGGGAGGGGGAAGATGGTTTTGGGGTTAAGAATCGTGGTTCTAAACCTTGAGAAAGATATGCTTAAAAAGGGTCACTCAAAGATATTTTTGCACAGAAGTTACTTTAAAGAGCTAATGCGTGGCATATTCTACTGTTTTAAGAGTGGTTTTAATACTTTTGTCTTGATCAAGCTAGTTAATATAAGTAAAGTCTGTCATTGTGTTTTAGACCTTCAGAGGCAGAAAACTCTGATCTGTGTGGAGGAAGCAGGTTGTTGATGTGTTGAGGTCTGTAAGGAGGAAGCAGGTTGTTGATGTGTTGAGGTCTGTAAGGAGGAAGCAGGTTGTTGATGTGTTGAGGTCTGTAAGGAGGAAGCAGGTTGTTGATGTGTTGAGGTCTGTAAGGAGGAAGCAGGTTGTTGATGTGTTGAGGTCTGTAAGGAGGAAGCAGGTTGTTGATGTGTTGAGGTCTGTAAGGAGGAAGCAGGTTGTTGATGTGTTGAGGTCTGTAAGGAGGAAGCAGGTTGTTGATGTGTTGAGGTCTGTAAGGAGGAAACAGGTTGTTGATGTGTTGAGGTCTCCACTCTCTGGATGTATTCGGCTGAGGGATCAGCAAGGCTCCTAATGTCCTTTACTCCTCCTGCCTCTGATCTCCTCTCCTGACACAGGGCCTGCCTCCCACCCCACAGCCCTCTCTTGAGGCAGGAGGCAGGCCCTGTGTCAGGAGAGGAGATCAGAGGCAGGACGGATGAACTCAGATACGTTTTGTTCTCAGAACGTGACGGGTAAAATAATTGAGCGAAACACGATCCTCTCATGTTGATACTTCCCTGTCAGGACTCCAGGAAGACGAACAGAATATGAAACTTTGAACATGAACAATAAAGGACTTGCACTTTGTGCACTTTCATTAAATCTTCAATCCAACTTCTTCTGAATGTTATCTATTGTTTCTCATTGATCAAATCTAATATTCCTATAAGGGAGAAGGGTTAGGGTTAGAGAAGGGTTAGGGTTAGAGAAGGGAAGGGTTAGGGTTAGAGAAGGGTTAGGGTTAGAGAAGGGTTAGGGTTAGAGAAGGGTTAGGGTTAGAGAAGGGAAGGGTTAGGGTTAGAGAAGGGAAGGGTTAGGGTTAGAGAAGGGTTAGGGTTAGAGAGGGTTAGGGTTAGAGAAGGGTTAGGGTTAGAGAAGGGTTAGGGTTAGAGAAGGGAAGGGTTAGGGTTAGAGAAGGGAAGGGTTAGGGTTAGAGAAGGGAAGGGTTAGGTTAGAGAAGGGAAGGGTTAGGGTTAGAGAAGGGAAGGGTTAGGGTTAGAGAAGGGAAGGGTTAGGGTTAGAGAAGGGAAGGGTTAGGGTTAGAGAAGGGAAGGGTTAGGGTTAGAGAAGGGAAGGGTTAGGGTTAGAGAAGGGAAGCCAGTACAGAATAACAGTAACGTTACTCATGTCATATTCCTATAAGGGAGAAGGGTTAGGGTTAGAGAAGGGAAGGGTTAGGGTTAGAGAAGGGAAGGGTTAGGGTTAGAGAAGGGTTAGGGTTAGAGAAGGGTTAGGGTTAGAGAAGGGAAGCCAGTACAGAATAACAGTAACGTTACTCAGGTCATATTCCTGTGGCAGGAGAGTAGAAGTCAGACAGCGTTAGCAACGCTTTTATATCAACAAGAAGGAGATGATCCCTAACTACTAACACATGCTGCAGTCCTGCTCTGGATCCTAGCGTTAGCAGGAGCTAACACATGCTGCAGTCCTGCTCTGGATCCTAGCTTCAGCAGGAGCTCCTTCAGGTTACACATGCTGCAGTCCTGCTCTGCATCCTAGCTTCAGCAGGAGCTCTGCTGCAGTCCTGCTCTGCATCCTAGCTTCAGCAGGAGCTCTGCTGCAGTCCTGCTCTGCATCCTAGCTTCAGCAGGAGCTCCTTCAGGTTACAACTGTTCAAGTGACAGAGGAAGAATCAGTTAGAGAGACGCTAGAGCCCCCTTGTGGGTGGATGTGGGACTGCAGTTCAGACGCAGGCCCGGCGTCAGCGACGTGGGGTTTATCTCAGAAAACAACCACAGGAGGGCAGCATGAGACCAGTAAAGGAAGGACAACATCCAACACTCTCCATGTGTCCCTCAGACACGGTCCATGTGTCCATCCAACACTGTCCATGTGTCCACCCAACACTGTCCATGTGTCCATCTAACACTGTCCATGTGTCCACCCAACACTGTCCATGTGTCCATCTTACACTGTCCATGTGTCCCTCAGACATGGTCCATGTGTCCATCCAACACTGTCCATGTGTCCACCCAACACTGTCCATGTGTCCATCTAACACTGTCCATGTGTCCCTCAGACACGGTCCATGTGTCCATCTAACACTGTCCATGTGTCCCTCAGACACGGTCCATGTGTCCATCCAACACTGTCCATGTGTTCATCCAACACTGTCCATGTGTCCATCCAACACTGTCCATGTGTTCATCCAACACTGTCCATGTGTCCATCTTACACTGTCCATGTGTCCATCTTACACTGTCCATGTGTCCATCCAACACTGTCCATGTGTTCATCCAACACTGTCCATGTGTCCATCCAACACTGTCCATGTGTTCATCCAACACTGTCCATGTGTCCATCAGACAGTCAGAGCTGAAGCTTTACTGTGTGTGCAGTAGGAAGCCACATGTGCATTTCTTTCTGCCCTGTTTCTGAATCAATCAATAATAATAACATCAATAAGTGGTCACCAAAAATGAAGTACTAAATAAATAAAGTGTATGCTTTCAGTGAACAATGATGTTTGTGAAGCTTCAGAAGTGTGAGAAAGGTTTGGCTGAAGGGGGATTTGTGTTATCTGCTGCTAGCGTAATCCCTCTCTGGGTTCAGGAGCAAGTGCACTGTGGGAACTGTAGTTCCTTCTGCCAGTAACAACCTGATCTGGAGTCCAACACTGCGTCTGAGAACTACACTCTGTTCAACTTTCACATCCTGCCTTTAACACTAGAACTGTGTGCTCTCCTCTCTCCTGCTCCAACTGCCTTCCCCATCACAGTTCCTCTCATCTTTACCTCCCTTCTGCATGTGATCTCTCTGTGCCAGACAGCACTGCTGTGGTGAGGCCAGAGGAGAGAGGAGAGGGTGGAGGGATGAGGCCAGAGGAGAGAGGAGAGGGTGGAGGGATGAGGCCAGGGGAGAGGGTGGAGGGATGAGGCCAGAGGAGAGAGGAGAGGGTGGAGGGATGAGGCCACAGGAGAGAGGAGAGGGTGGAGGGATGAGGCCAGAGGAGAGAGGAGAGGGTGGAGGGATGAGGCCAGAGGAGAGAGGAGAGGGTGGAGGGATGAGGCCAGAGGAGAGAGGAGAGGGATGAGGCCTCAGGAGAGAGGAGAGGCTGGAGGGATGAGGCCAGAGGAGAGAGGAGAGGGATGAGGCCAGAGGAGAGAGGAGAGGGTAGAGGGATGAGGCCAGAGGAGAGGGTGGAGGGATGAGGCCAGAGGAGAGAGGAGAGGGATGAGGCCAGAGGAGAGAGGAGAGGGTAGAGGGATGAGGCCAGAGGAGAGGGTGGAGGGATGAGGCCAGAGGAGAGAGGAGGCAGTGGAAGAGGAGGAGCTCTGCTTTTCTGTAGAGGCAGCATCTACTGCTGCAGCTGTGGTGATTGGCTGCTCACACACACACAGTGAGCGACAGAGCCACTGCACACTCCCTCTCACTCCTCCCTCTCTCTCTCTCTCCCTCTCACTCCTCCTCTCTCCCTCCCTCCCTCCCTTTCTCTCTCCATCTCTCTGCCTCCGTACAGTTGAGAGATAGCAGCTCCTACTGGAGAGAGAGGAGCACCTGTCCTACAGGGGTGTGACAGACACACGGCCAGGGGGAGAGACACACACGTCCACGCTGCATGACTGACCAAGGTAAGCCCTCGTGTGCTGGGGGGTCTGGCTGCTGTCTCTGGAAGAGGTGGGGTTCAGGATGAAAGGTCTGCCAGGGCTACCACCCCTCCAGACAACGCGGCTGTTTCCCTGTTCCAGATCTGTTCTAGAGGAAGTGAGGACGGGGGCTTGGAGAGTTGGGTTGAGCAGGACGAGAAGCAGCTGGCATTACGCTGATATGTGGATTAGAGAGATGAAGTTTGTGAGCGTTCTCAGAGCGAGGGTGGTTTCACGAGGCTGGGGGGGGTCCTGTACGTGAAGTCTGATTTGGTTTAGTAAATGTGCCGGGGAAGGGAGTGACAGTTGGATCATCTTGAAGGATTACTTACTAATTGCTTTTTAGATGTGTCAGTCGCATGGTTGTTGCCGTAGAAACAGAGACTGAATAAACTTCTGCAGGCCAGTAAGTAAGACTAAATTTACCTGGTGGAACAGGTTTAGATTAACGAGCTGTAGGACAGCTTGTCTGTGTTCATAAACATTGTGTGCTCTGTGTGTTTGTCCAGCAGAGGCTCTTAGAGACAGCAAACAGCTGACTGACAACGCAGGATTTATCTGGAGGATATTAGCACAATGACAATCTGATGAGTACAATGGCAGATTAACACACCGTAATCCCATTCCTTTACAAACACATGAGCATGCAGACGTACAGAAGCAGGCTACACTGAGGTTACAGTAACCGCCATGCAGCTACACTGAGGTTACAGTAACCGCTACACTGTGTCTACTACTCTGTAAAACCCACACGAGCAAGTGTAGTCGGCCATGAGGTTCATTTCATCTAAGCAGTTAAGTTACAACAGTTACACTTGGTATGTGGGAGGTTGGGAGAGACTTACCAGGGGTAAGTGGATGTTAACATTGATTTTGTTTGTGAGAAGACAACCTTCAACCGTCTTCACAACATCCCCTCTCCCCTCACACCCCTCTCCCCTTACACCCCTCTCCCCTCACACCCCTCCCCCACACTCGGCCTCCTGGCACTTCTGGAACAACCTTTACTTCACTTTATACCATTTCATAACAGCAATTCTGATTAACAATGTTTTCCTATGTAGTCACAGTGTTGTCAGTGGCCAACCTGAATGTAGTGTTGCCCAAAACTAGCTTTGTAGAATACTAGAGCTAACAAACTGTCCTTTTATGGGTTATTTTACTTGTGCAGCTGTAGCAGCAGCACACCAAACTAACTGGTGTGGAGAAGTCTGCATTCATAATGAAATAGACCAAAATAGACACAAACAGATGAAGGGGAGGAAGAGGAAGAGAGAGGGAGAGAGAGAGAGAGAGTGACTGAGAGGGAGGAAGAGGAAGAGGAAGAGAGAGGGAGGGAGAGAGAGGGAGAGACAGACTACAGAGAGTGAGGTAGGAGGGATAGAGGGAGAGAGAAGGAAATGTGAGATGTGATGGGGAGGCAGAGGGCTGCCTGGCTGAAGCAGGGGCTGTGCTGCCTGGGGTCTAGGAGCTGCGGTGTGGGGGGCTGGGGGGCTGGGGGGTGTTCAGTGTCACCCTGACCAGCGGTCTCAGCCAGGAACAGAGACAGAGGACTGTCTGGTTCAGTCTGACCTTGAGAGAGTAGGAACATCTAGCTGCAGAACATCTAGCTGCAGGGACATCCAGCTGCAGGGACATCCAGCTGCAGAACATCCAGCTGCAGAACATCTAGCTGCAGAACATCTAGCTGCAGGAACATCTAGCTGCAGAACATCCAGCTGCAGAACATCTAGCTGCAGGAACATCTAGCTGCAGGAACATCTAGCTGCAGAACATCCAGCTGCAGAACATCTAGCTGCAGGGACATCTAGCTGCAGGAACATCTAGCTGCAGGAACATCTAGCTGCAGAACATCCAGCTGCAGAACATCTAGCTGCAGGGACATCTAGCTGCAGAACATCCAGCTGCAGAACATCCAGCTGCAGAACATCTAGCTGCAGGAACATCTAGCTGCAGAACATCCAGCTGCAGAACATCTAGCTGCAGGGACATCTAGCTGCAGAACATCCAGCTGCAGACATCTAGCTGCAGGACATAAAGATGAGCGTAAATCTCTGGAGAGCAAGCAAGGTACCAAACACACAACAACCCCCCGATGATGATCATGCTTACAAAAGGAGGGAACTGCATCGGAGCGATCTCTGATTATGATCGAGGAATGAAGACTGTAATGTAGGATGTTGGGATGTGAAATCTACAACGTTGGAAACTGGTCCTGCAGCCGGGGAGTGGGGTGTGTGTGTGGGGGTGGTGTGTGGGGTGTCGTTGGTATTTGTTGTGTTGTGGGGTGGTTTGATGTGTGTGTGTGGTTTGGTTTTCTGTGGTTTTAGTGTTTTTGTTTTTCGTGTTGTGGCGTTTGTTTGGGGTGCTTGGTTTTTCTGTATTTGTGTTCTCTTTTTATCTCTGTTTGTGTCTGATTTGTTGTTCTTGTGTTGCATTTTTTGTGTTTGTTGATCGTTTTCTTCATGTCTGTTTTGTTTTTTCTGTCGTGTTTTTTCTGTTCGTTTTGGTCGGGTTTGTTTTTTGGTGTTTTGTTTTGGCTATTTGTTGTGTTGACTCTTTGCTTATGTTTCTTTTTGTGCTGTTTTTCTTTTGTCTTTTCTGTGTATTTTCGTTGTCTGTGCTTGGTTTTATGTTTTTCTTTTGTATTATCTTTTTCTTCTATTTTTTGTCTGCTGAGGGAGGAAACGCACTGGGTGGGAAAGACTTTTGTTCCGCCGAGATAAAATAAATAAATCCACAACAATGGAATGACATCAACCAGAGAAAAACACCGGAGAGGGCACTAACCTGTACCAGGGAGTGCCCGCATATACACTCAGCCTCAAGGGGAGGCAGGGGGGAGT
The DNA here is from genome assembly GCA_903064625.1 of Mallotus villosus. Taxonomy (NCBI): domain Eukaryota; kingdom Metazoa; phylum Chordata; class Actinopteri; order Osmeriformes; family Salangidae; genus Mallotus; species Mallotus villosus. The sequence goes on from CAEFZP010003314.1 coordinate 459,193, forward strand.
GTGGTGCGCCAGGGAAAACGCTGTCTTGGGGATGAGAACTAATTCACTTATGACAGTCTAAACAGACCCCGATGTTGTTCCATAGGATGTGCCTGGAGTTTTTAAAGATGTATTAT
>CAEFZP010003315.1:0-30969 GCA_903064625.1 Mallotus villosus
GCGAAATGGCGATAGGTGCAATATCTAAATACTTAAAAAAGCAGCAACTTAAAAAATTAGATTTAACGGTTTAAGTTCAGAGTTAAGTGTTCGTTTAACAGGAAGTAGATCATGGCAGACATTCAATTACAGGGAATTAACTGTTTTTACGGTGCAACCCAAGCGTTATTTGGATATTAATTTTTCCAGTGAAGCAGCGCGACATTGTGGTGTTACTTGGTCCAAGTGGTGCAGGAAAAAGTTCATTGCTTAGGGTGTTTAACCTGATGCAAATGCCTGCCAGCGGTGATTTAGCAATCGGAAATTTCATTTTAGCTTTGATTCGATACCGCCAAGTCAGCATATAAGAAATTTGCGCGACTGATGTTGGAATGGTATTTCAGCAATACCATCTTTGGCCGCATCTAACGGTACTTAAAAACATGATTGAAGCCCCATGTCAGGTGTTTAAAAATGGATAAAGTTTCAGCGATTAAGCAGGCAATGGCATTGCTTGAGCGTTTACGTCTTCAAGAGTTAGAACATCGCTATCCTTTGCAATTATCAGGTGGTCAGCAACAACGGGTGGCAATTGCTCGAGCGCTAATGATGTCACCTAAAGTCATGCTTTACGATGAGCCAACGGCTGCACTTGATCCGCAAATTACAGCCCAATTTACTGCGATTATTAAAGAACTTAGTGCCTCTGGTATTACCCAGCTTATTGTGACCCATGAAGTGGCTTTGGCACATAAGGTAGCAACCCATATTATTTATATGGAGGATGGTAGGATTATAGAGCAAGGCAGTAGTGACATTTAAAGACGCCCGTTACGGAAAAATTCAAACAATATTTATTCCATTAATTGTATTGAATAAAATATCTATAAGGAAATAGATAATGAATATACAAAGAATTGTAACGTTACTCATCGTTGTAGGTTTATCTTACAGCGTACAAGCAAAAGAAATTCGTTTTGCTATGGAAGCGACTTATCCACCCTTTGAATTCACCAACAGTAAAATGAAGTTGTCGGCTTTGATGTGGATTTGGGCAAAAGCCCTTTGTGATGTATTAAATACCAAGTGTAGTTTTCATATTCAGGCATTGACAGTTTGATTGCAAGCTTAAAGTTCAGGCGTTTTGATGCGGTGATTTCAGGTATGGATATTACCCCTGAACGTGAAAAACAGGTGCTTTTTTCTAAGCCATATTATGATAATGCCGCCGTATTTTGGTTCCTAAAGGCAAATACAAAAATGTTAATGAGTTAGCGAATTTACGGCTTGGCATTCAAAATGGCTCTACCCATCAAAAATACATCCATGATAACTATTCCAAGCAGTAACACTCCCTTACATCAGTATTCAAAATGCTTTTATTGATCTTGGAAATGGCGTGTAGATGGCGTTTTTGGTGACAGTGCAGTGATTAATCAGTGGCTTACCACAACTGATAAATATGAAAAGATAGGAAGCCTGTGACTGATGTAAATTATTTTGGTCGTGGGTTATGGTATTGCGATGATATCCACAACAAACCGTTACAAAGTGAGTTAAACAGCGCTTTAGTCATCATTAAAGCCAATGGTGTTTATGACCAAATTCATCAACGTTGGTTTAACTAACTTACTAAATAACAATGTAAGTAATTGATAAAATAAGTGAGTAACTGGCTATGGATGGTTTTTGCAATTACTTGGGTTAGCTGCATTAACAACCATTGGATTGGCAGTTTCGGCTGCCATTACTGGTATGGCTTTAGCGATTGTTTTGCTTTATTAGAATCGAGTTCTGTTAAATGGCTCAGTAAGTTAACATCGTATTTCATTATGATTCTACGGGGATTACCCGAATTATGGTTGTGCTGTTATTTTATTTTGGCTCAAGCCAGTTAATTTTTACTCTTAGTGGCCGTTTATTGAAATCAGTCCATTTTTTTGCGGCGTATTGGCATTAGGCGTTATTTTTGCCGCTTATGTTTCTCAAATACTACGCGGTGCATTAATGGGCAGTACCTAATGGACAATGGGAAGCAGGTGCTGCATTAGGGTGTAAACAATATTAGTATTTTCTTCAGACTAATTTTGCCACAAATGTGGCGACATGCTTTACCAGCACTTGGTAATCAATGGTTAGTTCTCCTTAAAGATACAGCGTTGGTCTCTTTAATTGGCGTTAATGACTTGATGAAAACAGGCGCATATTGCTTCTTCAGCCACATGGGAGCCCTTTACATGGTTTTCTCTTGCCGCAGCTATCTATTTGGTCATTACGCTTGTCAGTCAGCAATGCCTTAAAAAGGCCAATTGGTATGTTACTCGGCATGACAAGGAATTTAATAATGACTGCGACTTAATTGAATACCTTCAAGTGCTGCTTAATGGCTTAGTCATGACGTTAGGGTTAACTGTAAGCTCATTATTTGCCGGCACCTTAATCGCATTAATTTGTACATTAATTTTGAATACGGGTTGTAATCAGCAAAACTGGGAATTTCTGCTTATCTAACTCTGTTTACTGGTACGCCCTTATTGGTGCAACTGTTTTTGATTTATTATGGTCCAGGACAGTTTGAATGGATAAAGACGACGCCACTTTGGTCATTACTTGTCGAGCCTTGGTTCTGTGCGGTATTAGCACTTTCTCTTAATTGTGGTGCTTACACGACATTACTTTTTAATGGTGCTGTAAAAAGTGTTAATAAAGGGCAGTGGGAAGGATGTTATTCACTTGGAATGAGCCACACTCAAACACTCAAAGTGTTAATGCCCTATGCGCTTAAACGGGCTTATCCCGCTTATTCTAATGAAGTGATTTTGTTGCTTAAAGGTTCATCTTTAGCATCAACAATTACCATTATGGACATAATGGGTTGGTCACAACGGCTTAATGCGCAAACTTACGATACCTTAATGGTGTTCAGCGCTGCGGGGATTTTATATTTATCCTTAAATATGTTTATCACTGTGATGATGCGTCTGATGGAATCAAGGATCTTGAAATTCGAGCGGCTATAAATAAGTGGAATGTTGTTAAAAACGAAAGGTTGAGTGATAAAAAAATAAAGCACTTATGGGCGGTTTATTACAGTGTTAAACCTGTCTCTTATACACAAATATTTAAACTTTAAATTGAACTATTTTATCATTTGAGGATCAGAACGTTATCTCCATTTTTTATTGGTATAACGATGTTTCATGTTCATAATTCCCATGCATGGGCTGAAGTGGTATTTGGTAATGCAACATTAAATGATGCTCGTAGAACGTCACGTTTAGTTCGTTTTGCAGCCTTATTAGCAAGATATTCAGGCCGTTCGGCAGCGAGAGCATGTGAAGGAAATCATGCGATGTTAACGGGCGCTTATCGTTTTATCCGTAATGATGCAGTGAGTGCAACAATGATACGTAAAGCAGGATTTGAAGCGACAGCTAAGGCAAGTGAAGAGATCAAAGAACTTCTGGCGTTAGAAGATACCACGTCGCTAAGTTATAAACATGAGGTTGCCAAAGAATTGGGGAAGCTTGGTAAAGTCAATGATAAATCCAGAGGTTGGTGGGTTCACTCAGTATTGCTGGTTAATTCTCTGACGCTTCAAACTGTCGGTCTCATTCATCAGGAATGGTGGTTAAGGCCAGATAAAGCAGAAAATGCAGATGAAAAATAAAGTGGAAAATGGCAGGATGCTGCTGAATTTACAGCGAAACAAATGACTTTTCAAATGCCAAAGGTCATTGCTGTTTGTGATCGTGAAGCCGATATTTATGATTACCTCACTTATAAAACTGAACATGAAGAACGTTTTGTCGTCAGAGCTAAGCACAACCGTAAAATGCTGGCCAGTGATAGTAGGCTTTTTGATACGCTGAAAACACAGCCCCTCGCGGGCGATTATATGTTAGATATTCCCCAAAAAACGCTCAAAAATAAAAACGGTAAAAAAATAAATCGCCCAACGAGGAAAGCGAAAATAGCGGTGCAATATACTGAAGTAACCGACATTCCGCACCTGTATTAGGAAATATATTTGTTGGCAGTCTAACCCCAAGATATTAATGATGATTCTCTGTCGCTCATCGATATTTTGAATCACGGTTTCAGTGTCAGTTGTTAATTCATATATTCCTTCAAAACAGCAAAGAACCCATCTTGCTGTGGGCGTTGGTAAGGCTTCTTTTTTGTGTCTGGGAAATACTGCTGTTTCTCTTTCAAGCGTTGCCTAATTTGATATTCCAGCGCAGCATAAATCATCAAACAACACGTCATTACCATCAATAATGCCTCTATCCTCTCCGGTTTTTTCAAGAATATTGAGGAAGTTAGAAACTCAGGACTTTTCAGAAATCGAAAACCACGCTCCACACTCTGCTGGGATTTATAAATATTTAATAATTCGGTCATCTCCAGCTTATCTGACAGGTTATTAGTGCTGATAATAAATATGCCCAGCTCATCTTTAAGTTTTTTCACTTGCTCAAGAGATGTCGCGATATGCCCTTTAAGATAATACGTATAGCTATCAGGTTCGGCCCCTTTTTTAGGCCTGCCTTTTCTTTATAAACAGCCTGACAATCATAGCCTGTCATCGATAATTCAGTTAGCTTTACTGTCTTTTTAAACCGCTCAAGTGCCTTTTGTGCATCAACTTTACAGGCAAATCCTTGCTGGCACAGTGTTTGAAATGCCTTGTATTCCTTTTGTGTGCTTTTGAGTAAGCGTTTATTTAGGGTTTTCAATTCTTTTTGTTTTGCTTTTTCACTGCCTAGCACTAGCCATTTTTGAGGTACATCGGCATGTTCATTACAGCTCCAATAGCCACTATAGCCATTTCTAACTGTATTATATCTTCTTGCGCAAATTGACTAATACAGGCTTTTGCAGCCTTAAGTGTTGCAGGAACCCGTGTAACAAATAGCTGTTTTTGTTGATGTAGCGCCTGTAAACTTTGCGGTGTATATAGTGCTGCATCACCGACAAAATAGCGACTTTGTTGAGCGGCTTTAAGACAACGAATATGATTTTTAGTCACTTCAGCAAATGCTTTACCATCATTGGTGTTGCCACTCAGTGCCTGCATATAAACTGGAATACCTGCGCGATTTTCACAAATGAGTTCAAGCACTACTTGATTTAAATCAGGTCGGTGATCACGGCTATAGCCTTTAACCAAGGAAATATGCTCTGGTATCATCATCTTCTGCAAATTCATATTTACCATCAACATGAAAACTGGTGATATCAATATGAATTGCATCACTTTTCAGCTTTAAATGTTGGATGACCTTGGCACTTAAATGTTGATAAAGTGCTGATACGCCTTCATCGTAAAAAGCATCCAATGCGCGACCAATCACATCATCGTTAAGATGCTGAGGTTCAATATCGTTACCAATAAGACGCTCTGTGGGTTTTTGTTCAAAAAAAGCGGGAAACAAGTGTAAGGTTCGGCTGTGAAATCCAAGGCCATTTATATCATTGCCACCAATGCTTGACCATGCGTAACGTGACAATCCTGAGATTTAGGGATAATAGCATCAATGGTTTCAGCAATTTTTAGCTCTTTACATATACCGGCAACGAGTCCTAAATGATTCTAAGCGTTTGATTAACAATCCAGATAATAAACCACTTGACGAAACCATAATAAATATCGCACTGTGAATAAATCATGGTTATCTAATAAACAAATTTTTGCGCATTTAGTCAATCACAATAAATAATAAAACCAGGTGCGGAATGACGGAAGTTAACTCTACCAAAGGGCAATTTATCAATCACGTTGAACGCTGTTTTTGAAAGTGAAGTATCGGGTTCACAGGATAATTAAAGCTGGATGCTATTAACCAGCGAGCCTGTCGGTACCTTTAATGACGCGTTAAAAATTATCCATATTTACATGGCTAGATGGCGGGTAGAAGATTTTCATAAAGCGTGGAAAACAGGTGCTGGCGTTGAACGTCAAAGAATGGAATCGACAGATAACCTTGAGCGCATGGGATCAATTCTTGCCTTGTTGGCGTTAGGTTAATGCAGCTACGAGAAAGCTTTACGTTGCTATTTTTCTTAGAAACTGGGATATTGGCATATGCCAAACAGGTTGAGGAAATGCCTTGCGACCAAATTTTAACGGAATATGAATGGAAGTGTTATCTCTGATGAAACCGAATAAATTCAGAAATAAAGGCACGGTTCCTAGCCTTGGGTGGGCATACATAGCAATAGCCAAACTGGGAGGGTTTAGTGACAGCAAGAGAACAGGGCTCGCTAGTTGGGAAACGTTATGGAAAGGTTGGCAAATCCTTCAAGAACGAGCAGAAGGATTTAAAATGGCAAAAGAATTAGATATGTGATCAAGAGACAGGTGTTAAACATCACTGAACTAAATTGATTTGTTGTACCTCCTTAATGGTTTTTTTATTAGCCTAAATTTTGTCATTGTTATCTTTGATAAAATTAGCGTATTGCTTGATACCAGCATTAGTTTACTGTTGAGATCTAGTTGAAAATAACAATTAATTAACGAGCGAAACCATTTATGCTGGAGTAATACAAAATCCTGCATACAGCGTAAATATAAATCCTTAGAGGATCCCTAGTAAATCTCCGGCTTTGCCGGAGAACATTCAACTTCTATTGAGAATAATTCAAGATCTGAAAGCTTAAAACTTTTACACATCGAGTATTATTCACATTTGGCTTTTAATACTACCAAGTACCTTTTTTATTTTTTTAGTATTTTCAGGGCCCATTCTGATCATAAGTTTTTGAGCTGCAGGTAATTCCTCAGCTTAGGATCGATAAACTGATAATTAACACTAATAGAACTCAATTCTATGGGTTCTTCAATAATTGGGGCTTCTAATATTTCACGAATTGACTGTTTTACCCTTTGATTAAAACTAATATTTGAGTAGCCTAGTTCACCAAAAGCTTGTTCAAATAACGGGTAGATTTGCTCATAGGTTTGTAGTAAATTTCAGTGTTGAGCTGAGTTAATAGGTTCGCATAGGTATCATAACGATGATAGCTATTTGGATCTAAATAGGTTTTTCCAGAGATATCAACTGCCGTAAAACCTTGATTAGGGCCATTTAAAGGACTGCTATTTCGAACGATATCTCCAAGGGCCAAATTATCAACAAAAACCGCTACTTGTCTTGCTATATTTTTTGTAACCAATAAGTTATCAAAATTTATACCATTAACAAGATCATCAAACTCTTCCTCGATAATGGATCACTCTTATCTAAGCTTGGCAGTTTTTTAGGTTCCTCCACAGGAATAACAGAAGTTACCACTGTGGTTGTTGGTGTTTCTACCGCTACCTCTACCTCTTTTACCACAATATCAGGCTCGGTTATTTTGTCTTCAACAAGGATTGGTTTAGTTGGCGTAGGATCAGGCAAGGTCACTTTATTGACTTCAGTTACCGGAACTGTAGGCTCTGGATCTGAACTTAAATAATAGGCAATGCCTGCTACAATATGATCAAGGCAACAATGCCTATGGTCAACTTATTGTTACCTTTGTTCTTTTCCTGAGGAGAGAGTCTATCTTCTTCGTTGACTTGCATATGACGTCCTTTACTCAATAGTCGAATGATAGAAAAGATATTTCAGCAGTACCTAATAAAATAACGTAATGGCTGGAATAAATTTTATTTGCCAGTTTATTTTGCCAAAAAAAAGCATTAACTCCAACGTATATACGCAGCTAGTTTTATATTTAGAATTATTTCTTTATATATTAAAAGTTAAAATATAAACTCTAGACGACAAAATATTAAAGTACCTAGGAAGCAAACCTATTGATACCTGCTAGCCTTTGATTTTTGGACTTGCGCTATGCCTATAGTTAAGGTCCTTTGTCGGTTTTGTATCCGTTCAGATCGAATATTTTTACAATGCATGTCGTAATGGAGTGAAAGATAAAATCGTTGACATTGCAATGAATAATGTGGGTATTTAGAGGTACAGCAAGAGTACTTAACATCAGCAAAAGGTGTCGGAGTTGGAATTGCAACCATATATCGCCTCTTAAAAACACAGAATATAAAAAGATGTGTACCTTGGAAGTGGTGTCCCCCTTCAGGATTTGAACCTGTGTCTAAGACTTAGGAGGTATATGTCAAGTGAGTTTTATAAATTAAATTTTCTCTATTTATAAGGTTTACAGCGATCGTCGTACCTACTTATAGTTATTTTATAGTAACTCTGATCGTCTATATTATTAGCTAATGCTAATAATTGGTTCTGTGGTTTATTCATTTTTTCAACTGGTAGAACTTCATACTATCTAGAATTCAATTTCGTTCCAACCATTTCTATTTACTTGGTTGTTTGATCTATCAATCTTTAATCAACATTTGCAAAAAGAGTTAACTTATTCACTATTCATTTTGATTGAGTACACATACTGTTCTCTCAAGAACACCCTGTAATTTCGAAGCGCTATTCCGTAATTCGTTATCGCAATATTTTGCCTTTGACATTCACGAACTCGACGCATCATCTCAACTCTATTGAACATACAAGCACCGCAATGCAAAACCAATCTGTATTTTTCAAGATCTGAAGGAAAGTCATGCCCTGATACCACATCAAAATAAATGTCTTTTTTTGAATAGTTTCTAATTAATTTTGGCAACTTATCTCTACCTATATCATCTTCTTGTACATTGTGACTACAGGCTTCAGCGATTAAAATTTTGTCACCATCTTGAAGAGTATCTAAAGTGTCTGCACCATAAAGAAATGCATTTATATCGCCTTTAAAACGGGAAAAAAGTGTTGAAAATGTTGTCAGGTTAATATTTCTTGGCAAAATGTCCACAACCTGTTTAATTACCTGAGCGTCGGAAATTATCAATTTAGGGGCGACATTTAATTTATTTAACGTTTTTGCAAGCTCAGGTACCTTAACCGTTATACATATTGCATTATTATCTAATGCCTCACGTAATATCTGTACTTGAGGCAAAATCAAGCGACCTTTTGGTGCTGCGCTATCAATGGGGATAACACACACAACCACATCACCTGCGCTGTATAAGTCTGATGCAAGTGTTTGTTCATGCTTAAATTCATTGGGTGCTAAATCATAAAGAATGGATTTAATCTATTCCCACCTAGGTTATTTTTTGCAGAAACAGAAATTGTTGGAATATATTCTAATCTGATATCAGCTAATTGAGCCCAATCCTGCACTCCTAGATCTCTATCGGCTTTATCGCTTTTATTAAAAACAACAACAAAGGGTATATTTAACTCTTGAAGCTCTTTATCAATTTTGTTTCAATATCTGTAATCTTACTTCGATCAGTAATAACTATCGCGATATCAGTACGGTATAGGATTTGTTTAGTGGCATTAACTCTTAATTGTCCGAGCTCAGTTTTATCATCAATACCTGCCGTATCAAAAAAGTGACTGGTCCTAAAGGGAGCAATTCATAAGCTTTAGCAACGGCATCAGTGGTCGTTCCACTTACATTCGAAACAATAGATATTTGCTGATCTACTAGCATATTTAATACTGAAGATTTTCCAACATTAGTACGACCCAGCAATGCTATATTTAGTCTTACGCCTCTCGGTGCTAATTGCGCATTACTGGATTGAGTTTGTCCTAAACCACTACACATAAAGACTCCGTCTAGCATCACCCGTCTCAAAACTTGGTATAAAATGAACGGATTGGATTGTATTCACTGTTTGCGCTAAATTATCTTTTGCAGTTTGGCCGCGAGCATTTTTACCAGGATAAATGGCATAATTGCTACAATAATCTGTTGGCGTAAATGAAGGCATAATAACATTGCAACCTCTTTCGATTGCCAAGGCCTTACCATTTTTATCGAGATTTGCTAATGCGCTGGTAGCAGGAAGGTTAGCCCCTGGATTCATTAAACGAAGAATGGCATTTACCCTGTGAGTTTTAACTAAACTGCCAGAAACATGACTTTGCCATGGTGTTTGAGGATGAGAAATAAAAGGGCCGCATGCAATCATATCAAGATTCATTTTGGACAAAGTCTGTAAATCAGATACCAACGTATCATCATTCGTAAAAGGTAAATCCACAATAATGCCAGAACCTACTTGATAACCTAGTTCCTGTAACTGAAATAGTGTCTTAAGCCTTAAATCAAAATTTGCTTTAGGCCGATTTAATGTAAATGCCTTACGATCAAATGTTTCCATTTTTAATAAATAACGATCAGCACCCAGCTTTCGCCAATACTTTAATTCTTCAAAGGAGCGTTCGCCAAGGGATAGAGTGATTCGAAGATCATGGTGATGTTTTATTTTTCGATAACATCACCAATAAATCTTGCTGAATATTTATAATCATCGCCAGATTGCAACACGATGGTTTTTATACCCAAAGCAGTAATCGCTTTTGCGGTATTTAAAATTTCCTCTTTAGATAAACGATAACGGCTAAGCTGTTTATTCCCTGCTCTTAATCCACAGTAATTACAGTTGTTAATACAATAATTTGAAAATTCAATAATACCGCGTAAAAACACTTTTCTGTCGAACTGATAGAGCGTTGCTTCATAAGCTTTTTCCAAACAAATCTGAATCATGTTTACCTTGCAATAAGGCTAATATTTCAGCATCAGAAAAAACACATTTAGTCATTGATTTAGAATGTTGATTGTCAGTCATATTCATAGCTATAGACTTAAATCAAGTGCTTGACGGCAATCTGCTATATAGCGATAAAGCGCAATATCTCGCTCATTATTTGCATTTAGTTGGCCTTCTTTATCATTATTGCGGCAAACCAATTTCCAAACCATGATACAACCACTTAAAAATAACTGAATTATGACTAACAACCGAAGATTTGGATAAAGTTAACCTCATCCATATACCTTGATTAGCTTGGTATTGACAATAATTGTAACTCCCGACCCATAATTCTTTTTCAAAAAGCAAAATAGGTTGTGTAGGTAATTGTTTAGTATAAGCAAGATTTACTTGCTCAGGGAAAGACGCTTTTAATGCTTCACACCAATTTATTGAAGCTTGGTTTAGTAACATAAAGTCACTGATAGAAGCGCCATACCTCAGCATATTAATAAACTCGTAACGCCAATCATTTTTTTTGGAATAGACGTAAAATCCATAGCAATCAAGGTAATTTTTTTTGAGACGTGCAGTTTTAAGTTGCTGCTCGATAAGCTCACCAATTTCTGAATTAGCAAAATTACAGTAAAGGGCTGCATGAATAGAATTTCACGGTTATTTTTAATTGATTGCTTAATAACTGCTTATTAAGCCCATAATCAATACTTACGGCTATGTTCTAGCGCATGATCTTTTGTCAAACGAGATCCAATCACAGGTAAATATCCCGTTCACCATCATCATTCTATTTAGGCAATTGCGAATATTTCTTTGTCTTGATGAACTCATTTTTTTTAGTCTCCTGCTCAATCAAAACATTACCTTCTCGTTGCGTATTATCATTAGCAAAATCATTCAAATACTCTTTAAAAGTAATAAGTGCGTTAGGTTGGCAGAATTTCCCAATAAATTGTTGCTTGGCTAAACCGATAAAGTGATCGCCTGTACGTCCTTTTCGATAGCAGCCAGTACAAAATGAAGGATAGATTCAGAATCTGTGATCAGATCATAAATAATATCTTCCATCGAGCGATGATCACCCTAAGGTAAATTGAGAGGCATCATATGTTTGATTTTGACTTCTGAGTAACCACCTGGTGCAGTTCTTGAACCAGCACTTATTTGTGACACGCCCAATTCTAGAAGCTCTTCCGTAATTGAGCATTTTCACGAGTACTCATAATCAGTCCTGTATAAGGGACTGCTAGCCTTGTAATCGCAACAATACGCTTAAAGCAGTTATCATCGACTTCGTAAGGCGGTTTTTCTGATATGTCAGAACCATGAGCAGGTTCTATTCTTGGAAACGAAATAGTATGAGGACCTATCCCACAATCGTTTTCAAGTTGCTTAACGTGGGAAAGCATAGCTAACAGTTCAAATCTATGGTCATAGAGCCCAATAACGCACCGATCCCTACATCATCAATTCCAGCTTTCATGGCTCGATGCATTGCATATAAACGATAAAGAAAGTCTTTTTCTTTCCCTTCGTATGCATATGCTCATAAGTATCTCGATGATAAGTTTCTTGAAAGCACTGATAAGTACCGATAGCCGCTGATTTCAATTTAATAAAGTCATTGGTATCCATAGGCGCACAATTGGAACATTAATTCGACGAATTTCTCCACCGTTATCAGTTTTAACACTATAGATTGTATTTATGCTTTCAATAATATGATCAACATCGTTCTTAGGATGTTCGCCATACACAGCTAAAATGCGCTTGTGCCCCCATTTTTTCAAGCACTTCTACTTCTTGGATGATTTCATTCTTAGTCAGTGTTTTCTTTTTAAATCATGATTATCAGCACTGAAACCACAGTATTTACAACAATTAGCGCAATGATTTGAAATATAAAGCGGTGGCAAATAAACGACTCTGTTACCATAAATCATATTTTTAATTTTTTTTGCTGCACCAAAAAGTGCTTGTTCTATTTCTGGATCAGTATTTTGTAAAAGTATGGCAGTTTTCTTGTAAGATAAGCCTTCGCACTTGAGCGATTTATCTATTACAGATAGGACATCTTCTTTGGTGACGTGACTATTTTCTGAAATCAATGACCAAATATAATTATCATCAATAAAATTCTCACCTGAGTTATATGATTGGGAATTTATATCAATACGTTGCTCTGTCGTAATGCTATTTGTCATATATTATTATCTTTTAAAAAAATGCTGATAACAAAAAATTGTGTTTTATATTAATAGATTAATTTAATAAAACTGTGATTTTTAGAAAGATGTATCCAGTAAAAAATAATTTATCTCTAGATTGATTAGTCAGTCACAATTAACAAAAAATTGCCCTTAAAAGCACAAAATACATTTAAGGGCATAAAAGATTATTAATTCACAGCCGATTTTGATATTTATTTAGTTAACTTATTGGCTTGCACTGGTACGATCTCTTGCTCAACCCAAAGTGGCGTATAGTTCTGCTGCATTCATGGTAAGGTACTTTCCATGGATCATCATGGCTTAAATCGTCAAACAACGATATACAGCAAGGAACACATGTACAGGTAAAAATGCTGTCAGAGTAAACCACATGCCAAGTGCGTCATTCCCATGAACCAGACTAGATCCCGAGGCATTGCATGGGGAATGAGCCATAGAACCAAACCTGACAAAATTAATACTGTGCCGCCTAAAAGTACACAAATCCCAAACAGTTTTTGTCCTGAATTGTATTTATTCATTGGTGGTATAGGTACTTTCTTACCTAGTATGAACTTTTGCGGATAACCGCCTAATACCTTAAACCAACCAATGTCTCGCTTTGAAAGACTAATATACGCACAATGAACAGAATAAACTCTATCAAAACACATAGCGTAAAAAACGATCGCATTAACGCTAAGAACAACACCTGCAACAATATGAATATCATAGGTTAATTGCATCGCAGATTGTGATAGCGGTTTAAAAAAAGTTAATAACCTGTTAGTGCTAAAGGTAAAAAACATAAGCATAGAATATAGTGAAAAATCCGTACATTTAATGGATGTTTTTTAAATAGGTCTGATGTCGTGGTGTTGAGTAGTTGTTGGTGTCATATTAACGTCCCTATCCTCTAAGATCTCAACTTAGTACGATCAATATAATGAGTATGCAGCAATTCATGGGATAAATGCCTAAAGGGCTCCCCTCCAAACTCTTGGTAATATTGGTTCACTGCTGGATTTTATGACTCACTCGAATTTTTGCCATGGCATCATCTTTATATAATCCAGCACTTCGCGCTTTAATATAATCATTTTACTTTTGTGTAATCTTGGCACTAAACCATCCAACAGGAATCGCAAGTACAGCAACGAATGCGGCACTACATGCCATAAATTTCGGCGGGAGATAAAAAAGCTATCGTCATAAACTCATACGTCTTTTAGACATGTTAATATCCTTATTAAATATTACCTATCCATGAACTACCCCATGCCCATCTATAGGCTGACACCACCACCGTTGACACACCCTCCAGCACAGTTTGCATCACTTCAATAAATATGATAGAGGAGACGTGCGGACATAACTTGATTTAAAATGGGCTCAATGTACCAATTTCATGCACAACTGCAACATTGATAGTGACATTTTGGTTTAGATGGGCGATCATAAGTGTTATCTGTGCTGATTTGACCCCATCAAGCCCTCTCACTGGTTCAAATTCCAGTTTGGCCATTTCTTCATCTGTTAGCACCTGTGAGCGGTACGAAGTGCTGCTTCCATTACTCCAGCGCAGTTGCCCAAATATCAGTGGCGTGCACCCGTATATTGGCCAAATATGTATCGCCAGAAAAATCTTCAGTCTTTGCTAAATCAATCTCTAATAGCTTTAAACAGTTGAGCCATTTCTCGGGTTGTTAAAACGCATCTATATCCTGATATTTCTGATGTATGCCCATGGTCTCGATGATATTCCCATGCCGACGCAAACTCTGGGCGAGAAGCCTCATATTTTTTGCTGTTAAAGGCATAACCGAAAACGGTAAATTATATTTTCAGGTTGCATTTTTATACACTTTAGCACCGTAGGTTTTAGCAACTGTGCCAGGCCATCTGCTGTGGAGATTTAGCTTGTATGATAATTAGGTAATAGATTTGGTAATTATTTTCTAATAACGCACCCAAGCAGGACAACATGAAGTGAACTGAGGTGAGCTCCTGCATCTTTTTCTTCATTCACATTAGCATGTAACCGATGAATGTAATTCAGAGCCTTCTTTCCATAATGGTTAAATCAGCAGAAAAGTTACAATCAAAAATACTGAAACCAGTGGCATGGCACCATAAAGTTTCTTGGTAACAATTTCTCAGGAACTAAGACCAAATTCCTCACCCTATTGGGACACGAACAGCTGGCGCAATAATACCACAGACGCTGAGTATTTTTATCAGCTATTTTTTATCACTGTTTCTAAAGCTGAACTTGTTCCTCAATAGGCCCAAAAGGACAGTTATGAGGCATTGTCCGCAACTGTAAACAAATCATTATCAATAGAATGAGCAGCTCCACTCGCACCATGTATCGCATTGGTTGGGCGAACTTCTTACAGCATCACAACCTTTACATTTATTAGCATCAATGCTAATCAAACCTTTTTATTTCACCCATTTGCATAAGTGGTTGATGTCATAGGGTTCTGGTCCTTTTTCAAACCTAGTAATATTTTTATTTTATAATTTGAAGAACTTTCAAATCATGGATAGGAATATAGATGATGTGATGGTGAAATTATGTGTGATAAATCATGTAAGAAGGTATGTTTCAGAATATTTATTTCTAAATGCAAATAATCTTAGACTTTTATTTTTTTGAGACGTAAAACAGTAAGTAATTAATAATGAGAATAATATTATATTTATTTTTAAGAATTAACTGTTAAAGTAAAGGCGAAATATCTACAACAACCGCGTAGCAACCTTTTCCCTTCGCCGAATTTCTAGGCATATTGAATTTATCTTCAAGAAATTAATTTCAGCTTCAAGCGTTACGAATAAAAGTTTAAAGCTAAACTATGCCATTAGTTTAAACTAGAAAATATGTATACAATATTATCTATTGCTTATAAGGGGTATTTATTAGTAAGTGAAAATAGTTGGTTTTGACTATTTTAAGAATGGTGTCCCGAGCAGGATTCGAACCTGCGACATCCTCCTTAGGAGGGAGGCACTCTATCCAGCTGAGTTACCGAGACCTTTTATATCGGTAATTATATACTTAGTTTAGGCAACGGAACAAACGATAAAAATTTACAATTTGTACATAAATAAAGCAATTGGACTTCAAGTTTTATTACTTCACAACTTTTTTACTTATCGCTCGTAAATATTTGTAGAGGAATCAGGAAATTCCGCATCATCATGTGATATGCATGTTCAACTGATAGACTTAGATTATCATTAAATAACTTTTCTCTAATTAACAGCGCAAATATATGCCCGCACCTCGTTTTTGACAACGTAACTATTATTCTACTAATCATATTTTTCAATCGAGAGTAGATCTCTAACATAGCCAATTGGATTTTGCATCGAAACCGTTTAGATGTGATTCGCTCTATTTGTGCTATAAGCATTAGAAAAGGTACAACGCTAGGGCTACCTATGCTGAAAAAAACACTCAAACTTAACAGTGATATATACATAAATAAGTAGTACGGGCTTGTTCAACACTTTGGGATAAATATCGGCTTGCGATACTTATCCTATTCGTTATATTTCTATTTACCTAACTCTGCTTTTTTGCGTAGGTATATATGAACAAGTGTGTCGTATATACCCCATGCCATTGAAGATGCTTGATTTTTTCGTAGAGAGGATCATGCTCTCGGTCATGAAAAAATACGTTCTTACTCCAGTGATAAAAAAGCGCTAAAGTTACTTCACAGCAATATTCGTGATGGGCGTCAGCGCGACCGTATTAAAGCGTTTTGCTCTATTCTGACGGTTGGACTGGCTCAAGCACTGCTATATTCATGAAACGTCGGTAAATCGGTTCATGAATGATTATTTCGTTAAAGGTAAACTACTGCCTGAAAATGGCGGCTCGACAAGCTTGTTATCAGCAGAGCAGACGCTGGACGTTGTCACTTATCTAGAAAACATCATTCATCATGATCACGCCAAATAGCGACACATATTGAATCAACTTATCACGTTACGTGACTATATGATTTATTCCTAATATTCATCTTGTTTATCAGAGTGGATAGCATGATCTTTATCAATCATGTCAATGGGGGGCAACGTAGACGGATTTAACGGATATGATATTACCGTTGTAATGTAAAGCGACCTCGCCAACACCTTTAGTGTGAACAATTAATGTTTTCCATATTGAGTGGAAACTATTTGAATACTTAATTGAAGGTCTTACTAACGTTGTTTAGAAAAAATTCAAACTTTTCACCCGTATTCTTAAAAATAAGAAGAGTACATCCGCCTGTACCACACCAATTTTTGTCATTCAAATAAAGAACTGCCTCATCAAGCCCATCATAATTTAGATCTGACATAGCTAATTTATATTGTGGAAGTTCACCATTGAAATATTTATTTAAAGCCGTATCCAATGGAGTGGGTACTAGCACATGAGAAAAGCGTAAATAAGCTCGTCAAAACGAATAACGGTACAAACTTCTTCAATTACAGGTTTCCTATTAAAAGTGATTGCTTTGTCGATTGAGTCTATGCTTAACCAGTTGAGTATCAATAAATAAAAAGCGGGTTAATATGAAAATAACAGCTTTGCTGTATGGGTGCATTAGGACTCACTCCTTTCATTGCTTTTGGTATTCTACTGCCTCTTTGGCCATCAATTGGCAGCATGAAATTGTGCACACCTTTAATAGCTACAGTGCAATGATACTAGCTTTTCTGTCAGGTTCAATTTGGGGCATGACTATCAGTTGTGAAAGATTAAGCAAATTCAATATTTGTTTGAGCATAGGGATTATATTTTCGTTAATGGCAGTAATGGCATTGCTCATTCCAATGCCTTATTCCACTTATTTGTTAGCAATTTCCTTACTGTTTTATTCGGTATTGAAGCCAAATTAATGCTCCCAAAAATCTATCCATTATGGTACACAAAAATGCGAGCTTTACTCACTAGTGTGGTTATCTTTTGCCATTTATTCCTTTTATATTGGCTAAATGATCCAACGTTATTTGGCTAATTGTTGAATCGAAGCTGTCTACCATAAACGGTGGAGTGTGGAAGTATTTCATAAAGTGTTAAAAAGTAATACAGGATTAGCAAAATCGCCTAGCTAGGGTCAAACATCACAAAGTGCTTGTGTTCCTCATTAGGCACAAACAGCTGTTAAATGAGCATTTTTCCCTGTTGACGTTGATGATTTATCAAAGTTTATTTGTAATTTTTAATTTTACCAACTACAGCCTTGGATAAGTTTACATTCTCTATTACAAAGCAACCATTGGACTCACAGCTTTTATCAAATTGAATATGCTCATCACCGTGAGCGCCTATTCCGTAACTGTCAATCACGATAAATGCAGGCGTTTTTTCTAGTATGCATTCAAGAATTTCCTCTGTGATTGAAGTATCCATAGTTCCATAATCGAGTGTTCCATAATTATTTTTTTCAATATTGCCTGTAAACAGTACTAGTGCTTTCCCTGAAATATTTAAGCGTTCAATATCAGTCAGTAATGGCATTCTATTCGTACAGTCTAGAACGACCGTTTCAACTTCATATTTCGCTTTATCAGGCTCTGGACCGTAACAATCTATATGTGTTCCAATGTGGCCAAAAGCACTTACAGAGTCAGATTGTTTTTTTGCCCACTCATATGCTGGATGCCCTTTTTCTACCAATAAACTTAGTTGTTCTTTGTGCATATACGAGTCTCATAAAATTAAAACTAAAGCCGCAATCGAATTAGAGACAATTATCAGCTATTAGGCATCAAAGAAGCCATGGACATTAATTCTGCCATTGAAGCGACATTAAGCTTCTGCATCAGTCTAGCGCGATGAACCTCTATAGTTCGAATTGCTAAAAACAAGGATTCCGCTATTTGTTTGTTCGTTTTTCCTTGTGTAATCAGCCTGAAAATTTCTAACTCTCGCTGCGTCAGATTATTAATTAATGCTTGTTGCTGGCCATGTAGAGCACAAATTTTTGTACGCTCTAATGATTTTTCTATTGAGTATGCTAATGCTTTACCTTTGATTGGCTTTTGAAAAAAGTCAAAGGCACCGTTTTTTAGTGCATCTACAGCCATCGGTACATCACCATGACCGGTAAGAAAAATCACAGATAATGGACTGTTAACTTGATTCAATTTTTGAAGAACCTGTTGACCAGAAAGTTCGGGCATACGGGAATCCAAAATAACACAGCCTGGTTGACACAAATTAACCTCGCTCAAAAAGGTTTGACCCGAGTCAAACCAACGAAGCAAATAACCAAAACCTTCCATTAAAAATATCAATGAATCAGCAAACGCCGCATCATCATCAACCAGATAAATAGGCATATTTAAATGCATAGACATTTATTTGTTATCCATTTTCATCAATTCATAAGAGATTCATATCCCACTTTTATTTATTTGGCGAATCAAAAATATGGAATTTAGAACTAAGACACACTGAGATTTTAATTTCTT
The DNA here is from genome assembly GCA_903064625.1 of Mallotus villosus. NCBI lineage: Eukaryota > Metazoa > Chordata > Actinopteri > Osmeriformes > Salangidae > Mallotus > Mallotus villosus. The sequence goes on from CAEFZP010003315.1 coordinate 19,270, forward strand.
AGTTTATTGTTATCAAAATATTGTTCTAAAGCGATTTTTTCAGTGCTCAATCCTCAAATTAAAAGCCTCAAGTTATTGTTACTTTTTATTATATCGACATATTTATCTATAAATATTTGTCATGCAAATGAGACTAACAATTCCAGTCAATATCAAGTCGGTGTTTAGCAAACTGGGGAGAGCAACAAGCAAAAGAACGTTGGCAACCAATGATGGACTATTTATCTTCAAAGATACCTGACTCCAGATTTTCAGTATTTGCCGGTGATTTTAGCGCCTTAAATAAAGCGCTTGTTACAGGGAAAATTCAATTCATTATTACTAACCCAGGTCAATATTTATATTTATCAAACCAATACCCCCTTTCTTGGTTAGCTACTATGGAGTCACGGCGCCATAATGGCACAACACGAGCAATTGGTTCTGCCATTCTTGTACGAGCCGATAGTCCATACCGCACCATATATGATTTGAAAAATAGAGTGGTTGCAGCAACAGATCCCCATGCTCTTGGTGGCTATAAAGCAACTATTGAACTCATGAAAAAAATGGGTATGGAAGCAAGTACTTGGTTTAGAGATATTCAGTTTTTAGGTTTGCCTTTATCACCATTAATTTATCAATTACAAAGCGGGCAAGTAGATGCGGCTATTACACCGGTTTGTACATTAGAAGATATGGCTGCAAATAAACTTATTAATGCTACTGATTTTCGTATTCTAAATCCAAGTCAGCCTCAAGGTTTTGACTGCCAGTGTTCAACTAATCTCTACCCTAACTGGTCATTTGCTGCAAGTCAGTCTGTTCCAACTACAGTCACAAAATTGGTTACTCAAGCTCTATTAGAGTTAAAGCCTGATAGCCACGAAGCAAGATCAGCACAAATCCGTAGTTGGACATCGCCTATTAGCCAGCTGGATGTCACCAATCTTTTTGCTAATATTCATAAAGCTCAAATATCCACCAACCATTGGGAAAGTGTTAAACAATGGCTTAAAGATAATCAGTATTGGGGATTGTTGGCCGTGTTTATTTTTTTTATTGCCACTATTTATCACTTATGGATTGAATACAAATTTCGCCAAAAGAGCGATATTTTAGTAGAAACTGAACGTCGGTTAAAACTTAAAGCCATCGCCTTGGAGCGATTACAAAGTAGTGCAATATTAGGTGAAATTGGCGCAGGGCTTGCTCACGAGCTTAATCAGCCAATTGCAGCTATAACATGTTATAGCGAGGGTGGTTTGATGCGACTTCAAAATGCCGATAAAAATTTTGATGAATACCTTTTATTGCTTGAAAAAATTCAAGCTCAGTCAATAAGGGCAGGCGAAATAGTCCATCGTATTCATGGATTATTAAAACGTCGAAAAGCTGTCTTACAAAATGTTAATTTATTGTCGTTAATGGAGGAAAGCTTAGCGTTACTTCAAATGGAGCTAGAAAAAGGGAAAGTCGTCGTTAAAACTCAAGTGTTGGGGGAGCCATTCTTCATAAAAGCAGATAAAGTAGGCATATTACAAGTTTTAGTAAATATTCTAAAAAATAGCCTTGATGCCTTAAAAGACTTACCCGAAACACACTCAAAACAAATTACAGTTAAATTTGAATTTACTGATAATCAAGCCATCCTTGAAATTATTGACAACGGGCTAGGTCTTTCCTTACCTGAAAATGATTTGATGGCAACTTTTTTTACTACAAAAGCAGAGGGTTTAGGGCTTGGATTAGCTATCTGTAGTGATGTAATAAAAGATCATAAGGGAAACTTTTCACTTTTTAATAAGCCTGAACCAAACCAAGGTTGCATTGCACAAATCAAGCTAAATAAACATCTAGTATCTCTACCATAATAATTTGAATACACTCATGGTCCTCTAATTATCATGGTTACTTTTCGTGATAACGGTAATACAGAAATTATGTGGGTTTCCACAATAGACAAATAGTTATAAAAATGCAGCTCAAAACTAAACCTTGTTTATCTTCACAATCTTGTCTGTTCAGCATAAAAGAATGTGGTAAACCACAATATTCATTGTGTCCTTTAGTTAGCAAAATACTCGCAACATTAAATATCTAAATCATCATTCAGGGAAAGTAATAATGAAATTAGATCGACGTACTTTTATTAAAGGTGCTGGAGCGAGTACAGCTAGCTGTGCACTAGCTAGTCTTATTCCAGGCTCTTTAGCTGCACTGGAACAAACAGAACTAAAGGTTCAAGTAAACAGATCCCAAGCATTTGTGAAATGTGTTCTACTCGCTGCCCTATTTCTGCAAGAATAGTTGATGGAAAAATGTCTCTATTCTTGGCAATCCAAAAGCTAAATCTTTCGGTGGCGCGGTTTGCGCTAGAGGGGGAGCAGGGCACAGCCAACTTTATGATAAGCAACGCATTGTAAAACCACTCAAACGTGTAGGTGAACGTGGAGAAGGGAAATGGCAAGAAATTGAGTGGGAATGAAGCTTATAACATTATTGCTAATAAGCTCAATTCAATTAAAGCTCTATATGGCGCTGAAACCGTTGCTTTTTCATCAAAATCAGGTTCACTTTCAGGTCATTTATTTCATCTAGCTAAAGCGTTCGGTACTCCAAATACCTTTACTCATGCATCAACTTGTCCTGCTGGTTATGTCGTTGCAGCAAAAGCGATGTTCGGTGAAAAAGTAAGTCGAGATTTAATAAACTCAAAATATATTATTAACTTCGGTCATAACCTGTATGAAGGTATTAATATGGCTGAAACTCGTGGAATGATGCATGCCCAAATGGAAAAGAATGCCAAACTTGTGGTGTTTGAACCACGGTTTTCCATCGTAGCTGATAAAGCCGATGAATGGTATGCCATTAAACCTGGGACTGATGTAGCCGTGGCTCTAGCTATTTGTCATGTGCTTATTGAAGAAAATCTCTATGATTCCGATTTCGTCACTCGTTATGTTAGTGGTTTTGATGCGTTGCAAAAGAGGTCAAGCATACACTCCAGAGTGGGCAGAATCAGTATCCGACGTGCCTGCAAAAGATATTCGTCGCATAACAAGAGAATATGCAGCGGCAGCACCGCATGCTTGCGTTGATTTTGGACATAGATCAACTTTCACCACTGAAGAATTTGAGATGCGTAGGGCTCTTTATGCTGCCAATGTGCTAATTGGTAACATTGAACGTAAAGGTGGGCTTTATTTTAGTAAAAAAGCCGAAACATATAATCTTTTTGCAGGCGAGAAAATAGCACCGACTCTGTCTAAGCCGGGTGTAAAAGATATGCCCAAAATTAGCACCAAACGAATAGATATGGTCGATGATACAATACGCAATGATGTGGTCGTCAGGTGGTATTTATCAAAGTATTTTAGATGCCACGTTAACGGCGAATCCTTATCAACTTAGAGCATGGGGTAATGAGTCGAACAAACCCTATGCAAACCATGACTGATAGAGCTCGTGTAGTCAAAACGCTAAAAAATCTCGAGTTTGTAGTGTGCTGTGATATCTACATTAGCGAAACAGCAGCTTACGCAGATATTATTTTACCGGAATCGACTTATCTAGAGCGAAACGAAGAAATTGCCGATATTTCAACCTCACATCCTGCTTACTATGTTCGCCAACAAGTAGTAGAAACAATTGGTGATACCCGTCCAAGTTGGAGAATCTGGAAAGATATTGGTCATGCGTTGGGCTTAGGAAAATACTTCCCTTGGGAAAATATAGAAACACTTCAACTTTTCCAAGTTGACAGAGATATCTCATTGTTAAATCAAATTAAGCATGATGGCTATGTTAGTTACGGTAAGCCCTTAATGTTACGGGAACCCAGTTTAGTTAAAGATTTCACTAAAACTTACTTAAACGCTAAACAGATTGATAATAACGGTACTTATGCAAGCCAACTTACGTTTAAAAACCCCAAGCGGAAAGATAGAACTTTCATCAGCCAAAGTAGAAAAAATGGCGGCGGGTCGTGGCGTCATTCGTTATCGCGAAGTCACAATGAAAAAACCTGATGAGCTATTTTTTATTCAAGGAAAGGTTGCTGTCCATACTAATTCTGGAACCCAAAATGTTCCTATGTTAGCTAACTTAATGTCTGATAATGCTGTATGGATCCATCCTATTACTGCTGAAATTTTCGGAATAAAAACCGGTGATAATATTCGTCTTTATAACGACACAGGTACTGAAGAAGGACAAGCTTTAGTCACGCCAGGAATACGCCCTGATACTTTATTTGCTTACATGGGGTTTGGATCAAAACACAAAGAACTTGCTCGTGCCTCTGGTAAAGGTGTGCATTGTGGCAACTTATTACCTCACGTAACTTCTCCAGTGACAGGCATGAATCTGCATACCACTGGTGTGAAGATTGAAAAAAATTTAATCGGAGTCCATTATTATGACTAAGCGTTATGTCCTTGTGCACGACGAAAACAAGTGTATAGGTTGTCAGGCATGTAGCGTTGCCTGTCGCAGTGAAAACAATGTTCCTGATTCTGTAACTCGTCTTCAGGTTCGTGTTGAGGGGCCTTATGGTAATGCACCTCACCTACATTTTAAATATAACCGCATCTCTTGCGAGCAGTGTGAAAATGCACCTTGCGTAAAAGTTTGTCCCACTGGTGCAGCCTATGTTGATGACAATGGAATAGTCTCAATTAACCAAGATAAATGTGTTGGCTGCCTTTATTGCATCGCAGCATGCCCATATAAAGTGCGGTTTATCAACCCAGATACTCGCGTCCCTGATAAATGTAACTATTGCAAAGATACACGTCTAGCGAGAGGTGAAGAGCCAGCCTGTGTCAGTGTTTGTCCTACACAAGCACTGGTTTTTGGCGATGCAAATGACCCAACTTCTTCAGTTCACAAGGTACTGAATACAAAGGCCCATTATCAACAAAAGAAACATCTTGGTACTAAACCGCGTTTATACCGTATTCCAAGTCGTAAAGGAGGGATCCAAGCATGAATAATATCTGGGGCTCAATGGAGCAATATGATCCTGTCGTTTGGAACTGGATTATCGCGGTTTACCTATTTATGGCGGGGCTATCTGCTGGCTCGATGTTGGTTGCTATTGGTTTAAAATGGTATAAAACAGCGCGAGGTTTACCTTCTGAAGGTTTACCTGTTATCAGGCCGCTGCGGTATTGGCTCCAATAGCAATTTGTCTAGGAATGGCATTATTAGTACTTGATTTAACTAAACCGTTTCATTTTTACTTGATTTTGATTAATTACAACTTAACCTCTGTGATGGCATGGGGTGTAATTGCTTTATTACTCTATATTCCTCTTGTGTTTATATTTAGTGCATTAGTATTTGAAAAGCAGGTATTAAATATGTATCCTGGCTTAAGAAGGCTTTAACTTTTTGTCGCAAAGCGCAAGATACGTTAAATAAAGTCATCTTTGCCCTAGCGCTTGGCGTAGGTGTTTATACTGGATTTTTATTATCGGCAATGATCAGTTATCCGATTCTCATACCGCAGTATTACCAGCATTATTCCTAGTATCAGCATTATCAGTTGGTTCAGCAGGAAATATATTGGTCGCCACTTTATTCTTCAGCAAAAAAGAATCCGATTGTATTGAACAAGTTCATCGTATTGAATACCCAGTGGCATTCAATGAAGCGTTATGCTTAGTGTTGCTTTTTGTTGGCTTAAACTTCTCTGGCCCAGCAGCACAAGCTGCAACAGCGGCTATTTCAACAGGAATATGGGCTGGCGTTTTCTGGATTGGCGTAGTTGGTTTAGGCTTAGCGGTGCCACTACTAGCTTCAACTTTCGCTCCTAAACATTGGAAACATACGAAAGGCTTCTTAGTCACAGTATCTAGCTGCACAATTCTTGGCGTTTTAGCTCTACGACATTTTGTCGTTTACGCAGGACAAAGCTATATAAGCTAAGTTGTTTAATTTATCATAAGCTAAAAAGTTCTTTAATTTATCGGAATAGGATGCCATTTGGCATCCTAAAACTTATCATTTACATATAAACCAATGTAAGCCTTATAGGCTAGCGATCACAAATAACCAGGCACCGTTAAATTTAAATATTCAAAATTTATATAATGTTGTTCATAATTATTTAATCAAATTTATAAATTATGAAAAAGTATTTGCAGATAATACTTATTAAATAATCCTATTATATGTAATAGATATCAATATTAATAAAATATTAAATTTTATAACTGGGAATTTTAAATCCTAGATAACTTGAGTTGAAAGACTAGCTTTTGTAAAGACTTCATCGGCACTAGTGTGGACACTCTGGCAGCACTGGTGTGGACACTCTCGGCACTGGTGTGGACATTCTCGGCACTGGTGTGGACACTCTCGGCACTGGTGTGGACATTCTCGGCACTGGTGCGGACATTCTCGTCCCCCAAAATTTTTATTATTTTGAAGGTGACAAGGACGCTTTTAATTTAAACTCTTTTGATCCTTATATTAGTATATAATATTTAAATTTTTTAATCGTTATAGTTATAACAGTTTTGTATTTAATAAATATTAAATTAATAAATTTAAAATAACGCTAATAGTATATTCGGCTTCACATAATATTATTCTTTATTTAGAACCATTAATAAATATCCCTATTTTGATGTTAGTTAATTCAAAAAATAATGTTTAATTGGTTTAAATTGAATGATTGTAAAAAACTTGAATGCTGTTGAAGTTGAAGATTTAATATGGATATGTTCAAGCTGGTTACAGCTGGGAAATGAACATACCGCATCTTACCTCACTTTCAATTATATTTTTGACTAATATCAATCAACCGATCATTTTGCGACCAAAACACATACTCCTATCATGCAAAAATGTGAGAATATTCACTTCATATTACTTGCATGGATTTGCGCCAAAATGCCGACTATCAACAAAGCAAAATTAACGGAAGCGGATATCATCACCAAGTTATTCTACCTGCGATTAAAGATGCTGGTTGGAGTGATATGACGCAAATCCGTCAAGAGGTAAAAACTTCGTGATGGCAAAGTTATTGTACGTGGTCAATTGGGCGTACGAAAAACTGTAAAGTCTGCCGATGTAGTGCTTTATTATAAACCTAGCATACTCTTGCCGTTATTGAGGCAAAAGCTAACAAACATGAAATAGGCAAAGGTATGCAGCAAGGGCTCGACTATGGAAACCTTTTAGAAGTTCCCTTTATTTTTGCATCTAATGGTGATGGTTTTGTTTTTCACGATAAAACCAAACTTGGAACACCTGATGCTGATAACCTTGAATCAGAAATTCGTTTTAGAAGACTTTCCATCACCTCATGAGCTATGGCGTAAGTATTGTATTTGGAAAGGTTATTCTAAAAGTCAATTACCTATAATCACCCAAGATTACTTTGACGATGGCAGTGGCAAGCATCCACGCTACTATCAACTACAAGCCATTAATAAAACCATTGAGCCATTTCATCGGGTAAAGATCGCGTTTTGCTGGTGATGGCTACAGGTACAGGAAAAACCTATACCGCATTTCAGATAATCTGGCGTTTATGGAAGGCCAAAGCTAAAAAACGGATCTTATTTTTAGCGGATAGAAATATTCTAGTGGATCAAACCCGTATTAATGACTTTCAACCTTTTGGCTCTTCAATGACTAAAATAACAGGTCGAAAAGTTGATCCTGCCTATGAAATTCATTTAGCACTCTATCAAGCCTTAACCGGACCAGAAGAATATCAAAAAGCCTTTAAACAAGTTGATCGTGATTCTTTGATTTAATCATTATTGATGAGTGTCATCGTGGTAGTGCCGCTGAAGATAGTGCTTGGCGAGAAATTCTTGAGTATTTTAGTTGTGCAGCTCAAGTTGGGTTAACCGCCACTCCAAAGAAACTGACGAAGTCTCAAATTCGAATTACTTTGGTGATCCGGTATATACCTATTCTTTAAAAGAGGGTATTGAAGATGGCTTTCTAGCACCCTATAAAGTAGTGCGAGTCGATATTGATGTCGATTTGCAAGGCTGGCGCCCAACCAAAGGACAAGTCGATACCCAAGGCGAGATCATTGAAGATAGAATTTATAACCAAAAAGACTTTGACCGCACCATGGTGATTGATGAACGTACACAATTAGTCGCTAAAACAATCACCGATTATCTTAAACGCACTGATCCTATGGCAAAAACTATCGTGTTTTGTAACGATATCGATCATGCGGAGCGAATGCGACGGGCCATTGCTAATCTTAATCCAGAGCAGATGGCTAAAAACGACAAATATGTAATGAAAATTACTGGTGATGATGATTTAGGCAAAGCTCAATTAGATAACTTTATTAATCCCAAAAAGCTTATCCCGTTATTGCTACCACATCAGAGCTATGACCACTGGTGTTGATGCTAAAACCTGTAAGCTTATCGTGCTGGATTCAAAATATTCAGTCAATGACTAAATTTAAGCAAATTATTGGCCGTGGCACTCGTATTGATGATAAGTACAACAAACTTTGGTTTACCATTCTTGATTTTAAAAAGGCCACTGAGCTTTTTGCCGATGAACGCTTTGACGGTACGCCAGAAAAAGTACTTAGCGTTACGCCCGATGATATCGAAAATGACGATATTAATATTGATGATCAAATGGATGAACCAAATATTGATGCTTTAGATGACTTACACGATCCTGATGATACTAACGAACCGGTTGATCCTAACGCCAACCCTATTATAGATGGCGATGCTGAAACTAATTGGGATGATGAGCCTCAAAAAGTCACTAAATATCGTGTTTCGGGTGTTAGTGTTAGTAAGATTGCCGAGCGAGTTCAATATTATGATAGCGATGGTAAGTTAGTCACTGAATCTTTTAAAGATTACACCCGTAAAACTATGGCGAAACAATTTAGTTCCCTTGATGATTTTGTTAAGCGTTGGCATGAGTCTGATCGTAAACAGGCCATCATTGATGAACTTGCGAATGAGGGTATTATTGGGCTGCATTAGAAGAGGAAATAGGCAAAGATATCGATCCATTTGATATGATCTGCCATATGGTTTACGACCAGCCACCACTCACTCGTCAAGAGCGTGCAAACAATGTTAAAAAGCGCAATTACTTCACTAAATATTCAGATACTGCTCAAGCCGTATTAAAGAATCTATTACTCAAATATGCCGATGTTGGCGTGCAAGAAATTGAATCCATGCAAGTACTCAAAGTACAACCTTTCAATGAAATTGGCAGTCTTGGTGAAATCGTTAAAAAAGGCTTTGGTGGTAAGCAGCAATATGAACAAGCCATTAGCGAATTAGAAGCTGAAATTTACCAAATCCAGCAAAATTACGGGTAAAATCCCCCGTCAAATATTTTAATCAATCGAATTTACCATAAATGGTCATACAGGTGCGTTTGGCATCTGTGATCAATTAAAAGAGAGTATTATGTCAATAAGTTCAGCTATTAAATCTATCCAAGATATTATGCGTAAAGATGCCGGTGTTGATGGTGATGCCCAGCGTCTTGGTCAAATGTCATGGTACTCTTCTTAAAAGTGTTTGATGCTCAGGAAGAGGATTTAGAGTTGGAATTAGATAACTACCAAGCACCTATTGCAGAGGCATTTTTATGGCGTAATTGGGCCGCTGATGCACAAGGCATGACCGGTGAAGAATTGCTCGATTTTGTTAATAACGATTTATTTCCTCAGCTCAAAAATATCAATGCGCCCATAGATAAAAACCCAAGAGGTTTCGTCGTTAAGGCCGCCTTTAGTGATGCCTTTAACTATATGAAAAACGGCACACTTTTGCGCCAGGTGATCAATAAGCTTAACGAAATTGATTTTACCGATTCTAGCGAGCGTCACTTGTTTGGTGATATTTACGAGCAAATTTTGCGTGATTTGCAAAGCGCAGGCAATGCTGGTGAATTTTACATAATGCCATCTAAATATTTACAGTCAAAATGCCACCTTCCTCTAAAAGCATAAATTGTTACAGCTGTCTCTTGATCACTATCTAATTCTTTTGCCATTTTAATCCTTCTGCTCGTTCTTGAAGGATTTGCCAACCTTTCCATAACGTTTCCCAACTAGCGAGCCCTGTTCTCTTGCTGTCACTAACCCTCCCAGTTTGGCTATTGCTATGTATGCCCACCCAGGCTAGGAACCGTGCCTTTTATTTCTGAATTTATTCGGTTTCATCAGAGATAACACTTTCCATTCATATCCGTTAAAATTTGGTCACAAGGCATTTCCTCAACCTGTTTGGCATATGCAATAATCCCAGTTTCTTAGAAAAATAGGCAACGTAAAGCTTTCTCGTAGCTCGCATAACCTAACGCCAACAAAGGCAAGAATTGATCCCATGCGCTCAAGGTTATCTGTCGATTCATTCTTGACGTTCAACGCCAGCACCTGTTTTCCATGCTTTATGAAAAATCTCTACCCGCCATCTAGCCAGTAAATATGGATAATTTTTAACGCTTCATTAAAGTTACCGACAGGCTCGCTGGTGGTTAATAGCATCCAGCTTAATTTATCCTGTGAACCCGATACTCACTTGCAAAAACAGCGTTCACGTGATTGTATAATTGCCTTTGGTAGAGTTACTTCAGTATATTGCACCGCTATTTTTCGCTTTCCTGTTGGGCGATTATTTTTTACCGTTTTTATTTTGAGCGTTTTTTGGGGAATATCTAACATATATCGCCCGCGAGGGCTGTGTTTTCAGCGTATCAAAAAGCCTACTATCATGGCCAGCATTTTACGGTTGTGCTTAGCTCTGACGACAAACAAAGTCTCTCAGGTTCAGTTTTATATAAGTGAGGTAATCATCATATCGCTTCACGATCACAAACAGCAATGCCTTTGGTCATTTGAAAAGTCATGTGTTCGCTGTAAATTCAGCAGCATCCTGCCATTTTCCACTTCTTTTTCCTCTGCATTTTCTGCTTGCTATCTGGCCTTAACCACCATCCATGATGAATGAGACCGACAGTTTGAAGCGTTTCAGATGAATTACCGCAATACTGAGTGAACCACACAACCTCTGGATTTATCATTGACTTTAACAAGCGTCCCCATTCGTTGGCACCTCATGTTTCAATAACTTAGCGACGTGTGGATATCTTCTAACGCAAGCAGAAGTTCTTTGATCTCCTCACTTGCCTTAGCTGTCGCTTCAAATCCTGCTTTACGTATCATTGTTGCACGCACTGCATCATTACGGATAAAACGATACGCGCCCGTTAACATCGCATGATTGTTCACTTCACATGCTCTCGCTGCCGACCTGCCTGAATATCTTGCTAATAAGGCGTGCAAAACGAACTCAACGTGACGTTCTACGAGCATCAGTTAATGTTGCAATTACAAACAATACCTCCAGCCATGCATGGGAATTATGAACATGAAACATCGTTATACCAAATAAAAAATGGGGATAACGTTCTGATCTGCAAATGATAAATCAAAACTAGTTCAATTTTAAAGTGTAAATAGTTGTGTATAAGAGACAGTTGTTACAGTCATAAAATAATTCACTGCAAAAATTCAATGACAATATTGTTTATAATGAGTACTAAATTTTGAATATTAATTTGTATGCTTAACTCAATTTGGAAATTGAAATCTCTTAAAACTACAGATCTTTACAGTTGGTCACAGATAATGAGAGGATTCAGGGTTATAGCCATATATAAATCCCCTTTGATATTATT
>CAEFZP010003316.1:0-16382 GCA_903064625.1 Mallotus villosus
GGAAATCAATTGGAATGATGTGTATCGTTGTATGTATTTTATTAAAACTTGTATACAGGATATTTGATATAAAATGTCCATGAATTTCCTTATCAATTGTCAGCTGATTTACATCTTCACGTCCTACCTGAAGGACATGAGGAAGAGCTTGTATGACCAGCAGTAACAAAACAGACCATCTGACATCATCATCATGACAGGCTTCATTCTCATCAGACAACAAAACCTAAAAACAAACAAACATTCACATAGGAGCGATACAAGCTCAGTAGTTAGTTGTCTCTGCTATCAAGGTGCACTATTGTCATCAAACTCACGCATAACACAGTGTTTGCACCTACTTGAAGGGTTGTCAGAATGTGCATCTCGTTCCCCAAAACATAAAGCTATTATTAGTCGAGGTTCGGTAGACGTAAATTTCAGTACCAGAAAAGAGTCCAGCACATTAGTTTACGTTTGGTAAGCAGGTACCTGGTCCCAGCCTTAAAAAATATTGTTGTTCTGCAGCCTTAGTAAAAGAATTACGTTTCGTTTTAAATTGGCGGAATACAGCTAAACCAGAAACAATAACATTTGGATTTATATCCATATTTGAACATTTGTAATTTGTATTCATCGGTTGTTGCCAATAAAGTCAAAGCAAATGCCAAATATACATCGCAGAAATACCCAGGAAGATATTACGGTAGTCTGACATCCATAGAAAGTAGATCTGATCACACTGCTCTCTCCTCCTAGACAAAGGTGATGAAGACACTGATGGTGCCTCAAATGGGCCTTTTTATTTATGTTCGCACCTGCCTGCGGTCGGCAACGGAGGTAGTTCTCTGTCAGGTGGGAAGTGATTGATAAAACATTACACCTGTTGCTTGTTAGGGTTATCAGGAGGTGTGGACTTGAATCCAGGGGGCCGGGGAGTGTGGCGAGGTGAGAGGTGAGAGAGAGGTATGGACGAGAGAGGGAGGAGGGTTTTGTTCCAGGACCCAGATTAGTACAAAAGAGAAAAACACACAGTCCCAATGCCTGGATGGTCCACAGTAGAAGAATCATTTATTTTTGTGCAGCAAATACCCTACTTCCTTGTTCTTTAACACAAAAGCCTTATTTTGGGGCTAGATCCTGAACCTTGTTTGGTCTCCTTGTCACCAGTGAGAAGAACCAAGCCCCTGATCATGATAACAGGTTATCTTTCACGAAATATATTGGAATCAAAGACCAAGTGGCAATACTGTAGCATAGCTGGACTGGTATATTCGCTTGAGGCATGGAACATTCGACTGTTTCTTAAATCGTCAACCAATTTGCATACATACATGTTCAATCTTTTGTCTATCACACGCAACAGTAGAATGTGAGTTGTGTATTAACTTCTGCACAAGAACCTGTTTTGGGGAATGTTGGTGTGGTGTGTGTGGGTTGTGTGTGTGTGTGTGTGTGTGTACATCACAGCCACAGATTGCTGCTTCTGTTATTACATGTTGCATAATACCTGATTAATACCTGAAAGCACAAATGTCCCCTGTCAGGTGAGTGATTAGGCCTGTGGGCTGGAGTTTGGAAACTGTTAGTGATGTTTTGAGAATAAATGAGGTTGTGACATAATATGTTCAGTACTTATCAGGACACACTATGTATGATCACTTTGATAAAAGTTGACTGTTTTAAATGGAGTAATCAATGTTGTAGAGATGTGGATCTGGCCCATGGTTACTGCAGGGGTCCAATGCAGGATCCCTTGTCTAAAAGATGTACCCCAGCCTCTGTCCATTGGTAATAGAAGGGGTCACACTGCAGGATCCTGATTTTAAGATTGTACCCACAGCCTCGTCCATGGTACTGCAGGGGTCCACTGCAGGATCCTGTACAGATGTACCCACACGCCTCTGTCCATGGTAATGCAGGGGTCAACTGCAGGATCCCTGCTAAAGATGTACCCACAGCTCTGCCATGGTCTGCAGGGGTTCCACTGCAGGATCTGACTAAGAATACCACCAGCCTCTTGCTCCATGGTACTGCAGGGGTCCACTGCAGGATCATGCTAAAGATGTACCCACAGCCTATGTCCCATGGTACTGCAGGGGTCATCTGCAGGATCCCTGCTAAAGATGTACCAAAGCCTCTGTCACATGGTACTGCAGGGGTTCCAACTGACAGGATCCCTGCTAAAGATTTGTACCCACCGGCCTCTGTCCATGGTATTATGCAGGGGTCCACTGCAGGATCCCTGCTAAAGATGTACACAGCCTATGTCCTGGTACTGCAGGGGTCCACTGCAGCGATCCCTGCTAAAGATGTACCCAAAGCCTTGTCCATGGTACTGCAGGGGTCCACTGCAGGATCCCTGCTAAAGATTTACACAACACAGCTTGTCATGGACTGCAGGGGTCCACTGCAGCACACAAATGTATGGAGAGAGGATGTCTCAAAAATAAAACACATTTGTAAATCGTGAAACATTTGGGGATCTGGTACTTGCATTTACGAATACTTTTGAGACATATCTCTCTCCATACAAATGTCCCATGGTCAGGTTGTGTGATTAGCTGAGTGCGTGATTAGGCGATGTGTTGATGTATGCCGTGGTCTGTGTATATGTGTTGGTATGTGGGTGTGTGGTGTGTATGTGGGGTGTGGTGTAGCATAATGCCATGAGTTTGTCGGGTCTTCTATTTTGTATTTATACTTCTTGCTACCACTAGTGAGTCCCAAATCCAGAAGAGAGAAAGTATTCAGGTAACCTTTCCACAGTGTGGAGTTTGAGCCAGAAGGGTCAGTGTGTGCTTAGAGGCAGAAGGGGTCAGTGTGTGCTTAGAGGCAGATGGGTCAGTGTTGTGCTTAGAGGCAGATGGGTCAAGTGTGTGATTAGAGGCAGAAGGGGTTTTTTCAGTGTGTGCTTAGAGGCAGATGGGTCAGAGTGTGTGCTTAGAGGCAAGAAGGGTAAGTGTGTGCTTAGAGGAGAAGGGGTCAGTGTTGTGCTTAGAGGCAGGAAGGGTCAGTGTGTGATAGAGGCAGAGGGTCAGTGTGCGGGGGGGGTGAGAGGAATGAGGGGCAGGGGGGGATTAGAGGCAGAAGGGGTAGGTGAAAATGCGGGGGATGAGACGGCAGAAGGGTCAGATGGTTGGGCTGGAGATTGGACAGAGGGGTCAGCACGTGTGTGCATTAGTTAGAGGGCAGAGAGGGTCAGTGTGTGCTTAGAGGCAGAAGGGTCAGTGTGTGCTTAGGGCAGAAGGGTTCAGTGTTGTTGTGCTTAGAGGCAGAAGGGTCAGTGTGTGCTTTAGAGGCAGAAGAAGGCGTCAGTAAGATATGCTATATTTTCACTACCTTGGAGGGGTCTGTTTAGGTACAAACATGGGCAGAAATAGAAGTGAAAAATAAGGGCTAGGAAGAGGGACGCCTCCCTCCCTCTGTTGTCCTCCCTCTGTCCTCCCTCCCTATGTCCTCCTGTCCCTCTTGTCCTCCTCTGTCCTCCTCTCCCTCCTCCTATGAACTGTTCTCTGGTCCTTCCCTCTATGCCGAGTGTCATTAAGGCATTACCCCGTAGTTGTAAACCCCCCCCCCACACACACACACACCACACACACACACACCTCCCCACTTGGTCACATGGTCTTTGCCCCGAACGGCGTGCCGTTTGGTCGCGGGACGATCTCCCTCTCCCCGAACGATCCTCGCTCGACACCAGCCTTCCTTCTCCTGACTCTCTCTTCACCCCCCGCGAAACCGCAAACAGAACCGCAATATCTCGCTCTTCACCGTGTGTGTGTGTGTGTGGTGGTGAGAGAGAGAGAGGTCGGACTGCGTTGCTCCGAACACCACAAAGTGTTGAGAGACTGCCAGCCAATATCCGGTCTCGTGCTAGGACCAGGAAGAGCAGAGAATCCTGGGATATTGTTTCCATGTGGACCGGACTGGGCGAGGGGAGGGGTGTGTGTGTGTGTGTGTGTGTTACCTGCCTCTGGCCCTCGCATGAGACAAAGACACTGTTACACAAGCTGGTGAACGTCCCCACAACCTTCTGACGACCCTTCTCCTTCCTGCGTCTCTCTAACGTCTCTGAAACGTGCTGGCGTGTGTGAGTGTGTGTCCTCGCTGGCTGCCGTGGTTACACTGGATGTGATGGTCCTGTGGTCGTGTGCAGGTTGAGACGTGGTCCCATATGGGTCATGTAGGCCTCACTGGAAGCAGGGGGGTCTCCAGGGTCCTGTCCCCTGGCCGGGGTGAGCCCTCCCTGGGCCTCAGGGCGTGTGTTTCCCCCCGCCCTCCCTTCTCATTGTGCGAGCAGGCTGGGGCAAGGTCGAGGGCTCCGCTCAATATTTACACACCTGATCTGCGCTGCATAGAACCTCGGCACCGAGCGATACATCATCCCTCCTGGAATGTGGCGGTCACACTTCAAACACAGCGGAGGAGAAATGACACACGCACACACACACGTACACACACGCACGCACACACACACACACACGTACACACACACACACACACACGTACACACACACACACACGTACACACACACACACACACTCGCTCCGGCTGTGTTTTTGTGAATCGACTTCTGAAACGGCGATCCGTCAAAGGGCTGTGCCTTCTGATATTTGTGAATGGAGAGTGAATATACACAGGAGGCCTAATGATGTTTGATGCTTGAGTTAACCTGCCGCTCTCTTTCTCTCCCCCCCACTCTCGTCTCTCTTTCTCTCCCCCCCACTCTCTCTCTCTCTCTCTCTCTCTCCCCCCCTCTCTCTCTCTCCCCCAGGTGGCTAAGCTAGAGTACGTGCGGAGGAAACCCAAGCTGAAGGAGGTCTTCGTGCGTCTGAAGACCACCTGGAGTGCGTGTGCACGTCGGCGCTCCAAGTGGCGGAGCACTCGGACGCAGAAATAGGTACGCGTGGGCCCGCCTTGCTTCAGCGCTGACGGAACATTCTGAGGAGCGTTTTTATCAGAGTCCGACCAATTCCCTGCCCCCTGTTTACTGCTCTCTTGTCTGACTTTACCGACTGACTCATTGACTGGCTGTCTGGCTGACTGGCTATCGAGCTGACTGGCTTGTTGCACTGAATGACCTTTTGTGAATGACTGTTCCCAAACAGACACGCCTGCTAGCTGGCTCTGCTATTGCCAAACGGTAGAGAGCTTGTGTGTGGTTTGTGTGTGTGTACGTCAGTGTGTGCTGAAGGCCTGTGTGTGGGTGTTGGTGTATGCATGGTTAAGTGAGTGTGTGTGTGTGTGTCAAAGGAGGGTGTTCAAAGGCCTGACAGCAGGTAAATCCGGCCCCTTGATTTAAGGCCTCTCTCCGAGGGCGGATAAGAGAGCCCATGTGAGCAGATAAGACGTCTGAAGTATTTATAGTGTGTCTTCTCAATCCACGCCACTTTAACCACCCCCCCCCCAGACCGCTTGCTCTCTTCTCTCCCCTCTCTCTCATCTCTCTCTCTCTCTCTCTATCTCTCTCTCTCTCTCTCTCTTTCTCTCGAGTATATAAATACATACACTGTATGTATTTACTGTATATATATATACTGCATATCTCATTGTTTCTCTCTCTCTCTCTCTCTCTCTCTCTAGTACCATTTATATCTCAGTCTATGTCTCTCTGCCCCTCTCTCTGACCTCTGTATCATCTCTCCTGCTTCCTGCTGCTAACTGTCCTCCCTCCCCAACTTGTGTTTCCAGGACAACGTAGGGCTAAGGGTAAAAAAAGGAAAGCTAAAAAGCTAAAGCTCACCAAGGATTTATTGGCGACATAATAAACTTGTACACATTACCAAAAGTCGGCCGGACCCGCGGTTGAAGCAGGTAGGACTTTAGCACCGTGGCAACCCCACTCGTCGCCCAATCACTCGCTGGCCACGCCTCCCCCAGCCACCCCCCACCCAATCAGAGTCACGGGGAAGGCCTGTCAATCATAGTCACATTCACACCCACGCCCAATCACTGTGAGGAGAGGGAGGGCTCGAATGCTGTGCTCGGGTTTGGCTGCATGCGTTGATTGCGAGGGTGGAACTGTGTTTGCGCATGTACGCTGTGCACGCCGCACACACACACACACACAACACCGCACACACACTGTGTGTTAGGATATTGTTGTTGTTCTGACGTTTCATGTGCTGAAGTGGACCTTCCCAACCTTACGTTCTCCTCGACCTTCTGAAACTGTTTTTATGTTCTTCATCCCGCCTTCCCGTCTCTATTTGTTTACTTTTGTCTTTCTTTGTTTTCTTTCTTTCTGTCTGTATTTCTTTCTTGGTCGCTCTCTTTCCTTTCGATTTATATCCTTTTATCCTCTCTGCAGTTTCTTGTTGACTCTTCCCTTTGACACGGTCCTCAGCTGTCTTCTCCCCTCCCCCCCTCCCCCAAGCTGTCTCCCTGCCTGCCTTTGTGTCCTCGTCCTGTGTGTCCTCGTCCTGTGTGTCCTCGTCCTGTCGAGTGTCATCGTCTGTGTGTCTGTTTGTCACTGGACGTGTCGGGGCTGCACATCACTGGAGCTGTCGCACCTAGCTCACTCAGAAGTACTTTGCACAGACTCTTAAAAGGCATGGTGCTCACTCTGTGTGTCGTGTGTTGTGTTTGTGTGTTATTGTGATGCACATGTACGATACGAATCACATGTACAAATTGCACTTGCGATCTCGTTCTTGTTGTAGGATGCTAAAGCTAACGTTAGCGTTTTCTCCCCTCCCACAGTGGACGTGAGGTGAGACCAATCAGCACAAGGGACTTCGGCGTGGGAGGGGCTTGAGAGAGGACGCCGCCAGACTAAGACGGCTGTCCCCCCTTCCCCGCCCCCACGCCAACGCCTTCTAAAAGAAACTATACTCTATACTAAAAAACACGAGACACAGAATACACAAAACGTGACTAAGATGCCAAAGGTGCTCCATTTTCTTCCATAACCAGCAATCATGAGTTTCTCTGTGGCGGGCGACAGACCGAATCAATGGAACACTGATGCGAGCGAGGAGAGCTGCGCGGAGAAGAGACGGGACGGAGAGGAGGAGGGCCGGTTGCTTCTGTGTGTTAACAGGACTCACGCCCGCCACGGAAAGAGACAACTTTGGATTAAGCTTCGGTGAAGACTCTGGTGACTGGCTTCTTGGAGGACACGCCGAGGGATCGGAGGTCGACTTTCCGGCCGGGGCAAAACTGCAGATGTGTGGAGGGATGCTTGCAGTGGCCTTCGGTCTGACTGGATCCTGAGCGTTGAGGATGGAGGGAGAGAGATGGAGAGGGAGAGATGGAGAGAGGGAGAGAAGGAGAGAAGGAGAGAAGGAGAGAAGGAGAGAAGGAGAGAAGGAGAGAAGGAGAGAAGGAGAGAAGGATGAAAGAACAGGAAACGAGAATAGACCTGCAGCTGTCGAGTCTGAACGCTCGAGACAATCTTTCCCTCCTCGCAGACTGCAACGAGAGAGACAGAGAGGAAGAAAAATGTCCCACAGCAACTGATAAACTATTTATGCGTGTGAACACTTTATTTCTTGCTCCTCCGGCGCGAACGGAAAAAAACCCCGATGTACGTCTCGAGGGACACGTGTGAGTTCATGTAAGGTCTGGCTAATTCTCCGTTCTCAATCTCAAGGCCTTTTTTTGTTTCAGTCTCAACATTGTTACTTTTATCCATGCGGCTTATTATGGAACTGTGTATCGGAGCCATCTCCGGGTGTGTGGTCTGGAGACGGGGTCGAGGAGGATGACAGAGTCAGGGCGGCGAGATGCTTTATTTTTGTTATGAAATATATTATGCTTACTTATATACGAGCAGAAGGTATGTTTATGTCTTTTGTTGTGGTTGAATGCTTGTATTTAATCCATGGAAACGATGCAACAAAAAAAAAGGACAAAAAAAGAGAAGGGAGGAGCAGACACCTGGATACGTTATGTAACGCAGAATCAGTTCTTGGTCGCACGGAAACCAATCAGTCGAAAGCGGCTCTGTTGAGGAGCTGATTGTGCTTCCTTGCACGTTCGAGCCATCCGAGATCGTCCGAGTCGCAAAGGCAGGGTGTTTTTCATGTAGATCCAGCTTTAGAGAAACAGCAGTGCTGTCCTCTTAACCCAGGTGTCTGTCTGCCACGACACACACACACACACACACACTCACACACTCACACACACACTCACACATAACCAGAATGCTACTGTACCTGACATGCTCTCACGGTAGTTTTGCAAAACACAAACTTTAAGCTGTACAACCAACTCACTGCCCCCCAACATTTTCACTTCACATTCTAAGGTCGAGATTGGGTCTGTGTGTGAGTGTGTGTGTGAGTGTGTGTGTGTGTGTCGAAGGGAGTATATCTGAGAAAAATAAGGAAACTGTGTTTGTCTGTGTGTTTGTGTTTGATGTCACTTCCTCCCGCACTTCCTCACCATTGATAACATGGTGCCCGCTCCACCTCGCTGGCACACATGTTGAGAGAGTGAATGAGTGAGTGAACAAGCCTGCGAGTGCATGAATGGCCTCCTTGTTAGCTTTGAGGCGGTAGAGTTTCATCGACAAGCTAACAAATCTCCTCGACCTATAGAAACGCACCAAACACACACACGCTCACTCTAATGAACTTTGGTTAGGCTAGCTTAGGCCGACTGTAAATGTTGCAGTTAACCTGCAAGTCCAGGTGTTCAGCCAAGGAGAAACGGATTTCTCCCTAGGCAAGCGAGTGAAACCTAAGATTAACATACCACTGTTTTTTATGTAAACGGAAACTTCTAGAAGTTATTTGGGGCCGGGGGGGGAGATTTGCTGGTTTGACGGTCAGTTGGTTTAGATGCCAGATGAGAAACACTGGAGATGCTGCCTGTAGTGTTGAGGACTCCCACCTTCGGTGCAGGTTTCCATGGTGACGTGATTGGTGCTATATTTATGAACGAATTAAGTGTGAAGTTTCACCTCCTGTTTGGCTCGCTCCCCTTCACAGTACGCTGCCCATCAGGCTCGTCAACAGAGTCAGGACCAGAGTCAGGACCAGAGTCAGGACCAGAGTCAGGACCAGAGTCAGGACCAGAGTCAGGACCAGAGTCAGGACCAGAGTCAGGACCATTACTCCCTTAAACAACCACAATAATAATACGTGATTGTGATCTTATCACAAAGAGCTTTTTTTTATTTTCCGCTTTGGCCTCCATTGGATAAAGACAGCAATAATCATAATTTATATATTTATGTTTTCAATAATAAATATATTTCTGCTTATCAACGTGTATGCTGAGTTTCTTCTCTGTGTCCCTGTTGGTGCTGATAGAGACTATAGATAGAGAGAGAGAGAGAGACTATAGAGAGAGAGTGATAGTCTACAAAGATAGAGAGAGCGTGAGAGAGAGGGAGAGAAAGAGTACAGAGAGAGAGTGAGAGGGAAATAATCTACAAGAGAGAGAGGTAGAGGGAGAGAGAGAGAGACGGGAGTGAGAGTGCGATACAGGAGGGAAGGGAGGGAGGGAGGGAGGGAGAGAGGGACGGGAGAGGAGAGAGAGAGAAGAGAGGAGAGAGAGAGAGAGATGAGCCGAGAGAGAGAGATGAGAGAGAGAGTAGAGTCTACAGGGAGAGGGAGGGAGAGAGAGAGAGAGAGAGATAGTAGAGGGAGGAGGGAGAGAGAGAGGGAGTTAGAGAGAGTCTACAGGGAGAGGGAGGGAGAGAGAGAGAGATAGAGGAGAGGGAGTGAGCAGAGGGAGTTAGAGAGAGTCTACAGGGAGAGGGAGGGAGAGAGAGAGAGAGAGAGGGAGTTAGAGAGAGTCTACAGGGAGAGGGAGGAAGAGAGAGAGAGAGAGAGAGAGAGAGGGAGGGAGGGAGGGAGAGAGAGCTACCCTGTTCTCTCATCTCTTAACCCTCTGTTATTTCCTCTCCTTTCTTCTCTCTAGCTTGTCCTCTTCTTACTCTCTGTTCTCTCTCTGCCTTCCTTGCTGTCCCCCTCTACTAGAAAAAGAGAGAGAGAGAGAGAGAGAGAGAGCGCGCAAAACAGAGTGTGAGTGAGATAAAGAGATATAGTGAGCAAGATTGGGAGAGTGTGAGAGAGAGAGACTGAGTGTGTGTGTGAGAGAGAGAAAGTGAGTGTGTGTGAGAGAGTGAAAGAGAGAGAGAGTGAGTGCATAATGCTGCTGGTGCTGGGACAGTAGCGAGGCGTGAGGACGGGCCGCGTTAGCAGGAAATGTGAGCTTTCCCGGGGCTTGGCGAGCGAGCGGAGACCGGGCTGACCTCCAGGATCCAGAGCTGGAGCTTTTATTACCTCTGCCCGAGACGCTCACCTTAATCCTGGGGACTTAGAGGACATGAAGCCCCTCTGCTCTCCGCGCCCAGCCCCCCCCTCCCTCGATGCACCCCGGGTGAAGGAAGGAGAGAAGGAGAGCCGCACATGAAAGAGGGAGGATGAAAGAGAGACACCGAGGGGCTAAAGCGAGAGGAGAAGAAAGGGCCTGGGCTTCAGAAAGCGTTTTCTTATCGTCTTTTTTTATCCGAAAGTTCAGAAACTCATTCATAAAAGCGGGAGGGAGAGAGGGAGAAAGGGGGAGAGGGGGAGAGGGAGAGAGGACTAGGCTGTATAAGAGGGTGGAAGGAAGGAGGAAATGGAAAGGTCTAGAAAACCAAGAAAGGAATCAAGAGTTCACGGGGAAAAGAGGAAGGCAGTGTGCAGTGTGTCAGCGGGGAGAAATGTAAAAGTGAGGTGAGGCAGAGCAGAAGACAGGAGAAAGGAGAGGAGAGTGTGAATGGCCCGAGGGGAGCGGGAGCGAGAACGGACTGACGGGGACGTGAGAGAAAGAGAGTCAGGAGAAGAAAGGCTGAAGTGGATTCAGGATGTGGGTAATTGGTGTGGTAGCTGGAAGGAGCCAACAGCAGGAGGACTAAGTGGACACGGTTTATAAACAATGCCTCAGGGGCGAGGTGGGGGGTGTCGACAAGGTGTGAAGAGAGGGTGCTGATTGGGTGGTGTGTGTGCTTGTGCGTGCGTGCGTGGTGTGTGTGTGTGAGCGCACATGCAGCCAGACAATACGGTGGAGGATCGCCCGGTGTGTTTTAAAACAGACTGTTGGAATGCCTGAATCTCTCCGAGGGCAAGCTGTCATCTGACTGGCCCACAATGCGAGGGGTCGGGGGTCGGGGGTCGGGGGTGAGGGGTCAGGGTGGCGGGGGTAACAAAGTGGAAGTCGGTGAATGAAGTGTAAATCATTTGTTACTCCTCTACACATCCTCTAGCTGTCGGCTGGTTCCTCTCTTTCAAACACCGCAGCGCCCGCCCCGCCGATTGTTCCGAGGTCGGCGCGTTGACCGCGGAATGCGGCGGACTACTCCTCGCGCGTCCTCGCGCCGCTAAGTGGAGGGATATCTCCGTGTGAAAAGGCCCCGTTTGATTGACAACGGCGACCCCCCCCCTCCAACAAGTGTTGGCCTTGACAATTTCCTTCCCCCGAATTACGAACCTTCCAAATCTGTTTTCGTCGTGTTGCTTCGCCTCTCTCCTCGCCTCCCGGTGGAAAATGTCCTCTTTTTTCCCTCCGTGTCTCCCCCCTCCTCCCGCCAACCTCTGGTGGCCCTGAGTTTTTTGAGGAAACGCAGAGGTGCTCCTTTGAAGACGGCGGTGGCCAGTTTGTCGGGGGGCCGTGGCCATGAATGTGGCTCTTTGTCGTCCCCCCGCACACATCTCTTACCCTCCCCTGCCTCAATCTCGTACGGACACGCTTGGTCTCCTTTTCAAAGGGGTGGGGATTCTGGGTAGAAATGACCCCGCTAATTATGTATTTAAGGTATTTGGCTTCTGTGAAAACAGCTTTGGGTTAGCGGTGGGGGGTGGGGATGGGGGATGGGGGTTGGGGGGGTGGTGAGAAGGTGAGTGTGGGGGGGGGTGGGGGGGGGCAGAAAGGGGTTGGAGGAGGTGAGTGAAGGGGGGGGATAAAGGGAGCGACGACGGCCTCGCGGCTATCATTACCTCAGCGCGTTTATGTAAACATCGGCTTACATCGAGACCCTGGCTGATTGGGTGGTTTGGCGTTGAGCACGTCCCTGGGGGGTTCTGGACCTCTTGTTTCACTCTCTTCTGCCTCACCCCCCGCTCCGTTCACACACACACACACACACACCACCAACTCACAACTCACACAGCGAGCACCCACGCTGTCTCCCCCCCTCTCTCTCTCCTTCTCTTTCTCTCTTTGTCTCACCCACATATCTATATACACCCACATACACATCCTGTGAAGTCATGTACCTCCGCTTCAAGCTCTAAGCTACAGTATTAATACCAGGTTGACTTTGCTAAATGCTTTTTTTCTGGAACTAAAAAGCCTCGATCACCCTGCCCCAGGTACTCCTCCTGTTGGAACTGCTAACCCCAAATAACCCTCCATATAAACTGGTGTGAGACTCACTTGAGCAGTGCCCGAGGAAGACCCTGAAACCGGATCAGACCGGCTGATTGTTCCTCAGATAAACCTCCGATCTCACACACCCTCTAAAGGGCCCTGCTGACACACCCTCGCTGTGTGGTGTGTGTGTCTATCCGTGTGTGTGTCCACGTGTGTGTGTTTGTCTGTGTGCATGCGTGTGTGTGTGTGTGTGTGTGTGTGTGCGAGACAAAGAGAGGGATCGGACCAGCATACCAAGTAGCCATGTGTGTGTGCATGTCTGGTGTGTGCACGTGTGTTGTGTGTGTGTGCGAGCTCAGAATGCAGAGGTGACCGGAAGCCCCCTCTTGAGGAGATCCCATCGTGTCAGTGGTCGCCTCCTTTATCCTCTCCTTCTCTTTCCAAAATCAGCACTTACTGGGGTGCAGGGGAGATCGAGCATGAAGACACAGGAAATTCCCAAGGGAGAGAGGGGAAGAGGGAGAGGGAGAGGGAGAGGGAGGGGGAGAGGGGGCGGTGGTGAGGGTGCTAGGGGGAATGTCCTAATGTCTCGTTACGACTGAGCCTGTCGTGGTCGCTTCCCTCTTCTCTTTATCTTGCCTTCTGGACTACCTTGGATCGCTGTTGTTAGCTTGTGTTACTCCTCGCCCCATCCGTTGTCTCGAGCCCACATCTTAGAGGTCCCGTACCCCGCTACTCTCCCGGCCCTCTTGCCCCCCCTCCCCCCCTCCCCTCTCGCCCTTGCTCGCATTCTTTCCACCACTTTCTCTTTCTACTCCGCCCTTCTTTCATCTTCTCTTTCCTACGTTCCTCTCTTCTTTCTCTTTCGCGTGCTTCCAAACACTAGTGAGGAGAACCGACAAACAAAGCAAAACGAAGTAGTAAACGAAAACAAGGAGATGACCAAACTACCAAAAAAAAAAGCAACACCCAGAAAAACAAAGAAAACACTCGGAGGACTAAGAAAAAACGGAAGGAGAGAGAAATGCGGGGGAAGGGGGGAAGACTCTAACAGGCGTAGGGGGGAACAAGATAAAAGAGAGATGAATTAAAAGTGAACAGGGGGTTAAAATAGCGAGAAAGAGCTGGCTCTTACATTTTCTTTGCCCTCCCCACACTCTCCCCTCTCCCTCTCCCCTTGTTTCCAACTTCCGGTGCTAGGTAGAGGGAGATAAAATAACAAGCTCCCTGGGGAAAGGATAAGTCCAACGAAATGAAAGACAGTAGATGGCACGTTGTGTGTGAGGCAAGTTTACACCGGGCTCTGATGTCATTAGCTATGAACACTTTGGTGTGTAACGGCAATGCGTAACCTGCGGTGCGGTGTGTGTGTGCGTTGTGCGTGTTGTGTTGTTTTCAGTAGAGGAGTTGCTAAGGAAAGGCTCACTCCCTTCACACATCAAATAAAAGTCTGGGGTCCAAGAACGTAGCTTTTTTTTGCGGAGGGGACGGCGTGATGGTGTATTGTAGGAGACGAGTGGAAGAGGAGTGTCCCCTGCCAGTGATACATGATAAAGTCCAGTGTGGTGTGTGGTGTGCGCTGGTGGAGTGTGTGTGTTCGGTGTGTAAGTGTGAGAGTGGCTCATTTGTGAGCGGGGGGGTCATGTTTGTTGGTGTGGTGTGCGAGTATGGTGTGTGCGGTATTTGGTGTCCCCGCCGGCGGGTGGTGTTGTGGCCTCGTGCGTGTCCCTTGCTGTTTGTTGTGTGTGTGGGTGTCGTGTTGTGTGTGTGGTGTTTGTGCCGCCCGGTGCTGTCTTTGCTTTGTGTGTCGTGTGTTTTGTGTCGGGTGTCCCCCTTGACTGCCAACATCCTTAGGCAGAACTAGTAGTATGTGGACACTATTAATCAAACTACACACAACGTTTAACCCCAGAATGCCATTCCTGGAGGCCTCAACTGAACCCAACTCGGCTCTTTCATCCGTCCCTCCTCTTT
The DNA here is from genome assembly GCA_903064625.1 of Mallotus villosus. NCBI lineage: Eukaryota > Metazoa > Chordata > Actinopteri > Osmeriformes > Salangidae > Mallotus > Mallotus villosus. The sequence continues at coordinate 14,267 of CAEFZP010003316.1, forward strand.
ACCTAACCTCTCCTATCTTTCCCTCTCTCTCTCTCTCGTCTTCTCCTCGCTCTCTCCACCAAGCTCTCTCACTTTCTCCTCTCTCTCCTCTCTCCTCCTCACCTCTCACAACCCCTCCCGCTCTCTCTTCTGGTCCTCTCACTCTCTCCCAGTCATCTTAGCGCTTACTCCATAATCCCGTCAATCAGGACTCTCCTCTCCCTAGTCCCCTTCTCCCTCTGCCCCTCCCTCCCATTCTCTCCCCAATCATCTGACAACGCTCGGTCTCTCTCTTTGCTGCATCTCTCGCACACATCCATCCCTCTCTCTCCGCTCTACTCTCTCACCTCTCTCTACGCTCTCTTCTCATTTTTTCGTAGAGGTGACAAGTAAACACTTCTCAGTTTTTCCATTCCTTCTCTCTCATTCGGATACGGGGAGGAAAATGGTCCAGCAGCTCTATGGAGGCTTTGGCAAGATGTGTTGGGTGTGTGCTTCGTTTGTGTGTGTGTTAGCTCCAGCCCACACATCAGCTACTCCTTAATCCTCAGGCCTGTACGCTTGAAAGCTCCAGAACCTTCTCTGTGCCACACCCTCTGAACCCATAATTCCACAGCAACATAAGACCACCTAGCAGTAGCGCCACCTAACTCCACAGAGACAGACATGCAGACAGACAGACAGACAGACAGATCGAAGAGCGGCCGCAGACGACCGACCGACCGACCGACCGACAGACGACAGCAGACAGACAGACAGACAGACAACAGCAGGCAGCATCAGCAGTCAGACATACAGACGACAACGACGACGACAGACTACAGACGACAGACAGACACAGAGACAGACGAGACAGACCGACAACAGACAGACAACGACAGACAGACGACAGACGACAGACAACAACAGACATGCAGACAGACAGACAGACAGACGACAACGGCGGGCAGGCAGGCAGGCAGGCAGGCAGGCAGCCAGGCAGCCAGCAGGCAAACGACAGACAACATAAGAGGCTTGTAGACGTTGTGGGTGGGAGTGGATGAATGAAAGAGGCCCTCTCTCGTCAGACAGATAGGGGCATGATGAGAACTGATGTGCCAAGAGCACACCTCACCAGCATGGGCACATGCACAGGTGCACAAGAACACACACACCACTCTCTCTCACACACACACACCACACACACAACACACGCTCACTCTCTCTCACACACACACACACACACACACCACATACACACACACATACACACACACCACCACTGTACACACACACACTGTATACCAGCACACACACCACACACACACACACTCCTCTCTCACACACACACACACACACGCACGCACACCCACACCACTCTCTCACAACACACACACACAACCACACCATCGCACACACACACGTACACAAACCCCACACACCATACCCACATGTCCACACACACACACATGTACACACAGCACCACGCAACCCACACACACACACACACACCTCACACACACACACACACACACACACCACACACACACACCCACGCATGTACACAGGCCTCAGTGGAAGTGTTTCCAGGCTCCTGGCTGACTCAGACTGAGTTCCTGGTCGGAGACTGTGTGCGCAGACCCCCAAGGTTCAGTGTTAGTCTCCCTGCTCTGGCTGGTCTCTGATCCTGGAGTAGGGAGCTAGGTGATGTGTGTGTGTTGTGTGTTACTGGTCTGGCAACCCCATCATGTTTCAGCCCCTTAATCCAACACTGTGGGCTACTGTGTGAGGAAGTGTGCGTGTGTGTTGGTGCGTGCACATTTCAGAAAGGATTTGTTGCAGAACACTCACACACACCCACACGTGTGGGTAAGTACACACGCACACACACCACACACACACACACACAGCCTTTGAAGTAAGTGTGGGTGGGAGTGTAGAGGTGGGGCTGAGGTGAGTTTGACAGTGTGGTTTCCAGGAGTGAGGTCAGGTCAGTACAGCGAGGGGAGGGAAGAGGGAGGAGGAGAGGAGGAGAGGGGGAGGGAGGGGAGGAGGGGAGGAGGGGAGGAGGAGGTTAGAGGGAGGGGGGGGGGGGGGGGGGGGATGAATGGAGGAGGGAGGTGTAGGAGCAACGGTGGTTAGAGATCATGGCCGCCCT
>CAEFZP010003317.1:0-25000 GCA_903064625.1 Mallotus villosus
TCAATTTCCTGGGTAGCAGTCTTCAAAGGGAACAAGAGGGGGGGCGGGTGAGGTGGGGGGGTGAGAGGGGGGGTGAGTTTGTAGGCCGAGGAGGAGGATGCCAGAGGCACAGTGACAGCTGTGAGGCAGGAGACTCGGAGACGAGATCAGAGGGTTCGAGTTACCCCCCCCCCACCTCTCCCCCCGCCTCCACCCAGCCACAGACACTGTGTCACTCTCTCTGCTCCAACCCCTGCTGCTTTCTCACACACACACACACACACACACATTGGGCCGACAGACAGTCTTTCACTCACTCACACACACACACACACCCCGTGTTAGGCCGTCAAACATCAACATGAAAACACACAGCCAACAAGTGTTAGCTCCAACTAGCTGGCAGAAACCTTTACCAGACGGGCAACCTTGTGCAAAAGATGAATATGTCATATGCCTGTTCAACTCATGCTAGAATCGTTCCGCGGCCATAAACGGAATTGCAACACATCGGTTTTATATGCAGGTAATGATGTAAGTGTTTGAGGCAATGGCATAAAATCATCTGATCCAATTTACATAATGTGTTGACTTTGGAACTGATATCATTCTTTTGGACGGAGCCCAAGCCTATTGGCAGCTCTCGGTGAGCACGTTGTACTGATTAATGTGCTTTACCAGACTTGAAACATCTGTCCCCCTTTCTCAAGTAACTGTCTCGCGGTCATGCAGGGCGAGTTGGATTCCTCGCCCCCTCTGAATGGTCACTGCGCTGTGGACGCGAACGCCAAACCTGTCTGGGAGAAAGAAGGTACCAGCCTGGATGACTGTGCGATGATGCTCCAGGCTTTAGAGGAGCCTTTGAAGCTGCTGGTACTACATAAAAGTATACTGGGTGTTTAATCATACCACTCTCTAGTGATCTCACTGGGAACGCTGCCCATCACGTCCTGGGACGGAGTATGAGTGGCGCCAGATAGTTTTTGTTGCTGTGTGCATGTGTGTGTTTATGTGTGTGTGTGTGTTTATGTGTGTGTGTGTGACCGGCACCCTGGTAACGCTCGTCCAGCCTCGGGGAACGGTGACATCAGTGACCACGGAAAGTTCCGTCTGCACATGCGGCAAGGCACAGAGAATATATTTAGAAGAGCTGGATGAAGCATTTCCCACCCTCACCTCAAAACCCACGTGTCGACTGCTCCTGTATTCCCACTGCACATCACACTCTCGAGGACAAATATGCACAAGGAGGAGAGGAGAGAAGAGGAATGAGAGAAATCTGGGGTGGACGAGAGAGAGGGAGAGAGAGAGAGAATGACAGACGGACATATTGAGAAAGAGAAGGACGGAGAGAGACAGTTGGAGAGAAGAGAGAGGAGAGAGAGAGAGAGAAAGAGACTGAGGGGAGAGAGAGAGGGAATGGTCTTTGTTAATCCCAGCACATCTGGCTTCTATTAGGATGTGGGGGCCGCTAAAATAATGTTTTTTCACCCTACAAGCCTTTCTGTGCTATAAATTACCCAGCAGCCACTGTGCCTTCCTGACTGAAGTTCTTTCAGTGAGCCAGTTTTCGTTTCTCAGACGCTTAGAACAACACACACACACATGACACACTTCTCACCTCTCTGCTTTCTCATTTTCGAAACTCCCTCCCTCTTTACCACGGAGCAATAAAACAGTCAAGACAGAAATAAAACAGTCCTCTCTTAGCTAGTCGCTGAGCGAGAGATGAGAGAGATCGAGAGACTACTACTGCACTGCTCTCTCCCTATGCTATCTCTCTCTCATCTCTCCTCTCTCTATCTCTCTCTCTCTCTCTCTCTCTCTCTCTCTCTCTCTCTCTCTATCTCGTACACACCAGTTGGCATCATGAACTCTAAATTCAGTGCTAGGGCAGCTTGTCTACAGGTTTTAGCATCCCAGAGCTCTCCCTCCAGACCGCTCTGTGTCTCCAGCCCTCCAGACAGACGGCCATCCAGCCTCCCAGCTATCCAGACATCCCCCAACCTCAGGCCCCTAAACACCTGAACACTGAGCAATCCAACCATCCAACACAACATGTATCCGGCCATCCAGTCAACCAACCTGCGGCATCCATCCTTCCAACCATCCAACCATCCAACCGTCCATCCTTCAACCATCCAGTCATCCAGTCTCCAGTCATCCAACCATCCAGTCATCCAACCATCCAGCTCCATCTTGTCATCCAGTCATCCAACCATCCAGTCATCCAGCCGTCCAGCCGTCCAGCCATCCAACTTTCAACAATCTAGCCATCCAACCTGTCCTGATTGACCAATGGCGACCGGGCCTCTGCTCATCCCCAGCAGGGTTAACAGGAGTTCAGCGAGCATAGGTGCTTAAAAGGCCCGGACGTGCGTGTGTGGGTCCCGGCCACGTGGTCCAGGCCAGAGCGAGGGGCCCAGAGCGAGGGGGGCCCTGTGCTGGGTATCAGCTGGCGTCGGGCTGGGGGCTGGGGGCTGGGGTGGAGGGTCAGTGCCTCTCACCAGTAACACCAATAGAGAGAAATGAGAAGTACAGAGGCGGGTGGGAGTGATGAAAGGGAGAGGACGGGGAAGGAACGCTCCACCCAGCGCTAACGATTGAACCGGCCGGCCCAGCTCTGACACCATTAGGCACCTGTTTAGCGGAGGGCAGCTGGTGCTAGCCAGCGCCCGCAGCAGGGCCCGGAGACCCCAGGTGATGCCAGACCCTGCGTGTGTGTGTGGTATGTGTCAGCATCTGCTCTGTTAAGGAGAGCACGGACCGCCTCCTCCTCTGATGACAGCTAATCACAGAGATCTAATCAACGTCCTCCCTCCCTCCTCCTCCATCTCATCCTCTCGGTTCTCTCGGAGATGCCAGATTGCACTACAGCAGGCATGACCTCACCCACTAAAACTGGCATCGAGGCAACGGGCTCCTTCTTGGCAGAAGGGCGGAGGGGTGTGGGATGAGGAGAGGAGGAGGAGGAGGCAAGGGGTGGAGGAGGAGACAGAGAGGAAGGGTTGAAGAGGAAAGGGAAAGAGGAGAAAGGCAAGATGGTGGCATCACTACATGGGATGGATCTCCTGTGTCAGCTTTGGAGTTGGAGAGGGAAGATCCAATGTTTTAACTCCTCATTTCTAAAAAGCTTAAAAACATCAATTGCGAGGAGAATCGTATGACGGCAGGGAGAGAGTGTGCGCTGACATATTTCATCGGCGTGTAATCAGATCCAGTCACGGCCCTCGTCTGGAAGGGTTGTCGTCCCTGCGATGGTGTGCATCGTGTCACTGGGCCTATGATGCCACATTCTCGCCTGCACAGAGAAAAGAAGCAAAACGAGAGCACGAGAAAGCAGCGAGAAGCAGAGAGAAAAAAGAGCAAAACACACGCGCAGAAACACCTCACGAAGAAGAACAAGCAAAAACATAGCACGACGACCGCCACAGAAGAAAACGTACTAAAACAAAAACACAACATCAAAAACAAGGACGAATACATAAGTACAACCCCATCTAAGAAAACACCCATCACACAACAACACATTCCATCCTAAACCCATCCACACAACATCCCAACCCACGCACACCACACCAGCTGCCCAGACACCAAGTACTCTCCACCACACCAACACACACTCCTCCTCACACCTCATACCAAACCACCCTCCTCCTCCACCTCCTCCCACACACCATCCTCCTCCGCCCAACCACACACCTCCTCCTCCACCTCCTCCACACACCCTCCTCCTCCACCTCCTCTTGTCCTTGTCTCTATTAACCCCCGCCATCGTGACCTGTGTGTGTTTCCTTCGATGAACCCAGTCGCTCCTTCGCTCGCCTTTGCCCATTCGTCAGATGTTCAGCTCGAGCTGTATGATTGGCTGGCTCTCCAAGGCGGAGCCGTCCGTGGCTGTTCTGATGCTACCAGTGTCCTTTGTCTAACCAGACCCACTGTGGAGTCCTGTGATGACCCTACACAGCAGTTTAGTGGTGATTCGGAACGAGTGTCAAGTAAATCAAGCGTTGTTTTCCACACATTTTGATGTCCTAACCTTAGATGAGCCATGTGTGGACTGTATCATGAACCCAGCTTTTATAGAGTCATGAATCTGTCATGAATCTGTCATGAATCTGTCATATCCGCAAGTCTTCCGATGAGCAGATTTCCATGTGTCTTCCAGACCCAGGTTTGTTGTGGACGTGTCTGTCAGTGGCCACGGGGCCTTCGATGAAGACAGATCCTGAGTAGATCTGCGCCAAGCACCCTAGAGATGAGAGATAGGTCGATGATGATGGTGAAGGGCAGGTATGGGGGAAGCTATGGAGAAGGCGAGACACAAAGAACCTTTCAGAACCTCCCGAAGATCAATGTCACCCCGAATCGAGACACTAAGACCATCATTTTTCTGTCATGATCCATGGGATTATGTTTATAGATGGGAAAGGTTGTGGGGGGGTATGAATGTATATGTGTGTGTGTTGGGTAAGGCAGGTCGGGGGTGGGGGGTGATCTCCATGCAGGGGTCTAAGATATCAAAGCCGGAAGGGTGTGTGGAGAAGACGGAGAGTGAGGATAGGGGGGAGGTGGCCCGCCTTTGTTCCAGCCCCTCACCAGGATTCCATGAAAGGATCACCGAGCAGGCTGATTCGTCATGGCTCTGAGCTCTCCACTCTGATTGGTTACGCTGGCCGAGCAGATGTTGGAGCTGCAGCAGGGGGTTCGAGTGACTCCAGCTCCTCACCCCACTCTCACACTGCAGGACAGCCCTGCACAGAACACACACACACTCTCACACTGCAGGACAGCCCTGCACAGAACACACACACACTCTCACACTGCAGGACAGCCCTGCACAGAACACACACACACTCTCACACTGCAGGACAGCCCTGCACAGAACACACACACACTCTCACACTGCAGGACAGCCCTGCACAGAACACACACACACTCTCACACTGCAAGACAGCCCTGCACAGAACACACACTGCAAGACAGCCCTGCACAGAACACACACTGCAAGACAGCCCTGCACAGAACACACACATACTCTCACACTGCAGGACAGCCCTGCACAGAACACACACTGCAAGACAGCCCTGCACAGAACACACACACACTCTCACACTGCAGGGCAGCCCTGCACAGCACACACACTGGAGCAGGCCTGGACATTCCACCATGCAACTCCACACACACACACACACACACACACACACACACACACACACACACACACACACACACACACACATACACACAGGACAGTCCAGAGGGGAGCAATCTTGGATATCCCAAATTGAAACAGCACACACACGTACACAAACATGCACATACAGAGGATGACCTGCTCACGCCACCTGACAGGACACATACAGTTTCACTCAACCACAACAACATTGTCCATCGCTCTACAGAACACCAGACACTCACATACTGTAAAGGCAGGAAATACAACCCAGGCATTCTCCACTTGAGAATCAAAGACAGACACAGCGTCTTTCAAAATATACAGTATCAGGGTTCAAATATAAGCATACGCCACACCATGTCAGTTTGGTGCTACATTTGTTACATATTAAAAAAATGAAATCTATGAATGAATCGAAAGTGAATGTTAATTCTGCTTTTCACCCAAACACAGTCACATCTCTTTACTTTGACATGAGCTCATTGAGACAGCTCATTGAACAATGTTCAACGTAACGATCAGATGAACTTTACATGGCCCTTCCACTCCTTTAGAGTGAGGTGATTAGTATGATGAGTGTGTCTGCTTGTCAGTGGGGCTGATCCTGATTCATGTCTCGGAGAGCACCCCTGTTTTTCCCTATCTCATTTGAGTTCTCCCAGATAAAGTGAAGGCGGGGGGGGGGTTGGGGGGGGTGGTGGGGTGGAGGGGGGGGGGCTAATGATAAGACGACACAACTTTCCCGCAGTGGCTAAGCACTGCCGCTAAGACAAACATGCTGAACCGTTTGTGCTGAGAGGAGCACTACCTCCTGCAATTTGGAGGAAGGAATGGGGACGGCTCTGGTTTGCATCAGTGGACGCAGGCTTGCTCCTGGGTCTGGGTCTGGGTCCCACTCTGGTCTTCGTTGGCAGGGGTGGGGGGGGGGCGGGGGGGGGGTGCGGGGTAGAAGAGATAGGTTATCTGAGCTAATCTGACGGAGCCTGTGGTTACACCAGTTCCCATGCTGCCTCCACTCTGCTGTCTCAAGCCACTCCAAACGGCGTCCTCTCCTAGTTCAAGTAGCCGAGCTCTGTGAACACGTGTATACATTCACACACACACAGACGCATGCAGACGCTTCCGTGTCATGAATATGTGCGTCGGCGTTTGCACGCAAACACACACAACCTGCCGCACGCACTCTGCCACCCACACACACAGCCACATGCACAAACACATGCACACGCACACACAACCTACCACACACAGCACAGTAACACACACACACACACACACACACACACACACACAGGCACACACCCAACCTGCCATACACACCCTGGCACACACACACACAAGCTGGCACACGCACACAACCTGCCACACACACACACACTATGCAAAACATTTGGATAGCCGAAGGGGACTCAGTAAATGAGCACCCCTGTAAGATTTATGGGTCAATTTACAGCATTGTGTTGTTTTCTTGTTCAGAAACAAAACAGATGTAAAAGCGAGCGTAATGGCAAATGTTGTATTCATAAAAAAGGACCCCGGGCAGGCAAACCTTTTCTGCCTGGGCCTGGACCAAAGCCACCAAAGATGGAAGGCAGCTTGACGATACGCCCCTAATGAGCGCTGGCTGTGCAATGTCCCTAAGGCCAGGTGGACTGTGGCTTACTGATCGCATTAGAGGCTTGGTATGATTCAGGGGTTTTGGCCGCCAGTGTTATTTTTCTGCATTGCTGCTTTGCTACTCTCGCTAGTTGAATCCGAATGTGCAAGTGTTTCTGGTTCTCGGTGGTACGATGGTTCAGATTTCTTCTGCAACATGGCGGAGGGGGAAAAAAAGGGAGTGGGTGGGGTTCTGATCAAGCAGCAGAAAAGTGAGGTAAAGCTGGGGGTCAGCCGTTCACTCACAAGAGGGCATTTCTGATTGAAATAATGAACACTGTCAGAATTGTCAGCGCTCAAACCGGAGGTCGGAGGTCATCGACTCCAGAGAACAGAAGTGACTGGTCTTATCTGTTCTGAATCGGAGCAGCGCTTTGAAGCAGCGTTTTCCCGTAGGTATGGTATGGCGTGACTGCGAGGGCTGAGGAGAGGGCGGGCGGGCGGGCGAGGCCCGTGAGGGAAGACGATCTGGTAGTGTTTACCGGTGCTCTATGCTGGCACCCAGGCACGAAGCCCAGCAGGCAACAGAGATAACAGCCCTTTGGAAGAAAGAGAGACGCCATGTACCTTTTGATATCATGTGACCACGGGGGGCTCCTCCCAGGTCGCGGACAATTGAAGTCTAAGCCAGTAATGCACATCTGGGCCTTATTTTATTGGTGTTCAATTTTGTGTCGGTATGCGCACAGGGCAACAAACAAGGCACAGTCCCAGCCTGTTCCCATATCCCAGACTGCCCCTCGCCCTCCCTCTCCCTCCCCTCCTCAGCCCTGAGATCCATTTGAACACACACACAGGCATGCATCACAGAGAAAGCTAAGGTACAGATCTGATATTGAAACAGAATTCCAGCGTAGCCCCCACAGGGTAGACGGCAGTGTTTACTTAGAAGAAAAAAGGCAGGGGGAGACTTCAAGTCTGAAGAGGATATTAAAAAAATACATTGAAAAGCTCCCCTCTGGCATTTCTTTTTTTCACTTTCAGGAACAATTTTGTACCTTTCCCTCAAAGGGGAAAGTGTATTCAGTTGTGAGGGGGTAAGGGGCTTGTTTTGAGGGGGGGCAGAAGAAGAAGTATTGTGTGGGTCTGAAGTGTACTGCACCTAATGAAAACCAACTGGCAGGCCGTCACTATCTATCTATCCAGGCGCAGGAGCACATGGACATGGAGAGGAAAAACAGGCCCCCCTCCTAATCCAGCCAGGCCTGCACTTCTCTTTTTCTTCCCTCCTTCCCCTCCTCTCCTTCTATTTCATTTTCAAGATGGAAAAGTGTTTTTCGAGCTGCATTTACAATTTTTTTCAGAAATACGATTTCCTTTGACAGGTAAGCAAAGTAGCGAGAGGCCGAGACTAGAGACAACCATGCACCTGAACAAGACAACACCACTACAGACCTGCTTAGCTCCAACCGAATTAACGCAATCAATATGAAAATACCAAAAATAGCTTTCATGTCTCGAACTTTGACAAAAAAATGAAAAGTAAGATCTGAAGACAAAGGGCGGGAAAAGAGAAGATTTTAGATGTGAGGGTATCCTGCAACTGATCCGAGAACGGGAGGGAAGGAAGTGAGGAAGGGAGGTGGGGAGGTCGGAACTGGTGGGAGATTTAGTGGAGGAGAGGAGAGGGACGATAATTCAAGGGCCACACTAGGGCACTAGGGCACTGCCAGTGTACTTTGGGCAGGTGGGGCCCCTTGTGGGTCATGTCTGCTGAATGGGTTCCATACACTAGGGTTGGCGCTACCCTTGTCCTGGGGGGCGATGCCAGGATGTGATAAGGCCTTGAAGAGAGAGCTCTTTCACACCCAGAGCTGCGCGCTAATCTGCCCAGCGACGCCTCAGACCACCAATCCCAATATTAGCTTTCCTGCGGCTGGCCAAGCCCACTGATGAATCTAATGAGTGTGTTGGTTTGATTGCGTGTGTGTGAGTGCCGGGCCAGACATGGGACACAGGAGTGGGCGCTGTGGAGAATGTGCCTGAGTCAGGCTTCAGCGAGAGAGAGAGAGTGGGTGGGAGCTGGAGCGATGGGCACTTGTCTGAATGTCACAGGCAGCTGGGACATTGTGTATCAACAAACACCGATGACTCAGCTCGTCATGTACAGCAGCTTTTGGTCGCGTGAGGAGACGCCGCACTGTTACCAAACACAACTTCATCGAATACGTTTTAGCCTAACTGCTTTCTCCACATTCAATCAAATCCAAAGTCTTCATAGAGGCTGGCAGGACAACAAAAGCTCCAGGAAACGTCTTGAAGGATAGCGGACATGCAGTGGGAAATGTTTAAGCACAGCTCGCTCGGGTGTTAACCCTCAGTGACCCCCCCCCTCCCCAGCCCTTCCCCTGTCACCCCCGGTCAGTAAACCCCAACAGTCAGGCAGCGCTCATTAAGAGCCCCGCGCAGGGCGGAACAGGCAGGTTAGACCCGCCTTTCACTCTCTCCCCATTTATTACCGTCTGTTTTAATGAGCTCTACCGGGCCGTCCGTCACCTTGGCCCTGTGATTTATGGTATCTGTGGCTGAGATCAGAGGCCGGGCCGGGGAGCACGCCTGTGAAGCCGCCAGTCTTTCCTGACACCCCGGGCCGGGCCGGGTTTGGGCCTGGCTGCTGCTTGTGGGGCACAGCTGGGCTCAACATGGCCTGAGGTGTGAACTCCCTGGGCCTAATGAGCTGATGGGACAGGAGGATTACAGAGGGGGTCAGAGGTGGAGGGACTGGGGCCAGAGAGGCTGGTATTAATATCTGTGAGCCAGATTAAAAGAGAAGAGATTAGCCCACTAAAGCGCGGGTCCCAGGGAATTCCACAAGCCCAAACTGCCCACTCAGTGAAAGATATCCTTTACATGATGTGAGGGGCCCTTTGAGAGAAAACGTGAATCTGCCGTCATGACTGGGAAATTGTTTCGATGTCCACAAGTCATTTTTAAACATCTGCTCAAACAGGTAGGCTATGAGCTCGTCCACAGCACAGACATGGTACATGCTACATGGGCTCTCTTGAAGGTAATGCCACATTGGTTCGGGTCTGACCTGTAACAAAAGACCTGACTTGGCCTCTCAGGTAACAACACCCTGGCTTGTTTTAAGAGCTGCAGTGGTGAGTTCCTGGCTGGTGAATGCTATGTGCTCCTTCCCAGGGTCGGAGCAGGCCTGTTTTGACAGTCACGGTGTTTGGACCGAGCTCTGAGCGATGGAAATGGATTTGTCCCAAGGAGGGGTCAGGGTCGGGGGGGTGAGACAAGCTCATCGTTTGACCTGACCCTGCAACTCGGAGCCTCGGGGGCCAACATAAACTACCCATGAGCACCTGGGGCAGGAACAGTCATGATCAGAATGTTCAGCTCGGAGCTTTTGGCCCTGCCAGCATGACCGCATACCTGGACCAAAGCCATGAGAAGGCCAACTGGTCGTTCACTTAGCCCCCACTGGATACCCTCCTCGAGCCAGGCTAAAAACACCGCCTGTGCAGCCAGCAACACTGTGGAAGAACCTGAGCTGTGGAAGTACTCCCTGTCGTGCCATCAATCCATCCTTCATGCCCGGGCCCGCAGAGACGGTCATTCTCACCAGACCCATCTCTCTTTCAACCAATTTGTCCCGGGTGCTCAATTTCCATCCATTTGTGACACTCAAAACAGAGAGCTCGCACACTCGCTCCCATTTCTCATGTCGTACGCGACGTTATAATTTACACGCTCGTTCCACTCCGCCGCTCCGTTATCAAAAGAACTGGGTCCTGAGGTGGCGTTCCGGCTCATCTCTTTGTGTCCACACTGGAACCAAACGACTAAGAACACCAGTCGGATATTTCTTCTCCATCCCAGGAGCAACACTATGTCACAATTACCCTCAGCTCTGCCCGGACCTCGGCCAATCGCAACATAGAGAAGTAAAGACGGAAAAGCAGAAACGTTTTATTTTTTTAATTGAGAGAGAGCAAGAGAGAGAGAGCGTGCTGTACTCGTGTGCACGCGGCGATGGGAGCACGAGGCCGTGAAACCAATGTCTCTTTAGAGGGAGCTTTTTTTTATTTGTCTTTAACAGGCCTGTTAAGAACCCCACAGGGCGCTGATAGGGAGACCACAGGCATTGTAACACCTCCAGGCTCCAGACACACACACTCCTGACCTGCCCAGAACGAAACACTCTCCTCCCCGGCTCTCGGCTTCTGTCTGTGCCACTGAGCCCCCATCGGCAGCGGTACGAGAGGCCAGAGATATGGACAGAAAGTTCGGCCGGGCGGAGGGAGGGCTCTCGTGGGTTGGGGGTCTGGGTGACTTTTGTCCAGCAGACCTAATTTGAAACAGGAGCCTTTTCAGACTGCTCTATCTGGCTCTCACTCTCACTGTCTCTGCGGACACCCCTAGGGAGCTGCAATTTATGCCTCCGGAACAGGCGCATAGACTGGGGCTGCGAGGGGGAGCACAGACCGACAGGACGGAGCTGATTGTTCACGGCTCCAACTGCCTGGTTTCTCTGGCATGGGGGAGAAGGAGAACGGTGGCGGAAACAGGGCTAGTGGAGATAGATAGAGAGAGAGGGGTGGAGAGAGAGGGAGGGAGGAGGGAGGGAGGGAGGGAAAAAAAAGTTTATTATGAAGACATCAGTGTCTGGGTTTCCATTTCACATCTGCCTGAGATTTCTGCAGCTCATCCTGTTCCGGAGGGCGAGTGGGTCCTGGGGGGTTTGTCTGCTCGCACCCACAAGGCCTCACATCTTATCACATGATTAGATACTGAACATCACCGCTTTGTGGTTAAGTGAGACAAAACATGCCCACGTGTTGCTAAAAACTCAAATAACACAGATACACTAACAGATACACTAACAGATACACACATTGCTCTCTGGCAAACATGCACACGCGGCCTGACATAAACACACACCCAGAAACACACATTGGCACACACACACACATTTCTGTTTACCCTGGGTGCATATTCCTCCGGCTCCACAGCGATTATCTGGTGATATCCTCCAGCCTAGTGAGAGTGTGTTGAGCTGGCTGTTGTCTGACAGGCCCAGTTTGTGTGTGTGTGTGTGTGTGTGTGTGTTTGTGTGTACCTGTGCATGCATGCCTGTGAATGTCTGTGTGCATGTGTGTGAGTATATGTGTGTGTGTCTATAGCCATTTGTGTGGGTGTGTGTGTGTTTATAGGTGTGTGTGTGAGCGTGTGTGTGTATGCCTGGGGCACGCTGGGGGCAGCGAGGCTCACTGTCAGAGCAGCGGAAGGGAGAGAGATAGATGCTATCTGTCATGGCGGTGTGTTAGGGCCAGCTCGCCGCACAAACAGAAATGCTACTTCTGGAAGATGAGGGCGGTGTCTGCAGTGTGATGATGGAGACAGGCAAGGGGATAGGGGCGCTGGATTCCCTATCGCACCCTCACATCCTGTCACCCCGTCTTTCAGCCACTCCCCCTCTGCCTGCGAGGGGGCCTGGTTATCCAACCTCTCTCCCGAAAGGCACCTCGAACACACCTGAAGTTTGCTGAAAGTGAAATCCGCGAAGCCGAGAGCTTAGCCCTTGCACGTGATTCATCCTGCCCGTCCAAACAACAGTTAAATCGGTGAAGGTTGTGTTTTGTCATTAAAAGATGATATAAAACAAGCAGACGCGGCCAGTCGTAGACCTTGACCTCCGTGTGACACCAAAGGCCACGCGGAGTTATGTTTAACCATTCGAGCAGCCCAGGTCCGTTTGCGGCACGCTATTTTGTTGGCTTGACAAACGCAGTGGACAAAAAGCTGCGCCGAGAATGCATGTTGACAGTTTCACGGCCTTGTCCTAAAGAGGGACGCCGTGATGGATGGTGGGCTTCTTTCTGCTGCCAGGTGGTAGTATCACTGTTTGAATGCGTGTGTCGTTTTGTAAATGTGTGTGTGTGTGGGTGCATATGTGGTTGTGTGTGTGTGTGTGTGTGTGAACATGTTAGTGTGTGCGTTTGGGGTATGTGGGGTCGTTTCTCTGTCCTTGTCTCTTTCCCCTCTCCTAAAAAGCTTCCTGATGCATACCAGAGTACTGAGAATCCCCTCTGGTGCATTCCCTGAGGCACTGGCTCTCTGCGTTTCAGCCCCTATTCACTGTGCCATGTCACTGGAACCATCACATGGAATCAAAGCCCTGCAGTGTCATGGTAACAAACCAAGCATCGATTTCAATCACAGAGCTATCATTCACTAAAACCCATAATACGACACCCGAGAGAATGTCTTTTTTGAAGTTTGTAAAGTCAGTGAGAGAGGGTGTGTCATAGGTCAGTCTGTATACTATATACTTTTGTGGCAATGTTCACTTGGTAAATTGCTGAGTGTGTACCCAGGCTCTGTTTGGGGACAGAGCAGGTTAGAGGCAGTGAGAGAGTGTGGTGACCTGTAACTGCCTTCACTGTGTTTAGGTCTGGACTCCCCAGCTGAACTCTGGGTAGACTTCAATTCTTGATGTGTCAGGCCGCCCCAATGGGAAAGCGATTGTTTGTTTTACTACCGTTTTATGGCATACCTAGTGACAGGAAGTCCTTAAAACAGCGGCAGTTACTATTTATATAGTTCCTTTTCGGGGTAAACATTAGCGGGACCCTCCCCAGCCTCCCGTCCCCACCCCCCCCCTCTCCCTCCCCCCCTCCCTCACCCCCCGATCCTCCCTCCCCACCAGCCTCCACTGGACACCCCGCAGTGGAGGAATGTAGCCATTCACCAGCCAGTGGCCATCTTGGAAGCTTGCCTCTCACTTCCTGTCTCCATGGAGACGCTCTGGCACCGCGAAGGGATGAGAAGCACTCGAGGCTCCGGGACCGAGGTGCTTTTCATCCGAGCTCATTTTCTACATCACTTCATAGCATTCAGGAGGAGGGGGGGGGCGGAGAAAGCCAGTTAGCCTGAACGACATCACGTTTACACACATCATCTTAATTGATTCACAGCTATAGGATGATAAAGGACCAGGAGGCTAAACACGATTTGCTTTACATGCATGGCTTCAGGAGAAAAACACTCCTAGCACATGTAGATTGGTGCTGGCTTGAATGCACCGATTCTATTTGAAAGAAATGGGTAGCAAGAGTGCTTCAGCGTGGATATGTGAGTGTGTGTGCGCGTGAGCGCGTGTGCGCGTGTGTTTGTGTGTACACATGCATTTGTGTGTCTTCCTGCAGGCAGCTGCATTCTGATCTCTGGCTCGTAAATCAGAAGGTCACTGGGAGAGTCTGGGACCAGAGGAAACATCAGAGTTCAGCAGAAATGATATCCCCACCTCTCAGCCTCTTCCTGCCCCCAGTCCCCAGACCCCTTCCTCAAATGCTTTATCACGGCCCCACTACGCTAACGTCGATCGGGTGATCCTTAACTGCTCGGGCTCTGACGACAGCATGGATCTCTTTAGCATCTGACTGGACTGGGAGGGAGCACATCCCCCCACTAGGTTGTTTGTTTGCCACTCCGTTCCTCCCAGCTTTGTTTAGCCCCAGAGCCCAGTCGGCAAAAGCAACACTCGGGTTGTCCAGGTAATGGGTGTATGGAGAGACACACTTGAGTCAAAACCCTCTAGAAATGGAAGACAATGGGGGTGTTGGGAGTTTTTGTTCCGATGAAAGTGAAGAGGGGGTTTTTGCGCCGATGCCAGTGGTGGTGGGGGAGTGTAAATAAAGCTTTGAGATGTTGGAGTCCCTCCCAGAGGAACGAGGGGGTCACCGCAGAGCGGAGAGGGGTAGTCAGTATACCCCGGCAGCCTCGAGCCCAGGGAGATGTGTGAATAAGTGAGATGTTACACACTGATGAAATTCCCAGAGAGCCTGCGATGGATACTGTGATCGCCCTACTACAGTGATGCACAAAACAGATGGGGTGGTGGTAGTGTGTGTGTGTGTGTGTGTGTGTGCGGGCTTTTGAATCTCTCTTTCTTCCCTTCTTTCTCTCCCACACACACACATACGCGCACACACTCTGACTCTCTCTTTCTCCGCACACAAATGGAGCGTACACGCACACACCTATACACACCTGTCAGAGTCTAGAGACAGACAGTCACATCGTCCACTGGGAGCTGTGTTAAGTCTGTGTTGTGTTGTTCTGCCTTTTGGTTTCTCTATTATCTTTCGACATTCCTTGATCTAGACACAACATTGCTTTTGGTCATACTGGATAATGTACACCACGTCCTTTGGGAATTCTGTCATCATCATTGCCCTGTACATATCTCCGCATAACCACCTATTATGTCCACATTTGTCATTTGTTCTCAGTTTCGATTCACCAGCCACACACCCGACCCCCAGCCCCTTAGTGCCCTGACCCAAGGATGGCCCTCCTGTTATCTCAAAGTGCCTTTTAATAGCATCGGGAAGCGGCCGTTCCTCCGCCCCCTGCCGACAGACTCAACGGAACGGAGGCCTGCTTTGCTGATCGTAAACAGTGTGTTGACAGTGGTCAGAGGCGTATTATCCTCAGAGCAAAGGACAAGCAAGCTGGATGTACCCACTGCAAACAGTCAACAGAACAAGAGTTCTGGAGCTTCAGTTCTCACCATTTCCTGTTGTTTTCTTTTCAGGAGCGTGGCCTTCTAAAGCCCAGTACACACGAAACTGGAACGACTTCCACCAACCACTGTCTGGTCTGGTGGGGTGACTGACCCACTTTTTTCCACTTGAATAGTTATCCAAGCAAGTTGATTTTCTTTTTAGTTTTATCATTTCTAAAAAGAGGTGAAATGTCCTCTTATCTCTCGGTTGCTGTTTGATGTTGTCCACCTTTTTTTTCCCGTCGAGCGATTTGAAAATCATAGCAGTGTGATGTAGAGCAGAGGTCAGGCTGGTGCTTTGTGTGTCTTGACGTCTCCGCTGCTCTGGGGCGTGGTTAGCAGCATTCTGGGGCTGGGGCAGGGGCTGGGGCAGGGGCTGGGGCAGGGGCTGGGCCTGGGGCTCACAGTGTTGACTTGGCAGGTCTGTGCAGAGACAAGTGAGAAGGCCGTAGGGGTCCAGAGACAGCAGTCCCCTCAGTGGATGAGAAGTGTCTGTGTTGTCAGCTTCAGTTCCCAGCGTGGCCTCTCCCGCGGGCCCCTACCCCACCCCCGGGCCCCCTCCCTGGCCCTTTGTGTGTGGACCCTGCTCCCCGTGGACTCCCCGCTCTCTGGCCTTTCACATGCGACTGTGTCCAATCACCTCCCCACCCCACCAACCCCCTCTGAACCCACAGCCTCTGTCTCCTCTCACACCAGCCCCCTCTTCCCTGACCCCTACAGCAGAAAGAGAGGGAGAGCAAGTAAAAGAGAGAAGGAAAGAGAGAGAGAGAGAGAGAGAGAGGGAGAGGAGAGAGAGAGAGATGAGAGAGAGAGAGAGAGAGAGAGAGCGAGAGAGAGAGATGAGAGAGAGAGAGAGAGAGAGAGAGAGGGAGATAAAGTAAGAGGGAGATAGTCCAATAGGTACCATACTTGTGTACACTTTTGTGGACATAGAGGAAGGGTGATCACACCTTTGTATTCATTTACTCAAAATACACACGCAAGGACCTTTGGAATGCAGCACAATGAATTATCGATGTGGGAAGTGTTGCGTGTGTGTGTGTGTGTGTGCATGCGTTGATGGGAGGCATGGAGGTTACTAAACTTGGTGCAATGAGTTTTCAGGTGTCCACAGAGGACAGACAAGTCAGAGATTCTGCAGCACAACTTTATGAAAATAAGAAACAACGGCGTTCCACAGTGTGGACTCTGCGGACCATCAGGACAAGACGTGAGCGGAAACGGTGACAGAGTATGCAGAGTAAGATAGTTGGCATGTCCAGTCCTGGAGAGCATACATAAACACTGGAGCCGTCAGCCAGTCCGACAACTAGCCCTCCTCAATGTTTTCCCTCTGCCTGGGTGTCAGAGCGCCCTAGCTGTTGGGTTTGGCTGGGACTACAGCAGGGCACTCAGCTGGCTGGCCCTGGCTCGGGGGGACTGGATCACACCTTCCATAGAACCCCAAGTCTAGCCTCAGCACCCACAGTAGGAACAGCCTCAACCCTGGTCCTGAACACTGCTCCCGCACCTAGTAGGACTCGAACCTTAAACCTGGCCTGGTCCTGGCATGAGTCCCAGTCATAGCTCTGACCTTAGTCCTGCCTCTGGCCCCAGCCTCAACTCTAGCCTCGGCCTTAGCGCCACACCTTGTCTCCTCAGAGCTGGAGCACATGATTACAGGCTCAGAGATGATTGGCCTGTTTACACACGCTCATGCATGCGTACATAACAGATGATTGTTTGACACCCCGGCTCGGTCAGCTCAGCCCAGCCCGGATCTTTCTCTCGCCTGAAACCTGTAGTCGTTTCACCTCGCACAAAGGAAACACCATTGGCCAACTAACATCCATCCTAGCCAACCAATAGGTTGGGTGTCAAGAGCTACCCGTGGTTGTTAACTGTTCAAATATCTCCCTCTCACACACAGCCTCAATTCTCTTGAATGAGGGCTGTAGTTCACTCTAGTCTAAATGGTATGAGGATTCTATTGCAAAAATAAATCTATAAATATATGTGCTCGAATGTTTTAAGGTCTTATTGTCTTAAAAATAGATTTTCTATGGTTAATACCTGTTCTATGTCATTCCGCCAACAGACTTAGAAATAAAAGAAATGCTGTATTTGTAATCGTAGTTTGTAATCGTTTTATGAGTAATTTCATCCACTGTAGGCTGTTAGAATGACATGTTTTTGAATGGCATCCCTTACCAAGGCACATGCAGACTGCCACACATTGTTAATGATTACACTTGTACAGTATAGGGTGGGGTGACAAATGACGTAAAACGATTCTAATACTACTACTTTCACTGCAAATGTTAGTCCATTGAGTAAATCCGAAATAAAATCATTCTAACCCTAACACTGATGTTGTTTTTTTGTTTTTATATTAAATAAAATATATACATGATACAAGTTAGGCTATAACAACGTGAATCTTGCAGTGATATAGTAAAGCATGTACGTATTTATGAATGAAAGGGAACTTCAATCAGCTTCTCAGCTATTTTGCATCGGAGCGATAGAGAAGGGTATTAGTGTTTTACCTGCAGCTCTGTCGGAGGGCGTGGGCAGAGGGTTATTTCGTTGTTTGATGGTAAAGCTTGTTAACACACAGGCTTGGGGGCTACCCCCTCCCCTCTCCCCCTCTGCACTGCCTTCCCACTACGCTCTCTCAGCGTATTGAGCTGTGGGGCAGGGACATTCCTGGTTTGACGATCAGGCTCAGTCGCTGCCATGATTTGCTGAGCAATTCGATACTAGGCTCAAGGATGTGTGTGTTGAGAAAGACAGTTGTAGAAAGAGGGTGAGCGAGAGGGGGAAGAAGTTAAAACAGGTCGGCATGAGAGCGTGCCACTCTGGGACGCACTCCTTCAGAACTTCAGATAAAACTACAGCTACCTCCGCTCGAGTACAGAAGTGAGCTTGCGCACCTTGGCTCCGAAGTATCCGCTACTGGGTTGAAAACTTGTTTTCCGTCCGTTTTCAATCCCAGTTGAACTGCACTTTGAGCCCGTGTCTAATGGAGGGCCCCGTACGGATTTGCCATCATAAGAATGCGTTTTTCGTCTAGTTCGTCTGGCTGGTCGCCGCTTTTACCCTCCTGCAAGAGAGGTAAGACCGGGGAGAAAGTGAACGGGGTGCCGCTTAAGATTTTACAGTTACTGGAAAGTCTTCGGCACGCTTGAGGAAGGTCGGTTGAATGGGGTGAAAATACATTAGTATGCGGTTAATATTTAATGTACATTACTGTATTCAAAACGTATTTATTCAAAAACGAATTCTGTGTGTTGTGAAAAATAAACACACGAGGCTCAATGGGCTTGCTCTCTAAGTAGATGGGGGCGCTCCTGGACGGAGCAAAATTATGAAATATCAAATATGAAAACATTCTAGTTACACGTTCTACAGCAAGACAACTGGTTGTATGTTGCTACTTAGGTGTTGCATTTTTAACATTCATTCTTGAGAAACAAATCTAATTTTAATTTATCTTAGAGTTTGAAACAAGTATCATACATGATTCAAAACCTTTTGGAAGTGTTTTCTTAATTTAATTCATTGAACACATTTAGGATTTATTTTAGAAACACTTCATCCCCAGAGCGATTGTTGGGGCCTGTCATTTTTTGTCTTCATAAAGGCTAATATTTAATAATCACATACTTACAAACAAGCACATGAAACAATATTTTCAAAAATGGTGGAACTGCAGACCGTGGTCCTAGGCCTCTGTAGGAGTATCTACATACATGATAGTTCTGTGATTGTGTCTTTTGTGGGCTTTTGATAGCTTCAAAATGACGCTCCTGATTTATGAATAGGATGACAGTGCCTACAAAAGCTTTCAGAGTTTCAAGGAAAATTAAATGTACAGCTCAGTAAAAACAGATGGCCTGCAGGCACACTTTTTAACTTCCGAAGATGAAAGCACATTTGTAGAAATGTCAAATATGTCCCCTGGTTGACGCAACGGTGTCAAAGTCATAAAAGGTGAAAATGGGCTAGGGCAGCAAATCACAAGTTATCTAAATTGTTTCAATAACTTTGTTTTGAAATTATACTTATATTGACTTGCTTGAACAAGCTACTGTACTATATTCCATTATAATAATCATAATGAACTGACATTCACTGATGTTGATTGCGTAAACTGAATGTCATACTCCTGACTCCTTTATTTAAAAAGAAAATGCTTGTTTGTGGGGTACTAAATGTGTGTTCAATGGCCAATCTTTTTTTACGTTTCTTAACCGTTCATTTAATTGGAAAAAAGGTCAAACATATTATATTGCATTATATTATACTATATTACAATAACTGTAGTAGTAGAAGTAAAAGCAGTTTCCACTTGTTGACTTGTTACAAAGGGAATGCAACAAGCAATATTGCAAACACTAACAGTGTCTACACTATCAGACACTGCATCTAATCATTGTCATTCACTTCCACATGCTCAACCTCTTCAAGAGTTTTTCCACAATGGTACATAATCTTAAGGTCACACTTGGCTTGTAGAAGAGATTGAAATTGAACATAAAATACAGATGGCACGTGAGTGACAATTGTCTGATCAAAGTTACTGTATTAGACCGCATCAACGCCTGTTGTTCTTCCTCTTCTGTCACAGTCTTCCTCGTGTGTCTCTCTTTTCAAATCCCTTTCTCTCTATTTCTCAGGCAGGACTTATAGCAGTGCAGGATATATCAAGAAAAGATTTCAGTCCAGTGTAGGAAATATCTCTGATATGTATCTGATATTTCTGCCGTTTTTTTATTTTTTTACCAAAGTTAGTCACTTCTTGGTGTATTTCTTTTGTGAATTTGCTGTTAGTTTTTTTATCATGTAAACCAAGTGAATAGTTCTCAACTTCCTCCAAAATACACGTACATTCATTTTACGTGTGTGCACCCTTGCGTTTTCACTGCAAGTGTACAGTCGGCTTTAAAAACATTCAAGGGTTCACAACTTGTCAAGTTAAAAAGTTACAACAGCAAAACTCCTGCTAAGATTCATGAAAAATGGACATGGACATACATAGGAAAATACATTCTCTTGCCTTTTATTTTTGGAGTAGACAGAAATGTTTTCCTCAGCCTCTCTCTAATCCTCTGTGTCCACTGTCACCCTGCGGCTTGGGACTGGAATCCTTTCAATCATGTCTGCCTGGAGAAGCCAGCTAATGAATGTTTATCACTTGTACATACTTGAAGGATTGAATGCCATTTTTAAAGTAGTGTAGTTACTATATATTTTGGAGTGAAATCTTAAATGACTTCCTTTTAAAGTTTGGATGGTACTATCAATTTATATATTTAATGTCTAACACATTATATATATGGCATGTTTAATATGAACCATGAATATCAATGATTTCTCATTGTGCAAAGGCAGTTTATATGTAGCCTATTTGTATGATTATGATCATCTAATCATTTAGCAGATACTTTCTTATCCAAAGTTTGTTGCAATTTGGCGTAAGTAATATTTCAGCATTTTTCTTTAAGCAGATAATACTATTTTGTTACATTTATGAATGTTCATGGGAAATGGCTACAATTTGGTATGATTACAATGTTGATAAGTCCCTTTCTTGTTTCAAGCCCAGTTTTTTTATTGACAGTTTCCACAGAATAATGTTTCTCCCATATCATTAGCCCTTCACAGGAACTTAAGTTACATAGGGGCTGCACTTAGAAAATAGAACACTAAAAAGTTGAGAGAAGCAAGTCTTGAATCCCATCTCAAAGGCCATGACATGGAGCCTGGGGGACACACATGGCTGCTTTCAAATAAAACACATTCAAGTTCAAACAGTTGCTAAAGCATTGTTTTGTCTCGGGCAGGGGGGGGGGTGGTTGGCATTGAGAAGACACTTCCGATGACTTCCAGATCTGTTTACTACTCCCACTTACATTGTCTATATCGGGGTGAGATATTGACTGGATTTAAGAATATTCCTTTGTCTCTGGTGGGTCTAATTGATCAAATATTCATATTTGTGTATTTATAGTATTTCAGGTGCAGCGTCACATCATTGAATGCGAGTGCATGCGGTGGTACTGTGCATTTCAATAGGGTCAAACTACTCACAGGCCTTCTGACACAACTCGTCTTTATAATCAAACCCGCTCTCTGTGATTAGTAGGGAAATTAATAAACCTTTAGCGTTCCAGCTCTTATCATAAAGACTTGAAGCAAAAAACACAACTATGCCATTAAGTGTGCTAGAATAATGTTTGGGCGATTAGAGCGCTGGCTAATGATCAACACATGTGGCTGTTGGAGAGGTATGTTAAGTGGGCAATTTGAATGTAAGCACGTGTAATGATACAAGAACCTCGCTCTCATAATGGCCCCCTTGATTATTCAGACTCCGTATTGTAATCTCTTCTCTCCCTCGACTTGCTCAGATTAGTTCGAGAGAGGGCCGGAGAGAGATTATCCGTTGACAAACGGAGGATGATCAGTAGCTTTGGGCAGACGTTGATGTCATGGCAGCAGAATGTCGGGGTGATGCTGAGCTGGGGCGAGGAGAAACACCCGATGGTGAGGAAGGTCAGACAGTCTGCGGGGTCAAAGCGGAGCGGAGGAGTCCGTCAGAATGTCATTGTGATGGATGAGGAGAGTTCAGAGGCACACAGATGATGAATATGTTAGCGAGTGTGTTTGAGCTGAGATAGAATGAGCAGGACGGAGTGAGGGAGAGGGTGAGAGAGAGACAGAGCGAGGGTGTGTCCAGATGGGTGAGAGAGTGGTCTCTCAGGATTATTTTGGGAGTTCCTCTTTCCTCTGCCCCACAGATGTGAGGCCAGGCAGCAAACCTCAGCTCTGTCCTAGAGCGGGATGAAAGTGAGTGGAACAGCTAAATCACAATGTGGTTTGGTTGTTTATTTGGGTTTGGGCTCTGATCTGCAATATTATTGCTGTTAGGGATCAGCTGTTGGCTGAGGCCTAGTTTCTGAAAATACTTACTCGTAAAAAATGAGGAACTTCCTGAATTTAGAATATTCCTTCCGCCTTGTAATATTTGGGTGGAATTTGATTTGTAGATTTGTTTTGCGGGCCATCCATTTTAGCATGTCAGTGTTTTTTTGCCCCCCAGATAAGTGACACACCCTACTATCTCAAGGGATTGAGTCACAGTTAGTTAGTACTTTTCCATTTCCTTGAATGTTGGCCTTTGTGAGTTGGAAGTCCAGCTCTCATTTGTCAAGGACAAGCTGAGAGCCCCTGACCCATTAGGACGACAGAGGAGAGGTTTGGGCCGGCTGCCAGCAAGCCACCATGTTGGAGGGAGCCGGGGGAGGGAGGGGGCGGGTGCTGATTGACAAGGCCCAGGCACCAAGGATGGGGGGGCAAAACCAGAAAGATGGGCAGCTTACGTTAGGAGTTTGAGAGTTACTTTTCTAAAATACTGGGATGGTGAGTGCACCCTGCGGTTGCAATTTCAACCAAAGTATGTGGAGTTTTCTTTACTGCACCCCTCAATATATTTTTCTGGACCCAAGCTGTGTGGGCTAACTTGCCTCTCAGGCCTGTGTTGAATGTTACAGGCATATGCAGTAGCTCCAGGAGTCAGTATTATTTACATTAAAGTGTCAGTAGAATGACTCCCTATCTTACTTCAGCACGCAGCGTTATTGTAGCATTACAGCTTTATATACAGCTTTAACTGTACAAATCATGTGTATTTGTATAATTTGTCTTCTAAGGTCTTGTAAGGGCATGTTTGAGTCGTGTCTGAGGTGTGGGGTACAGGCACAGAGCCTGACAGCTGACCCAAACACCCAGGTACAAGCTGTCCTCTCTGAGAGCCTCACTCTCAGTAACAGATGGGTTGAATGCCTTCTCATACACGTAGCCTCTGCAGTGTCAAAGGTGGCCGTACAGCGGTATACACAACACAAGTGCTCTCAACAAAGCCCCCGTATTGGGTTTCGATCATTCCGTGATCGTCCCAGACCCGTAATAGGATCATGCCTTTTAGGACATCACCGTATGAAATGAAATGAGAAACATCGGGACAAAATTTGCTAAAACAAACAAACAGTTTGGAAGCAGCGGGTCCAGATGTTGCACTGTGCCACTGGATGTGGCAGGGGGGCTTGGAGACACGGGTTCGAGAGAGACGGCGGACAACGGAGGTAGCTGGAGAGATCCGGTTCTCTCTTGAACAACGCTTGTTCTCCTAAAACTTCAGTGTTGCTGTCTATCCATGCAGTATTTGAAGTTCATTATAGAAAGTCTTCTCAGATGAAAATGTCAGGGATTGTATCAGAAGATACATGTTTCCTGTTGGATATTCCTGTCAGTGTTGAATTTATTTGATGAATGCCGATGAAAAGTTGGATAAAATAAGGTTTTGAGAACAAAGTCAAACAAACCAACCAATGTGAGTGCTTGTTTGGCTTGTGTGGCTAAAGTTTATTGGAGCACTTAAGACTGCTTGAAATCGGCCACATTAGAACAAAAACCATTTCCTGGGAAGTTGAAACAATGGCATTACAGTATGTGCTGATCTTACCTTCCCGCCAAAATCAACTCTTTATCCTGTAATTACTCTGAGTTATGGACGATGAGACCTGTGTCCTCCAAGATTCATAGCTGAGCACAATGATAATGAATCTTCACCCTCAGGGAAGATTTGGGCCTGAACTTCTGAACCGGACTCGCTGACAGCTCCCAAGGAAAAAGGAGTGTTCTGCAGCCTTCCAGAATCTAGGAGGGAATTTTGCATCCTCAGCGTCTTCCTGTTTGCAAGATTCATTTCTTTCTCTCTTCCTGAAATTGACCCTCCTAAATTTGCCTGCCTCGGCTGTGCTGCTTCGCTGAGGCCCCCCTAGACTTAAGAGAGCTCTCTCTCCCCAAAAAACCAAGAGCAACCACAGCTTTCTATTTCAAATGCTGAACCAATAAGTCACATCTGACATGGTTTTCATAGCACCAGAATGTGTGCTGCTGGAAGACTGGAGAGAGGATCAGACTATATTAAGGCAAAACTGGTGGCTGGGCCTGGCACTCCCCTTAGGCTGACAAACAGCCCGCTTGTTTGAAGGGCTGTTTTTCTCTCGAGCTGTGTGTAAGAGCTGTGGGCACTAGTGCAGCCTCCAGCCCTCCAGCCCTCCTCCTCCTGCATTGTGGTTGTGGGTGCCATTTTAGGCCTGCACCGCTGAAACATAGGGAGCAGGCTAACCCACTATTTGTAAACGAAACTCAAAGCGAACAGGGATTTTGGTCAAGCGGAATCAAAGATTAGCTAGAACTCTAGATTTTAATTTTAAACTCCAGACTTTAGTTTAGGTGTACGCTGTTGGCAGTCAATGTGACGGGCTTGTCTTCGCGGTCCGACGAGCATCGTCCTGTACCTCAGAAGGATACGCATGAGGACAGGAAGGAACGGCGCTGTGGATGCATCTTTGTTTGAGGTGGTGGAGCGTCTCCACGGTAGCAGACACCACTGGAGGGGGGGCTTTGTAGTATGACACCAGTGTTTGAGTGGTGAATGAATCGCACTGTAATATCATCACTGCTGTGTTTTGAAGCTCTGAAGTTCTGTTGGTCTTGGCTCCATCGAAAGCAATACGTCATCTGCCAAGCCCAGTTCTCACCTCCAGTGCTGCACATAGAGAAGAAGAGAGAGAGAGAGAGAGAGAGAGAGAGAGAGAGAGAGAGACATAGCC
>CAEFZP010003317.1:1415000-1455000 GCA_903064625.1 Mallotus villosus
TTCGCCGGCTATAAAAATGGAAATGTTGTCGCACGCATAAAGAAAGATTGTTTCTTTGTTGCCCGCCCATTGTGGCCCTCGCCGGACGAGCGTGGCCCAAAGCTGCGAGCAAGTGGAGCTGTCGTTCGGTTCTGACGGCGTCTTTGTCCTCTCTTGTCTCAGAGAATGTAAACACAGTCGAAAGACAGCCAGCAGCTTGGTCTGTGAGGTATACACTGTCAGTAGTCATGGGAAGACATGTCCACAGGCCAGTTCATGCATCTATTACAGTGATCATGAAAAAAAAACCTGACATTTGATTAACCTTCATGTTTCAATTTCCTTCCGTTTTTACCTCGGTTAGTGATATTGTGTAAATCCTCCGGAGTGCCTGATGTCTGTTTCTCCCCTCTCCTCTCCTTTGTTTGCCCGGCTGCTGTGTTGTTCACCTCACGTCCTCTTCCCACGTGCAGGTGAGTGTGCACACGCATCCTGCATGTTCGCTTGGGTTTCATGAGGGAATATTGATATGAGTAATAAAACCGGGGAGATGTGCCATCAATTGAGCAAACACGGTGGCAGGGAGAGGAGGGGAGAGGAGGGGAGAGGGCAGGACCTCTGCAGAGCGGGTCTCAGTCTAATGACTGTCTGCTGACTGCCCAGCACCACGGGTCAGTCCACCCACCCACCCACCCCACCCTAACCCCGATCCAATATAGAGGCTGACCTGAGATGAGGCTGGGGCTAAATAATAGCTTTAGAATTCAGCACGGCCCGGTTCAGTAATAAAGAGCGTAACGACGTTTAGGCCTGGCGGTGAGGGATGGGGCGGGTACGGGGGGGGGGTTACAGGGTTGGGTAATGTGGCTAAGCAATGCGCAGGGGGAGACCTACCTTGTGCTCTCTTGCCTGGTAGATTGTGGGTCCTGATTAAACCCCCTCCCCCATGTTTTAATATATGAGCTGGGGCAGTAGGATTGGCCCCGCTCTGCAGACTGGCCCCCTCTGCAGCCCAGCCTTATTGCCTCCTGGTAGGGGAATATTGACCAGACTCCAACCAAGCTCACGTCTCTCCTAGTCTAGCCTATACAAACACCCAGAAATTATTTATGAGATAAATAATATATCTAATTTCTTGTCCGCTAAATGAATCTCTGTAATTTAACAATATGGCCCGTTATCCCCCCTCTCCCCCCCCCCTCTAACAGTTTCTCTGTGTTTTCTGAACACTGTAAGCAGAAAAAGGGGCAAGCTCGTTTTCTAGTTTAATAGTTATTAGGTTTGTAACAAAGTGGCAGCTTCATGAATCCTGCAAGATCTTTTGTCCTATTAGTATGCACTACCTTGTAAATTCCTTTGTGACTCTTTGTGAATTGAAAGCATCAATTATGCTGTGTACCAAGCAGGCCCACTAAATCCTGTGTAGCAGCGTCGTGCTGATGTGTCTGAGCAGAGAGGAGAATGTGTTGTTTCACATGGATGAAAACTCAGCCACCCCTTAGAATGAGACGCTCACCTTTCCCCCCACTGCCACTCACTATGGAAATATAGTATGTAAATACAAAACCAACTCACCGTCCTCCTGGCTGATTGGCTATGAAATTGGTTTGTCGTTTTCTTTTTTTCTTCTTTTTTCTCTCGCTCGGTTTGGAGGGAAGGCATGCTATTGGCCGTGTTGAAGCTGTTATGAATGCAGGTACCCTCTGTTCTCTCTCTACTGCACGGCGTGCTGATGTTTCATCTTCCAGACCCCTAATGTTACGTGAAATTAACGCGTTGCTTCGTCGCGTCCTTCGATTTGTTCTTCGCTCTGGCAGACTGACACCTTGATTTCTGTGCATGGGTCGGGAACTCGGAACTCAGGGGCTAAACATCATTTCCACGGCACCCATTCACAAACTGCTCTCAAAAGGGAATGAAAAGATGACTCGGGTGAGGTCTCCGCCCCGCCCCTGTTCCTCGCCTGGGCCCCGGGGGCAGCCGTTGCTGTGACGACACGGAACCCGTGCGTGGAGCGATGTGCGTGGAGCTGGGCTGATGGATGGGCTGAGAGCGAGGTTAGGTCCTTCAGAGGCAGAGGAGGGACAGTAATGACTGGAGGAGAGAAGAGGATGAAAGGAACAGGGAACAGAACAGAGGCCAGAGAGAGAGAGAGAGGGGGAAGGAGGAGACGGAGAGAGAGACATGGTGGAGGAGAAGGGAAACGGGGAGATGGTGTGACCCCAGGACCATGCTCTGTCACTGCCTCTGGGGGAGGTTACATCACAACCAATTATATCCGCCCAGCTACCATAGCTCCTGATACAGTGAACCTGGGTAGGGCAGCTCTGTTTGCCCCCACACATCCTTACACCACACCACCAGGCAGGTGGACTCTACAGTCCACAGGTATTGCACTGATTTTCGACAAGCGTAATAGGTATCCGTTATTTATTATATAAATCAAATAATGTATGTAACTAATGAGATCGTCTCATATGCTGCTCTCACTAGTTGAAAGCCCCCCCACCCTCACCTCCTGAAATAGAGCAGGCGCTGAATCTCGTTTACACGGAAATAATACAATATGCTCAATTGTAACCCCTGTGTCTCACCTCTGCTGGGCTGGAAGCATCTCACGTTTATCATCTCAAACAATGGGCTTTTATGTCATGAGATCCCTGCTGTTGAATGGCTTCCCATTTCTAAAGCAGAGCGCTCTGTGTTCACGTGCAGCTCCTCAGAGCCCTGTGGATAACCCACGCCATCAGACCCTCTACACCTGGCACACACACAGCCAATCAGACGCCGGCATTGGTGAGGCGGCAGTCTTCTCCCGTCCTCGGGTTGGTTCTCAGTGTCTGCCGGCTCCCTACCCCCACTTCCAACCACCACCGGCTATTTACCCACGAGCACAGCCCTGCTCTCACTGGGTCATCTTTGTGTTTGCATCCACATTGTGGCGTCTCCACCATGCTGATAGGCTGGTTCACAGCGGGCTCCGCTGGTCTCCACCATGCTGATAGGCTGGTTCACAGCGGGCTCCGCCGGTCTGTCCTCCTCCAGACCCTCTGATGTCTGGCCTCCAGCGGTGCTCCGCTCCTGCGAAGGACACAAACACATTTCAGCTTCTCTCTCTCTCTTGTTTACGCTCGCGCTGCCCCCGGTGCAGTTAGCGGGGCATGTTTTGCCTCTCGCCGCCAATCCAGTCCACTTTTACGAGTGAGGAAATTGAGTCAATCAAAAACGCGCCATGGAATGTTTGTGGGGGCGTTGTTTGCGTGTAAACACTGTTGAGCGTGGAAGTGTTCACGTAGATGATGGAGTCTGGGCTACTTCAGTCACTCCCGCTCTCTCTGTCTCCTACCAAGGCAGACGACTGAAGCATAATTGAACCATGTTTACATCCGTGTTTCACACACACAAGAAGCACTGACTCCACCGTAGAGAGGCTCCTCTAGTGTGTTCCAGAAGGGAATTCTGTCGTGTGGACCACCCTGCACTAGTGCTCCCACTGAGGTCCTCTTTGTCTGTGTCAGAACATGACCCCCTTTTAAACCAGCCCGACACTGATGTTTAGGATGTGTAACTTATTGAATTTAAAAAAGGAAGATAGAACCTTGAGAAGATGAAGAGGATTTCAGAGCCCTTGGTTCAGTCTGGAGGGCGGCCATCAATGTCCCTCTCAGGGGAAAGGAGCGTGCATTCAGAGGAAGGACGAGTAGCCTCTGCTGGATTGAAGTACACATTTGCCATCTTTTCAAATATTTTGGACAGATGGGTGAGTAGCAGTTGAGCACCGTAATCAAAACGGTGGAAGCAATTTAGCTGTGCTGTATTACCTCACGCAAACGGCTGCAGCACAAGAGGGGGTCTGAGCTGTGGTGTTTTTATCATCTCATTCAGGCAGCCTTGTGTCTGAACAAAAACACCATGAAAACACCGTCTATTACGACAAGCATCTATCACACTACAAAAACAATATACATTCGACTGCTCACTACATTACTGCAGAGAACATATGTTTGCCCACCTAAACATTCTCACCCCACCCCAACACATACACAAACAGACTCACACCACCCTACCTCCCCCACACAGAATAAAACCAATTCTGACCTCCCCACCCCTACACCCACACACCACACCCAACAGCAACACACATCAAAATTTGATTCCTCACTTCTTTCAGGGACACATTTTTCTATTACATTTAATCTATATAATAGAAAATAACCTATATATATCTGGGCGTAGATGGGTAGCCGCTCTGGCTTGATAATACAGTTTATTAAGCCTAGCCTGGTGGCTTTCAGGGGAGTAGAGGTCATATAGGGGGGGCTCCAACGTGTGGCATCTATAATTCATTGCCGGAATATGCTCTTCTTAGTGGGATTAAAGTTTAATAACTCTTGACACAGGCTCTGTAAATAACCATTTTGTGCAGTGCGGGTTTCTGGTTCTGTGCTAGGCAGGGAGGGGAGGCGGAGGCTGGTTGGGTGAGGCTGGTTGGGTGAGGCTGGTTGGGTGAGGCTGTTTGGGCGAGGCTGGTTGAGCGAGGCTGGTTGAGCGAGGCTGGTTGGGTGAGGCTGGTTGAGCGAGGCTGGTTGGGCAAGGCTAGTTGGGTGAGGCTGGTTGAGCGAGGCTGGTTGGATGAGGCAGACGGGGAGTGTGGAGCAGGAGACCGATGCTGGAGCTGGGGAGGCGGTGTCAGCAGGGAGGTGTGGTAGGTGGAGAGCCGCTCACATGTGTTTCCCTCCAGATAAGGTGCCGAGCTGAATGGGAGCAGGGATAAGATGTGCTCCCCATCTGCTATGGTTCTTATTGTGGGAGCCAGCCATTAGATTACTGGAAATGTAATACCTCTGTAAACCCCTTTCACTAAGTTTCCCAATGCTAGTCGTTCACTGGGGAGGCTGGGGGGAGACCCGGTCAAGGACAGGAGGCTCCCGGCTGCAAGGGTGTGTTTGTGTGTTTCTGCGGTGCATGTGTATGTGTGCATGCCCCTCCCCCCCCCATGGTGAGGTACTACTGTAAGGTGTTCCCAGTGTGAAGCTGCTCGTTAAGTCTCTGTGTCGCTTGACTCAAACTAAACACTCTGGTCCTCATTTAGAGTCCTGGGATTCCTGGAAGTAATCTGGGTGACGTCTGTCCTGGCTTCCTCTCTGTCATTGTCATGATGGCTGTCATGTTTATGGCCCTCTTTAGCCAGTGGGCTATGTAAGGTCAGCCTCTGGAAACATCTCCTGTCTCCACACTACTTATTACTGCTGCATGCTGGGAAGGCAGCTGTCCTTTAGTGCCAGGCACGCTGCTCTGTCATTAGGATCCCTTCCTCCCATGACACGGTGGACTGAACCAGACAGCCACCTCTGTCTGGTGACCTCATCCTCTCCACAGCAATCACAGGAGCAGCAGAAGCCAGCGTTTGTGGAGAGGCCTGATGGAAGCTCCAGCCTCTGGAGAGGCCTGATGGAAGCTTCAGCCTCTGGAGAGGCCTGATGGAAGCTAGCCTCTGAAGAGGCCTGACGGAAGCTAGCCTCTGGAGAGGCCTGATGGAGGCTAGCCTCTGAAGAGCGTCCCTGCCAAGGGAAGCCGACCGAGGCCAGACAACACAGTGCTATGTTGGATTCAGCTGTCACTGGCTCCTTCTGGCAACCTCCCAACCAATTAACCTCATTAATTGGCGCTGTGGATTGGGCATTGTGGTCTCTGAAATCCTGTTTGTCACATCTTTATCCCTGGCGATGTGTCTTCTACGGAGCTGTGTGTGTCTGCCTGTCCATGATTGTACATTCTGTTAGTTTATGCGCTTGCCAGTCCAAGAGTGAGTCTCAGAGTGAAGTCTCTCCATGTCTCTCTGCACACAAGAATGGTTATTTTCCTGGAATGCAGACTTAACATGGCTTTCTTCTACAAACTACAGACAAAGTGATGAATTCTTGTCATTTTCCACTTCGATGGTCTCCCTCATTCTAGGTTTATGAAGCGAATTTGGAACTAATTGCTTTGATTTGGGTCCCACTTGTAAAACACTACCTGGGGTGACATTCTTCTTCTTCTCACTTCAAAGCAGGAACCCCCATCTCCCCACCCTCACTACTTCTCCTGAACCCCACCCCCATCTCCCCACCCTCACTACTTCTCCTGAACCCCACCCCCATCTCCCCACCCTCACTACTTCTCCTGAACCCCACCCCCATCTCCCCACCCTCACTACTTCTCCTGAACCCCACCCCCATCTCCCCACCCTCACTACTTCTCCTGAACCCCACCCCCATCTCCCCACCCTCACTACTTCTCCTGAACCCCACCCCCATCTCCCCACCCTCACTACTTCTCCCGACCCTCACACCTCTATTTCCACCCTCCTCCCTCCACCCTCCCACCCACCCCCACCTTTGTGCCTCAGAGAGGAGATCAGTGGGCTGGTCTCCCCTGGCTCAGGACCAGTGGTATCATCTCAGGAAATGGACATACCGGGGGAGCCTTCCTCAGCACTCCATACTCAATCCAGCTATATGCCATTGTTGTCTCTCAAAGAGCATGTGAGATAGGATTCGGGGCCTTTTCAGTGTGTGTACGTGTGTATGTGTGTGTGTGTGTATGTGTGTGTGTGTAACTTCATGATTGCACCACATGAAGCGAGATGTACATTACAGAAACAATTACTGTTGGTGTAGAGGCCCCCAGGGGGCTGACAGCCTGACTGCAGATGGATGATGCTGGGGGGAACAGGGCCTTAGGATGGGATGAGGCTGGAAGATGCTGGGGGGAACAGGGCCTTGGGATGGGATGAGGCTGGATGATGCTGGGGGGAACAGGTCCTTGGGATGAGGCTGGGGGAACAGGGCCTTGGGATGGGATGATGCTGGATGATGCTGGGGGGAACAGGGCCTTGGGATGGGATGAGGCTGGATGATGCTGGGGGGAACAGGGCCTTGGGATGGGTTGAGGCTGGATGATACTGGGGGGAACATGGCCTTGGGATGAGGCTGGATGATGCTGGGGGGAACAGGGCCTTGGGATGGGATGAGGCTGGATGATGCTGGGGGGAATAGGGCCTTGGGATGAGGCTGGATGATGCTGGGGGGAACAAGGCCTTGGTATGAGGCTGGATGATGCTGGGGGGAACAGGGCCTTGGTATGATGCTGGATGATGCTGGGGGGAACAGGGCCTTGGGATGGGATGAGGCTGGATGATACTGGATATATTTATCTTGTACATTTATTTTTTCTCTTCTTCAATCCTACTGACGGGAGATGTTATACATGTTTTATTAAATGAATGTTAATGTTGCATTTAGAACAATTTGATTAGATGTTAGATTGTATTGATTCTGTTGGTTACAATGATTCCTTGCTGAATTTTGATGAAGGCAGGATAGTGCATCAAGTCACCTCAATGCAGTGCGTGCAGCCACCACTAGAGGGCGGTGGCTCTGCTGCTCCCTCCTACAAGGCACCGCTCCGCTGCTGCGATGGAGAAGCAGTGGAAAGGGAAAGCAGCTATGTCGAGCTGGAGGGAAAGAAAGGGCTCACACAGAAAGAACTATTAATCCTACCCACATTTCAAGTTTCCCCAAGGACCCTCCTGGTTGGTTTTTCAGTTCTTTTCATTAAAAAGCGGTATTGAAACTTCCCAGCGAGGTCATAGCCAAGATTCCAGCGGAAGAATAGGGTATTTGTTTAACAGTGGTAGATACGAGAGGAGGACTAGAAGAGTTGACAGGCTGAAATATACTGTGTTCTTTACTCTCAGACCTTCCTAAGACACCATCTCAATGGTCAGGTAATACATCTGATCTCTGTACGTGTGTGTGTGTGTGTGTGTGTGTGTGTGTGTGTGTGTGTGGTGTGTGTGTGTGTGTGTGTGTGTGGTGTGTGTGTGTGTGTGTGTGTGTGTGTGTGTGTGTGTGTGTGTGTGTGTGTGTGTGTGGTGTGTGTGTGTGTGTGTGTGTGTGTGTGTGTGTGTGTGCGTGACTGTGAGTACCCTGACCCTGACCACACACCTCTCTTTATGACCACTAAGGGACCCTGATTGAAAACCTCCACAATGTCCCTGAGATTTCACTGCAAGGAGACGCATATGTAACGATGTCATTGGCCTCCGGGCTGACAGCTTGTGCATGTGAGAACAGTGAGCATCAGGTGTGATCGGAGCCTGACAGAGTCTTCTACCTGGTGACTCAGGTACACCCAGAACATGACTGATTGTTTGTGCTTAGCTAGCTAGCCAAGATAATTGCATGAAGAAAGGAAACAATGTTTACAGTTCAACCTTGGAATGAAGAGGGTCTGTGTGTGTTGTGGTGTTGCTCTCTGTTGGGGGTCGAGTGTGGTATTATAATCTCTCTCTACCATCCTCGTTCACCAGCATCCATCACGCCACCCGCAGATGAAAACAACATTGTCCTTCACTCCCCCCTCCCTGAGTAAGACGCATGGGCATGTTTTAATACCGGCGTTCTGTGTGTCTTCGTGTGCACGGCACACAACACATTTTCACTACCCAGTGTTCCGTAGGTTAGCGTCTCCATGGAAACTAGGCGGTGTTTAAAGAGAGCCATATATTTACTTAATGCCTCTTGCCCTCATATCTGACGCGGGGCCATTAGTCTCTCGGGGCAAAGAGCGACAGATTTACTGCTGCTCTCGCTCGAGCCTAAAAACTCTTAAATGACTTCTCCTCGGTTCGCCCCAACCCAGCTCCAATTCACTTGGCCATCTCATCCTCTCCTCTCCTGTTCTGCCCTCCAAAATCCCCCTCTTCTCTCTTTTCAAACCCCCCTCCCCCCATCCTCTTCTTCCCCTCTCCACGTAACCCTCCTCCCTGGTCATCTCCTTTCCTCTCCTCCTCTAGATATGAATGCTTTCCTGCTTCCAGCCTCACATATAGGTGCTGTCCATTTGCACAATAGAGTTCCAGGGGTGTGGCTGATTGTGCTGCTCTCAGCCTCCGCTTCAAGGGGGTTCCAACCCAGCCTCATGAAGGGCTCTCAAGGCCCTCTCAGGCCCTCTCCACCCGCTCCAGAGACATGTATCAGATCACGCCACCCCGCTCCTCCTGCTCTCCCTCCCAGCAGCTTTTTTACTGCTTAATTATATCCTCAGGACCGATCAGGCGCCCTCCGCCTTCCTGCCGCAAACTAATCAGCTCCAAAAAATGACTTATTGATCCCGGGGCTCGGCTGGCAGAGGGAGGGGTTGTGTCGGAGTGGGTAATGTTGGGGTGGGGCGGTCTGGACATGGAGGAATGTTCCAACAATCGCACACACACACAACACACACGTACACAACACACACACACACTCCTGTTTCTATCACCCCGAATGAATCCATTCAGGGCCAAACATGTTCTTTTAATAAGCTTTCTCTTCGAATGAGAATCACATTAGTGATGATGGTGACTGGGCTCCCTTCAGTAGTAGTGATTCTCCCCCAGCCCAGCATCCACACGCTGTTCCAGCCTCCTTGTTTAAGATACACAAATTAGAAATGGATTTTTCATACACTCTACATGGCACTTGGCGAAGGAGAGTAATATGATCTGT
The DNA here is from genome assembly GCA_903064625.1 of Mallotus villosus. NCBI lineage: Eukaryota > Metazoa > Chordata > Actinopteri > Osmeriformes > Salangidae > Mallotus > Mallotus villosus. The sequence goes on from CAEFZP010003317.1 coordinate 1,424,513, forward strand.
ATTGGAATGAACAAATCATCGGTGGATTGTGAAAGGAATCTGAGTGGATAGTTTTGGAGACTGTGTGAGCAGGGGAAATATGACTCACTGAATATACTGTTAGTACATGCTGTCGTTGGGTGAAAACAGCTCCTCGCTAGAAATATTTGACTTTGAGGCGCGTGAAGTGCAGCTGCTGGCAGAAACACATTTTAGCTTCAGTCTCACAGTGTGCGTGCATCAATCCTGCTTGAACAATGAGTGGTCATGACTGTATTACATCATATATGTTGTGATTAAAAGTGGCCTGTGAGGACATTGTGTGTGTGTGTGTGTGTGTGTGTGTGAGAGAGAGAGAGAGAGGTAGAGAGAGCGTACTGTATGGGCACAGAAAGGGTGTGAAGAGATGTGTGCTTGTCTCGCTGGTGTTGTGGGCACAGGAGCCTCCTTCCGGGGAGCATTGATCTGAGGGGAAGACGAATGGAGTCATCCCAGTCAGAGAGCAGCAGGTGCGAGTTGGACGGAGGATGCACAGAAGTGGGCTTAAGGAAGCCATTAGGGTCAATGGAAGGCATTAATGACTGTAGCCCTGCCAGAGGCTCCACAAGCCCTCCACCTCACTGGAGGGTCCTCCCTGACTGTCCTGAGGGACAGGGAGAGGAGGGAGGGTAAACCACAAGGCCTAACCAACCCTAGTCACACCCAGCAGGCACTCAGAGAGACACACCAGGGTCACACTGTCACTGCTACTAACTCTCCACACACACACACACACACACACACCTGCACAGCTGGAAGACCCATAGTCACTGGGGCCTGATGACAGACAGGGTTCGGATGGATCGGGATGGTCCAGACCTGAGGAGTTATGTTGTCATAGTGATGCAGACACACAGCGTCATGTTCACATGCACTGCATATGTACAGTATATTGATTGCATTTCTTTGGCCAGGGAAGAAGAAGACTTTTAACTGAACAAACTGAACAAACAAACATGTTTTCCATCTCGGAGCTCCAGCCCCGAAGAAACGACTGCAGCAGTGCTGACACAAATGAAACAAGAGCTCGATAAATAATTTACGACAAAATGAGAAGTGGACCTTCTGTTTATCCAATTAAACACCATTAAAAATGAATGACAAATCAATTACTTCGCCGCCAGGCTTTAAACAACATAAACGTGGCATGAAGATATTGTTCTCTCTCAAGCACACACACATCTGGTGACCAAAAGTATGTGTGTGTGTGTGTGTATGTGTGTGTCCATACATTAGGAGGGTTTCTTTGTACATCAGATGTCAAACTCAAGGAGATCCACCACACAGTTTGTACAGTAATGCTGTGTCCTTACACAGTCACAAGTGTGTGTAACATCTGAAGACAGAATACATTTGCATGTGTGCAATATTACGTTACAGAGAAATACATATTTTATTGCAAGGCATTACCATAATCAACAATATAAAGAATTGTATTTTTGTTGAGCATGTATTTCTCAGCATGTCTGTATGTAGTCCTTTTTTAGTTCTCTCTCTCAGTCTCAATCTCTGAGTGTTTATTTGCCTCTTCTCTTTGTCCTGGTTGTTTAAATCCAATCTAGCCAAACACACGACTCCATTCACATAGCCCCTAGCCGCTTGTACAAACTCATAAAACGAGACATTTCAGCCATATTGATTTCTTTTGCCGAATTGGTTGGAACAGTAGAACGTGCTCCGACACTGTACACTGAGAGGGTTCTCCGCCTTAGGGAACACGCCAGGGTCACCTTGGATGTTGTTCGCTTCACTTTCATTTCAGTTTTTTCTCTCTCCGCCGCTTTTATTTTTTCCAGTTAATGTGCCCTTTTCTAGGTTTTGTAATACTGTCTCCTCATGCTAAACTAGGGCTTATCAGTACCATCGTGCTGGGCTAGGGTTATCAGTACCATGGTGCTGGGCTAGGGTTATCAGTACCATGAAGATGGTGTGTTCCCAGTAACACAGACTAGCCTACCTTCCTAGCTGTGACAGAGGACACATGTGATCTGGTTGGATCCCTTCCTAGCTGTGACAGAGGACACATGTGATCTGGTTGGATCCCTTCCTAGCTGTGACAGAGGACACATGTGATCTGGTTGGATCCCTTCCTAGTTGTGACAGAGGACACATGTGAGCTGGTTGGATCCCTTCCTAGCTGTGACAGAGGACACATGTGATCTGGTTGGATCCCTTCCTAGCTGTGACAGAGGACACATGTGATCTGGTTGGATCCCTTCCTAGCTGTGACAGAGGACACATGTGATCTGGTTGGATCCCTTCCTAGCTGTGACAGAGGACACATGTGATCTGGTTGGATCCCTTCCTAGCTGTGACAGAGGACACATGTGATCTGGTTGGATCCCTTCCTAGCTGTGACAGAGGACACATGTGATCTGGTTGGATCCCTTCCTAGTTGTGACAGAGGACACATGTGAGCTGGTTGGATCCCTTCCTAGCTGTGACAGAGGACACATGTGATCTGGTTGGATCCCTTCCTAGCTGTGACAGAGGACACATGTGATCTGGTTGGATCCCTTCCTAGCTGTGACAGAGGACACATGTGATCTGGTTGGATCCCTTCCTAGCTGTGACAGAGGACACATGTGATCTGTGGATCCCTCTAGCTGTGACAGGGACATGATCTGGTTGGATCCCTTCCTAGCTGTGACAGAGGACACATGTGATCTGGTTGGATCCCTTCCTAGTTGTGACAGTGCCTCATTAGCATCACCCATAACCTCCTTGTCCCTTTCTGGCTCATTTCCTGTTCTTGGCAAGATACTTTTTAAAAAATATATCGTTTTGGATGAATGGTTCTTTAAGCTGGAACATGACATAGTGTCATTTATGACTTTTACTATGTGGGAATGAGGTCAGAGGCCCAGCGAGCCATGGCTGTGAACTCTGTGTACACTTAGTGGTGAAGTGCAACTCATGATCATATATTCATCTGCATCTCCCTCCCTACCTTTTTTATACTTCCATTGGCTGTTCAAAGATGTGTGTGGCTGTATTGTTTCTGATACTGTGAGATACTGAACTGTTCTACTGTGCGGTCATTGTGTGAATTGTCTGCTGTATGCCTGCTAGCCTTTACTGGAGTCTAGTACCACCATCTGAGTGCCAGCTTTCTCCTCCTAATGTCCCAGTTCAACCTGCACACATATCCATCAGAAAGTAGTGTTATCTGGATCACTGGGTTAAGTACCAACACTGCTTGCAACTCGGATACAAAGGCTTACTCTCATTTATAGACACAAACTCCGTTATTTCCAGAGATTACAGCGCTGATAGGCCTTTATGTCCCTCTGACTCGATAAGCGCTAAGCACAGAGGTATCACTGCTGCAGCTAGCCGTCCCCGCTCTGCCAGAGTACCCTCCCAGAGCACCTCCCCAGAGCACCCCCCCCCAGAGCACCCCCCAGAGCTCCCCTCTCACAGCCACGCCTGCTGCCGTCCTCAGTCTACAGACCTGTCGGTGTTGTGAGGGAGTTGTTTTAAACATGCTGATCACTGCATGCACATCACACTTAAGCACGCTTTACGTCCTGTCAACAAGGCTGTGTTGATTGGGTCGATTATTTTCCTGGAGCAGCTGGGACCCCGTAATGGTTTAACCAGGGTTTCTAGGGGTTCATTCCTAATGTTGGAGAATGATCTAGAAAACTGTTGCAGGAGCACGACCAAAGACCTGCTCCGGCCCAAACTCACTTCAGAGTCAGAAACAAAAGAACCTGGAAAGCGTGTTTTCCCCGTCCTGTGTCGGTGCTTTTCTGCGAGTCGTAGAAGCGAGTCAGAGGCCAGACGTGTTGTGGCTCCAGAAGAAAGAAGGTCCACCTGATACAAATAAATAGTGGTGTAGAGGCGTAGAGTCTCTAAAGACAGCCCCGGCTTCTAAATGGCTCAATTTAGCCGCTGCAGGAGCCAGAAGCCACAGCTGGCCGCTGGCCCACAGCACGTTGCGGGGAAAATCAATAGGTAGTTTCAGAACAAGGGGTCTTATTAAAACGGGGTCCTTTTTCTTCAGGTGTTGAGATGACACACTCACAGAGAAATCATTGAAGTGGCCACAAACTGTTCACAGCATCGTATTGTTGCCATTTCTTTTGACCCACATCTCCTCTCTTGGCATACGTTAACCCCCCCCACCCCCTCTCTCTCTCTATCTCTTTCTCTCTCACACACACACACACACACACACGCACCTCTGCCCCCCTGTGATTCAGGGGATAGTGGAAGGTCTTTTAAGTGGGAATACTGGAATTGCTTTCACTCACAGAAACATCAGACTTCCAGATAAAGCGTGTCAGAGATCCAGTAGGAGCAACGAGTCTGTGTCTGTCGAAGGGTAAAAACATTCCAATTAGAGTGACCGAAGACCTCATCCAGTATGGCAGTGAAAAGTTCAACATGGGGACCGAGGCGAACAATTGATTTAAACAAAACAATTGATCCTAAACGCCTAGTTTCAAGTGAAATGTCTTAGGTGAATGTGTGAGGTGAGAAATATATGGTTCAATATTATCGAGTCTATTTGAAGTAAAACAAACAGACTCCTGGACGTGCATTACCAGTTTGGAGTCTATAGAAATGTAGCCAACTACAGGTGCTGGCCTCTTGTTGTAGAGAACAAATAACCTTTTCAGAGACATGCTAGACCTCGACGACACATAGTTAAATCACAAGGCTGCATGGTGCTGACATGGTGGTAAAACAAACAAAAACATATATAATGTTGTCAAACCAAGGTCTCTGTCTAGCCACATGTTCACACAATCATTCAGTTATTCTGCTAGTAGAAAATAGTCCACAGTCTGTCTCACGATGGTCATGGATGGCTGGTTGCGGGGTGTTCTACGGCAGTCACCTGACCTCACAGTTTCATTTTCTAAAATCAAGTTTTGACGTCAGATGTGTGTACATGGGAAATATATCACGGTGAACTAGCCCGAGCACCCCAGCTGCTACGCATTTAAGTTAATGGAGCTCTAATGTTGCTGCACAGGCAGGAACAGCCAAGGCTGTTGCCGCCTTGATGACACCTACATGTAGTCAAGGGAACAGTACAACTCTTTTTATCACCACAGTGACACACATTAGCATATTAATGGAGATCACCTAGACCTCTCCTCTTCCAACCCCCTCACTTTCTCTTCCCCTCCCTCTCTCTCTTTGTGTACAAGTCGTGGTCAGATCATGGGTGAATGTGTTCAGCGACCCTGAGGTAAACACAAATACGTGAAAGAGGCTTTTGAGGGAGCGCGAGCACATGATGAAGGGAGGATTGGAAAGAGCGTGTGCTGTCCTTGAAGCGGCTGCTGATCACCAGCCTGGGCTGGAGAGTAAAGTCCTCCAGTAATGCTTCTCAATGTGTTGCTCATGATATGAGGGAATCATTAAGCTGGCCGTGTCTGCCAGCAGATCTTCAGCTCACCTTGGAGGAGGGCTCGGACTGGGTTTAGGTTAGGTATGGGGAAGAGGTAGTTGGTGAGAGGGGAGTGGTGAGTGAGAGAAGGAGGTAAGGGCGAGGGAGGTAGGAGACGAGTGGTGAGTGAGAGGGTAGGCAGTGTTGGCAGTGGAGGGTTGGGAGCTGGTTACTGAGGGTGCATGAGGGAAGGCTTGGGACTCAAGCCCAGGGGCGCTGAGTTAGGCTGATGTCACAGTAACTGACAAAAATGGAAGAATCAGCATGTTACTGTAATTAGTCTGGATGTATCTGGGCTAATACCGCTGTGATAACAGCTCCATGGTGTGGCTAGGTCTCCAGCTCTCCCTCTCTCTCTCTCTCTCTCTCTCCCTGTCTCTGTCTCTCTCACACACACTTCCTCTCTCTCTTTCTGCCCATCTCCTATCTCTGTCCCTCTCCCTCTCTCTCTCTCATCTCTACTCATCTCTCTCTCTGCCTCTATCCTCTCTCTCTCTCTCTCTCTCTCTGCTCTCTCTCTCTCTCTCTGCCTCTCTTTCCCTCTGCTGTGCTATGTGACCAGGCTGTGTGTGTTTGTGGCTTGCAGGTTCCGTTGGTCTTAATGACCCAGTGTAGCTGGTTGTGTCAGTATGTGGTGTTAACTCTGACACTGCTGTAATGGCTCCACTGGGATGCCTGCGGAGAGCTTCTTCAGCACTTATTAATGGAACAAATTGAACAGGTTTCTCATCCTGGGTCTGTAATGAGCCCCCCCCCCTCCCCTCGCTCTCTCGCCTCCCCCTCTCGCCTCCGTCTCCATCCAACCAGTGGGACATTGTTCACCTGTAGTCGGGTCAGGACAGGGGAGCAGTAATTGTACAACTCTGACCCTTTTTTGGTTATTATTTTGTCACGCCAAGATGCTCTTTATTGGACGAAAGGGGGTCCCTTAGGCTGTAAAGTCAGCCCCCCCCCTTCCACCCCAACCCCTGAATGCAGGCGAGGCCAGGATCAATACACCGCCATCGTTAAATGGATTTGTCGCTATGCCGCTTGCTTACGAGGCAACAGTTAGAGGCTAGGCCAGGGTGTGGGCCTGGACCCATGGGGAGGTAATGTCTGGGGCTGATGACTGGGGAGTAAGTATGGGGCTGGGGGCTGGGGCAGGAGGCTAGGGGCTAGGGGCTGGGGCAGGAGGCATGGGGCTGGGGGCCGAGGTGTGGGCCTGGGGCTGCAGCCCATCACCAGAGGGAGGGATGGAAATGTCAGAGGCAGGGTCCAGGACCCTCACTTCATTAGAGCCTGAGGAGACAATGACGATCCATACTGTCTGTGTGATTACACTCCCCCCCCCCGCTTGCCTCCCTCCCCCAATCCCCCCTAGGAAGGGGACGGGGGGCAGGGGGCAGGGGGCAGGAGGTATGATTTGTTGGAGGCATTCAGCCGGGAGGGGAGGGTCACAGGTTGGGAGTAACTGTGCTCACTTATTGGCCGAGGTATCCACTTCCACCCTGGGATGTCCACTTATGGGCCGCCATTGTTTTATTGGCGGACCAGTGGTCATAGTAGAGTTTAACCCTGAAAGTACAACTGGGAGATCTTTCACTCTCCTGTTCCTCCTGTTACCAGAGGGGAGAGGTCGTAGAGGAGCTTCAGCTGGAACAGGCTTGTGCTGCTGACACACTGGGGGCACACTTTCATCATCATTGTTTCAATAATATATATATTTATTATAATGCCTGATGTGTGTGTGCTTGCAGGGAGTGGATTCCTGCTCAGCACTCTATTTGTAAGCGTGTGTGATTGCGTGTGTGTGTGTGTGTGTTTGCGTGTGTGTGTGACCTCTAGCTATGGGGTATCAAACATGCAGCACTGGAACAATTAGGGGAGCCCCTGGGGCAGCCTATGTGTCCCAAGTGATTATCCAGCTGTCTTTCCCCACGGGGGGGGGTCACTATGACCCTGGCCTGACACGGGGGGCCGGGTGCCCTCACTGTGTCCTCTGGGGTTCACTGTAAACAAGGGCTCTCTATCACCCCTCGTCCGTAGGAGTCAGGCCACTCTGAAACACCCACATTGCTTGTCCATTCATCCCGATCCAGTTAGCCTAGCATCGTGCAGCACTTAGCATGCAAGGGAACAACTCCACGCCTCCTGGCTCCTAGGTGAAGGACATACACTAGACAGTGTAATGTGCCGAGGTGAATGTCATTTCCCTGGTCATGATTAGAGCCCATCTACAGCTGAGTGGAGAGAGGGGGGGCTGGGGGGGGGGCGGAGTGGGGGGAGTGGGCGTCTGGGATCGGGAGGAGGAGTGCGGCGGCAGTAATAGTTCTCCTTCTGGGCTGTGCTCCAGAATGTGGTGCGTGTGTATGAGAGGGTAATGGAGCAGGCGTCCTGAGAAGCAGTCCTCCCAGCTGAGGGAGAAGGAGCCACTCAGCAGGAACAAACACCAGGAGCTCCAGATGAGATACACAGATATCCTGGAGCGCTCCAGCATTGTGTTCATTTCACCCATAGAAAAGACATGTTTTTTTAAATGGGAAGACCAGAGACATGTTATTGCTAGATTTAAAAGCGTATCTGTCATTACGGTATATAATACCTGAGGGATAATATCTTTCATTTTTCGTTTTTTAAAGAGAGGAGAGAGGTGGGATTTTGTCTGTCTGTTTGCTTGGCAGGCTGGTTGTCAGCCTGTCTGCTGGCATGCTGCTTGGCTTCTCTTCTCTACCAGATCGTATTTTAAACAGTCTCTGATCCCAGCCGCATGTTCTAGAGCAGCATGTTCTAGAGCAGTACAAAGAGACGGAGAACCTCGATATTGTGGGTTGAATAAGTCGACGTCATGAATATTCATCAGAGACATAATTATACCACACAACAATTATTCAAATAGCTGCATACATAGATGTGGTGGGACTGATCTAACGCAGGTATGATGGAACTGGAAGCTTCCAGAAGGGTGAGTTTAGGGGGAGATAACCTAAACAAACACGCCGTCAGTGATAAATGAAGGGGTTGTGAAAAATGGAACACTGGAGATGGTTTGTTGTCATTTCATTTTAATAGAGTTGTTTCTAGTGATGAACTCGCCGAGCAGGATAACATCAACATCTCACCATCACTCCAAGCCTCCATCACAAAACACTTAGTTGTCAACAATTAGGCCCCTGTTGTGATTACTCTGGAATGCTGGGGAGAAACCCGAGTCCCCAAAACTGCACCGTAAAAAGACAGCTCTGTAATCCATACTGTTTCCCATCCTCTCCTCCCTCCATCTCCACTCCCCCTCCACTCGGCTTTGAAGAGTTCTGCACACACTGTAGGTCTGAGTGACCGTGTCTTATTTATGCCTGCTTCCTGTCAGGGCCTTGACCCCCAGTCCAGTCAGGGAGGTCAGTCAGGCCTGACAGGGGGGCCGAGTGGGGCTGAGTGGGGCTGAGTGGGGCTGTAAGAGGGGCCTGGTGGTTAGCTGTCCAACTCCCAGAGACATCCAGGGGGGTAGTGGGACATGCAGAGAGGCCTACTAATGATGCCTGTTAGCAGGGGCTGTGGAGGAGGATTGGAGAGGAAGGATGGTGTCCAGACTGATAAGCAGAGGGGAATGGGGAGAGATGTTTGAGAGGCTCTCCCTCTCTCCTGGCCTCCTATCTCGGTCTCGTCACAGCTCAAGTATTTACTCCTCACTCATTAGCGGTGGCTGACTATCACTCACTGGGCCGGACTGCTTGGCCTGGCCTGTCATGACAACAGCTCTCACTCTGTTATCTAGGCTGGGGGTGCGGGGGAGGCACAAACATACACACTCACACTCACACACACACACTCACACACACACACACACAGATAAAGACGCTCTGCTGAGGAAGAGCAGCCTGGATAATGAGCAGAACCTTCTGGGATTGGAGAAGAGCCCTCTTGTATCCGTCAGAGAGGGGAACTCCGGGAGAGACAGGGCTGCTGTTAAAAAGAAGCAGCTGTAGAGGGGGAGACCGTGGAGGGCAGAGAGGAGAGAGGCTGAGAAGAGGAGAGAGTGTGAGGGTGGAGAAGAAATCATGGGAGGGAAGCTTTCTGGAAATCTTTTTTTACGGCAGGCGGAGGTGTGGCGGAGGAGAGGAGGAGGGGGGGGGCACACTACCAGGGGCACATTCCCAGGATACCCAAGGACAGACTCTGGCTGCAACCTACCTGGGGGATTCCTCTGCACACAGGTGTTATTAATGTCACCGCATCCTGCAGGCACTAGCCCAGCCGAGCCCAGCCCAGTCTAACCCATCTCAGCCCAGACCAGTCTAACCCATCTCAGCCCAGCTTCCAACTACACAAGACATGTCTGGGGTTTGTATTAAAGGCTACGGCACATTTGACAGCAAAGAGGGAAAGCCCGTGGTTATTTTTGGAGCGGAGGGTTGTGTGGGGAGTGACAGCCAGACAGTGAGCTGAGGACCGTCTGCTTCGAGCAGAGGTTGACGAGGAACTCAGATGGCATGACATCCAAAAGGACAGTTCTGCCTGGATGTGGGAACTCAGAGAGCGAGCGGCTCTCACTGATGTTAGACGGACGTGGTACATGACCTATGGCTACTGACGGTGTCAACCCTCATGCGTCAACTCAAGGTTTTAATAATACAGCCAAGCGCTCCTCTGCTCTCCTCACGGTAGCTCTCCTCCACCCTCCAGGAAGCTCAGCCTCCACAGTTAGGGAAGAGAACGGTCTGTCGTAAATCAGGAGGATCTCCCCGGTCTGTCTGTCTGTCTCTAGTGTGCTTCCTCAGCCACATTGGGCCGTAAATCCCAACGAGAGCAGGAGAAAAACACTTAGGGAATGTTCTGCCCGTGGGGTGCGAAGCTGATGAAGAAGAGGCTGGAGAAGAGCCAATGGATCTGGATCTGGACTCAACCCTAAGTTATCTCTCAGACGGCTCGTGTGTTTCATCTCACACTTGTCACCCGTGTGACACCGTGTGCAGGTGAAGGCACATGTGTTGACGAGTCTCACGGTATCTTCTTGAAACGGACGCGCTTACAAATCTCTCTGTCTCACTGTTGGCTCTGTGTTTGATTTCAAACCCAGGCCATGAGAAGCAGGCCTGGTGGAGGCCAGGTGAATCGCTCCATGTGCGTCTGGGTCAGAGCTGGACAGTGCTGTAATGGGGCCCGTCTCTGGGGGCTGTGAAGACTGCTCTAACTACCGGGGTCTACCTCCACACTGAGGGAAGAGCTTTACCAAACCATACATCATGGCGAGAGTTCATACCTTCCTCAGCATCATTGGGTATTGGATTCCATGTGCAGTGTGTATTACAGAGGGCTGGGGAGAGGACACTATACATAGATCCTTTCACATCTTAGGAGGGAATCGCTTGAACCTGCTAAATAAGGAAATCATATTTCACTTTTGTGTGTGTTTGTGTGCGTGTGTGTGCGTGTGTGTGTGTGTGAGAGAGTGTATATTATCGTCCAGGATGGAGCAGAGCACAGCTTAATATCCATGTGTGACAGGGAGGCCCATTAATAAGGCTGTGATCGGGGCCCAGTGACAGGAGTGCTGACAGAGGAGGATCTGAGGGAACAATCATGCCCTGCTGGAGGGGAGGGGGGGGCTGCAGGTACAGCTTCCTGCCTCCCCCCCAGGTGTTACTGATGCTGGGGGGGGGCAGTGCTCGTACTGACATCTACATTAATCACCCGAGCACACACGCACGCCCTCCCCCCTGCCCCCCATCCCCCCCCACACAGTTGCCCGAGCTTAGAGAGGGGAGACTCAGCCATGAACGCTGTCCGGCCAAAAGCTCCCTGAATACCACTCCCCTCTGATCATGAGTGATGTTGCTACCTGAACCTCTGACCCACCACACAATTAAAAACACTTTCCTCATGGTCCCCCCTCTCCACCCCAACTCTCTTCCTTCCCTCCCTCCCCCCCTCCACCCCTCCCCAATCCACCCCTCACAACTCTCCTCAGGAGGGAAAGCCAACTATTCGTCACTGCCTGCCAACCCGAATACATTACTCTGCGTTAGACTCACTGGCTTTGCATTAAATATACATCTCGCATGCATGTGATTAAGATACATGTGTGTGTGTGCTATCCTATAGATGGTCCCCTCAACACATGCTATGACCGCTTCCATTAACTTCTCTGAGATCAACCGCTGGATAAAATCTCCCATCATTAGCAGTTGTAATTACACAACCTGCTAATGGGGGTCTGTGGTGTCTCCAAAGTATATACCACATGACACGCTCAAACACTTTCCCAATGGCATGCTGTGCATGTCTAGCCCGGGTGTAGACTTCAGGGAGATATTAAATCATAATGCATAGATAGAAGGTATTGAACATAATTTATGGGTGAACCCAAGGTCATTGTTCATATCGGAGGACTTTGAGCGTAAACTTGATCAAATCAAGTCAACGTAATTTTGAAAAATCTCTGTGGACATTTAACTTAGACTGAGGTCAGCCTGAACACCCTTAGTAATGACTGGGGCTCGGCTTTACCCAGAATTCCTCCTCCAGCCTCCAGATGGTCCAGTGGCTATACCACCAGGAACACGTTGGATTTCGTTATTAGCTCTGATCCAGTTAAAGACACAGAATGGTCCAAATAAGTTGACAGTTATTGAGGTGTGATTTGTTTAGGTGGAACTAATCGGTCCATGGGAGCATGTGGTGCGTGTCTGCAGTCAGAACGAACACACCGACAGGAGAAGAAAAGGACAATGTGTCATCTGGAGAGTGTGCTAGAGTGTGCTATTTCCCTTATAATAGTGCAATATGTTGTTCAGCGCAGTGCCAGCTCTGTTTATGTACAGCTGGATAGTGAAGAGAAATGACTCCGTCCTGGAACCCCCATCATTTTTGTACCTTTGACAAAGGAAGTTGATTAAAAATGTGGACATTCCACCTTCAGGGGAACGCTGGATAAGCTTATCATACCCTGGTACCTATAACTTCTCCCAGCCATGGCTTAGCCCTGCTGTCTTACTCTGGAGTAACAAGCCCGGCCCAGAGTAAACATTCCCCCTTGTTTTAATTAAAATAAATCCACTTTCAGCCAATATTTAGAGCCCAGGGGAGTCATCCATTTTTTGGGGGGGAGAAACGGAGATACAGTGATCAGATAGCGGGAGAAAAGCAGAATTACAATCTTTACTTCTCCATCAATACAGCCATACCAGGCACTATTTATGTTGCTCGCAGAGCTACCTTTTACACTTTCATTAGCTATTATTCACCCCTGGCAGCAATACTGTTGAGACTATATAATTGTATGTGTGTGTGTGTGTGTTTTTGTCTTTGTCATTTTAAGCCTAGGACACAGTAGAGCAGGGGAAGCCCTGTGAATTTGCATGCAGCTCACAAACATATTCAGATATGAAGACAAATCACTGCGTAGATGGTTGACAGCACTGCCTGCTATGGGAGTAGAACAGCACACTTACTACATGTCTCTGTTCCACACGAAGCCGTCATAGGGCAAGCTCCAACATGAAGCTTGACAAACAAACAAAGCTGAAAAAGGCCATTTTGTAGAAGCTATTATTAAAGGCAGCAGAATAGTTCCCGCACCTAGAGTAGCAGTATGACTGCATATCGTTGTGTGTGAGTGAGCTGAGGTTGGGCTGTTTCATGGCTGTGGGGATTTTGTGAAATTTGGAACGTTTGTGTTTGAAGTGGAAGCATTTGAAAAAGGGGCATTCCACCCGTTGTGTTTTTCTGTTGACCACCCTGAAGTACAGGTTCAGACACAAGTCTACCAACGACATATATCCACATGTTTATTTTCGGTTCCATACTTACTAGTTCATAAAAAATGTTAGTCTCCCTCATAATAATGACAGCTTGAATTTCGCAACTAAGCCCCAAAAGAAAATAACTAGGGATATACCATGACGATTTTGTTGTTACCCTCTGAATAACCATGTATGTATTATACTTGCCAGAGTTTTAATATTTCATTGCAATGTTCATCAAATGTTTATTTAGTTGGAACGTACATTCCAAATGCCGGGGCCATCAGGTTGTCATCCATGGTACCAGTAGGGGGCGCTCGGAGCTCACTCTGTTTCGGTGTCTTTTTCATTATAGCCTACGCTTTTTGGTCAGCGCAGCGGTGGGTTGACTGTAGTGGCTCCGCTGCTCCTGTGTAGGCACACAGTCTTACTGCTCCTCCCTGGGTGGACTGCCTCACCCTATAGTTATTGCAGTCAGTTTAGCCCACATTTCTATGTCGATTATGAATTAAATGTATTGATACTGACATGGAGTAGGCTATGAGTTTGTATTTGTGTAGCCCTGAAACCTTAGCTTTTGTGGTCTACCCAATACTGTACAGCCTATGGATTTGGGAAACATATATTTGTGTATTTTAAGGTGATAAACATCCTCTAATCTTATGCGGATTGTCAGGCCTCAAAAATAATTGATCTTGGTTAATTCATTTTCGATCTACATTTTTTTGTGGACGGGTAGCCAGTCATTTCCAACTCTGAATATTGGCTATTTACGTTCCAGCGCTGTTATCTATCTTCCAATAGCCTACTCTGCGTCTTTAATGTGTGTGCAGGCCGCGCAAACAGCTGACTAATGGTGCAATCATTCCACCAGTGGCGCAAATTGTGCCATCAAACATGAAATGACATAGAATTACCTATAGATTCTTCTACCCCACACTTTCATTTTACTGTCAATGCTCAGGTTAGAAAGACAACTAAAAGAATCAAGGGCATAGGCTACTGGAATAAAAAAGTAAGGCGCCAAAGCACGCCAAATTAAACACCCATGGTATTCCAGCCGCGTATTCATTCATTTATTCCGGGGTTTAGTCGAACCGCCTAGCCAGGTGAGTATGTTAAGGAATATGTTTTCCTTCTAAATGAAACATTTCACCAGTGCGAAAGGACAACACAAGTGGCCGAAAACGACCCATGGGCACAGGTCCACATCGTTTAAACTTTGCTGGCAGAAAAAACAATACGCACTCACGAGCCTTTCCCTTCTTCTCAACCACGTCCTGTCATCTCGCTCCCTCCCTTCTCGCCTCTCTCCTCCCCCTTCGGATTCTTGCTAGGAATGAGAGTCTCAGTTGGGGCTGCGGCTGTGCGGAGTGCGCATAGACCATGGACTCCTAGTGGCAGCGCTGATGAGACCTAGAGAGAGGATACGCTGTTGAACTGAATACTGCAACATCTACTTGACTGTATATTGAGTGCAGGCTAAGCACATGGGATATCGGGGAGTGGGTGGTTCCCTTTCATATAACCATTTATTTCTTTAGTGAGGTGAAAGAAGCTGTAGAGTTTGTTTAGAACATAACAAATATCGTTGAGGAACTGTGGAGACAACGGTGAAGATTCTCAAGGTGCGCGAGACGCGTCTCAAGGAGGCGAAAGCAAGACCGCAACTCCAAATGCGAGAAAGGGCTAATGTGTTCCGCCAACATTATTTGAATATCTGCTTTCATGTAGATTATACTATTTCGGACATATTTGAAAAACAAAAAATACTTGTGCGAGTTAACTCAAGGGACCGCAGCTGGAATAACACTGAGGACTGCCAGTGACTGATTTGGTTCTTGGCGAATTGGGATGAGTCTATCCCGGGCTCGAACGAGCTGTCTAAAATGAATCCTTTCAATTCCTGGACATTGCAACTGGCTTTAGTCAGTAACTAGGACTTATATATTTACTACGGCGAAAGGAGGAGTAGAATTTGCCACCATTTGGACTTCGTTCTCAGGTTAAATCTGGAATTTGCGTGCAGACCGTGGATCTTTAATATGCTAGTATGGGTCCACTAGCGTTCATCCTTGTT
The DNA here is from genome assembly GCA_903064625.1 of Mallotus villosus. NCBI lineage: Eukaryota > Metazoa > Chordata > Actinopteri > Osmeriformes > Salangidae > Mallotus > Mallotus villosus. Next base: position 1,439,739 of record CAEFZP010003317.1, read on the forward strand.
GGTGGATTATTGTACTTACAAGTTGATGGTAAGTTATTTGAAATGTTGGCCTACTTCACATTTACTCACTTTCTTGTACTTGTTTTTGCTTGTGTTTTTTTTTCTAAATCATGAACATGTCACATGGAGCTAATTGTTCTATATTTTGAACCACTTGTGACATATTATAACAGTGGCAGCTACATAGCCTACTGCGTGGATGAGAATTGAGAGACCTTTCAACTTTCCGATGTTTTTGGCAGGCTATATAAATAAGTCTTATTTTGGAACTTCTGCTATATTCGTTTGGTAATGACCCAAAATTGTTTTTTGAAGTCCCATATTTCTTACAGCCATCTTTTTAGGACCGTCAAAACTGTTCTGTTAGGCACTTCTCTGTCCATAAACAGTAGCGCGGTATTGCTCTCGTTGCGGATGGTATCTCGCCCTTTGACACCTGCTGTTTCTATGCAACCTACCACTGTCAACTTACATAGGTCAAGATATGTTGATCCAATGGGGATTAATAGCAATCAATACCCAAAGAAAAACTGAGAGAACAATGAGGAACGCAGACAGTTGAAATCATGCAGGTGTATTAGTCTACTCAAAGGGTGTTAAATATCCGATACAGTTTGTCTATAGCCTAGATTAATTCAATGCATCATGTTCAGATCATGTGCTATACTGTAAGTCCATCCAATAGAAAAAATACATCAATTTTATTTCTTACATCAGCAAATAATTTGTGTTACAAGTCTGGTCTGGTGTAGCCTATTTGATATTTGTAGTGGTGATAAATGTGTCAAGACTGGTTTAGTAAATTAAGCATGTAGGAGCAGTCTGGAAACATTGTACCAGAACCCAGCATATATCCTCATGTTTGTTTGATCAAGCTTTAATAATGAATCTGCTTAAAATGGTTTTTATTAAAAAAAATAAGATTGATACAATATAATTGCTTTCGCTGGCGGACTCAAAATCAGGCTGCCTTCTCACCCAATCTAAAATAGAGTGCCAAGTCAGCACCATTTTTACAATCTTCCAAGTCTTCCTGGGAATCACTGGATGACCAGCAAGCTGGTTTAATGGATGAATTAAAACAGCCTAAACTGCAGAGAAATGTGATGGTGATCATAAATCTGCTGCAGGGAACGGGCCAGCTGACAGGCTAATACACTCCCCATATAATCCAGCCTGTATGGAGAGGTGCTGGTGAGAGGACTGAACACACACACCCTCAGTGTGCATCCTCCTCTCCAACCCTACATTTGAAAACATAGCAAGTCACATTCACTCAGGTCTCTTTGGTTTGTCTGATTAGCAAATGTTAGTTGTGTGTAAATGTCGTTAAAAAACGTGTTGATATGAGGACATGTTTTCCCTGTAGCAGTGTTTGAGGAGGGCCACTGGCTTTAGTTGAACACTTACACATTAGTTATGTCAACACCGGCTGTGTCATAAGAAATGACACACCTCACTGTTTGCTTTCTGTTGGGAGATTCTTGCTTTTATTTGTAGAGGGCAGGGTTGAACATGGTTTCCTGGCCCTCCCTCTGCCTAGCTCCTGCCTTTGTCTGTTCCCTGCTCATTCTTGGCTTCCTAAGTCCTTTAGTGTCATGTCTTTAGCAGTCCCCCCCCGTTCGAGTCGACCAGTCTAGTCTCCTTTCAGTAGTCTCTATCTGCTCTCTTTCTCTCTGTCTTTGTCCATTCGGCCTTTCCCCCCTTTCCTGTCTTCTCCCACCTTCTCTGTACAACCCAACCCACTGGTTGCTAGCGCTGGCTGAAGGCATGGCGGGCCGCGGCCGGAGCAGGCAGAGGGCTCCATCTCCCAGGGAGCCGGGAATCACTCCTCCAAACAGCCCACAAAAACACAAAACCCCACCCAAAATAAGCTGGGACAACGACAGCCGCAACGAAGGTACCCAGCCGGCGACGCAGCCACGCGCAGAGAGAGCACAAGAGACAAAACGAGCAAAACAGAGACAGCGAAGACGAGAGAAGAAAGCCAAGAGCGAAAGAGAGCAAGAGAAGAAAAGCGCAGCGAACGCAATAGAATAGAGACATAGCGCATACCCTCATCCCCTCTATCTCCTCCCCCATCTCCTCTCCTCCCCCTCCCCTCTCCTCTCCTCCCCACCCTGCCACCTATCACCCGGCCATTCAGCAGTAATCTGAGGGTCCTTGGGAAGGGAGGAACCGCCTGTAAGAGTCCACTTAGGCAGACAAAAAGGACCGGAGCTGCATTCCCTGGCCAACACAGGCAACAAAGCCTGGTCTGGAGAATGGCATCAGCCCTGCTCAGTGTCCTGTGATTAATAGGGCTACTGTGGTGACTGCAGGGTAGATGATACAGACGCGAGAAGGAGAGTGACGGGGGTGGGGAAAACAGGAATGCCACCAGACAGGAAAAGTGCCTTAGAGAGAGAGAGAGAGAGAGCGCTCTGCTCAGTGCCGACACGGCCGTCGGGATTCTTGAGACGAACGGAGAAAGAAAGCGACGTCAAAGGGAGTTCAGCTCCAGACGAGTGTCGTAGTGAGGAGGACACATGAGCGAGACAGAGCAGAGCTGGGACACTTCCTGGTTAGAGTGAGCAGCTGTCCCTGGTCTGTTTGTCATGGCGATGGAGGGTGGGCGGGTACACGTTCTTTGTGTAGCAGAAATAGACCGTGTTGGTGTATTGTGGACATACACCATTGACCCTGTGCTATTCTGAGGACCTCATCATACTTGTGTCTGGTCCTGGAGCTTGTGGTGTGGCAGGCGGTGTGGTGTTGGTACGTGATGCCCAGGTCCAGACTCCCTGAGTAGGCAAGGGGATGGGCACGCCCATGGGTGCCATGTTGCCCAGTGGAGAGCTGCTTCCCCTACAGGGCTGGGGTTTCACAGTAGCTGAGTCAGGGATAACATAACCCTCCAAAATGCTCGCCTAAATGTGTGTGTGTTTCATTGTAGACCTTACGTGGAGGAGACTGGGGAATATCGAGAGATTTGAGTTTCTTTGTGAGGTCGTTTGAAAGAGAGGATGTGGCCTGTTTCTAGTGTTGCGTTGATGGGCCCTGACGACTGAGATCGTGACGATCACATTGATGAACTTGAACAAGGCTAAACGCCTGGCCGTAATGGAAAAGTAAGCCCAAGATGAAAACAGTGTACGTGAAGGATGAAGCAGGCCGAGGTCACTGTGTAATGTCTCCTCCAAATGTGATTGTTCCGCACGACTTGGCAGCGTTTAAGCGGCGTGACTGTAATTGAGGTTCATTTGCAGAATGAGGCTTCGGTAATGACGAGCCTTCAGCTGAGATCTCCCGGCTGCAGCGCTGCAGTGTCTGCGTCTCTGTCATCACTGGCTCTGGGCCTGGGTCACCACAGAACACTGCTCACAAAGGCACCAGACTAGTCCACACACACACACACACACACACACACATTGTTTACTCTCTGATTCCTATCACAGGATGAGAGGAGAGGATTGACACAGAGAAAGTGAAAGACAGATCTGGTAGACTGAGAGAAGGAATGAGGTGTGTGTGTGTGTGTAACGAGGCTAGACGGCGACAGGTGATAGGTCAGACTCACGGCGTTGTGTGTGTGTGTGATGAGTGTTGCTCAGCAGTGACGCTCTGCTGCCAGAGACCCTTATGATGTTTGAGCTGCTGGTCCTTGCTACACTGCAGATCAGGTTCCTGCTGTCTGATGTCCACACACCCTCCTGGACACAGTGGCCCGACCACTGGGCTGCTCTACTAGCTCCAGATCCGACACCTTTAAACTGAAACTATTGTGTCGCTCTGATCCAGAAAGCTGGTTCAACTTCATATTGTGTCGCTCTGATCCAGACGGCTGGTTAAGGTTGGTATTATGCTTGGGAGTTATTTGCAGCTCATGTCATCTGTAGGCATCACACATGGATGAGTGCCCTGTGAGAAGGGTAGACCTCATGGTAGATAATACCACTTTACCTTATTTTACCTCCGCTCTGCCAGGGCCCAGCCAAGCATAGACTACCTCTGACATTTACCATGGAGAGACACACACACACGCACACACACACACATGCATGCACACACACACACAGAGAGAGAGAAAAAGAGAGAGCGAGTGAGAAAAGAGAGACAGAGAGAAAAAGAGAGAGAGGGAGTGAGCTAATGCCTCATTGCTTTTGTCCTCAGAGTGAGAGGAATATTCCAAGAGGAATACAAATATGTTGACAGGAAGATTATGCTTGTTATTGTTATATTTTCAGGTCGCATTAACATTATTTATAATGAATTTATAAGGAATGAAAGATGACAGCATGTCATAAAAAACAGGATCATAAATAAATACAGATTCCCACGCAGTCTCTCTCTTTCCCTTTTGCAGTGTTTCTGTCTCCCTCTCTGTTCTACTGCACACACACTCCATCGCCTTTCCCCATCAGAGATCTTACTGCTGTTTGAATTCCTCCCTCATAGATGTACGAACACAGAGAGTGGGGGGTGGGGCACACCTGCGATGCTCGTGCTCTGAGCCAGGGGCTAGGGCTGGAAGGGGAGGGGGGCCGGGGGGGCCGGGGGGCTGACATGACTAATTGAGCATGAAGACTGTACAGTGCAGGGAGAGAGGCCAACCTCCTCACCTGTCTTACACACCTGTACCTGCAGACACCACACCTGTGCATCCCACCACACCACACACACACAGAAATATTTTCTCTCCCTGCTATTGTTTCCCTGTTTCCCAAACGGATGATTACTAGCTGGAGAAAGGCATGTTGATATGATCCCCCTCTGAATGTGGCTGTGTTCTAAGTGACCTGCATGGCCCTACAGTGACCTCACTAACTGGATCTGGCTTTGATAGTGACACAGGGTGACTGTGCTTGTTCCTCCGACCTGCAGCCATACCTTGAAGTGCAACGCAATGTTTCATGTTTCATGTGTACAAACCCACCATTTGATTTAGTAACAATTGCGCTGCTGGTGATGAATAATTATTGCGTCAGCACAAAACAAAAGGCCTTTAAAGTGAAGTGTTTGTGGGGTCTTGTAGTGGCTGGGGTAAGTGTCTCAGCACTGTCTTAAAGGGAGCTCAGGGCTGGTGATGAAAATGCATGAGTTGTCCAGACGAGAGAGGCCCCACCAAACACACGTCCCTCAGCGCTGAAGAGCAGGAACGTTGAACTCCAGCATCTTCATCTACAGCCCTGACCCAGGTTTCCCCCTGTCCTCTCTGCTCCTAGCCCTCCTGACCCAGGTCTCCCCCTGTCCTGTCCTCCCTGCTCCTAGCCCTCCTCCTCCCCCTGTCCTGCCTCCCTGCTCCTAGCCTCCTGACCCAGGGTTCTCTGCCTGCTCCAGGAACCTGGTCCTCCCTGCTCCTAGCCCTTCTGACCCAGTGTTCCTCCTGTCCTGTCCTCCCTGCTCCTAGCCCTCCTGACCCAGCTCCCCCTGTCCTGTCCTCCCTGCTCCTAGCCCTTCTACCCTGTTCCTCCTGTCCTGTCCTCCCTGCTCCTAGCCCTCCTGACCCAGTGTTCCTCCTGTCCACGGAGGAACCACCATCACTCTGGAGTTGTGGTTAGGGTTCATTAATGCACGTAGGATTACATTGCTTTGTGTTTGGCAGTGATTGAGTTCTTCATCCACTCTCCCCCTTGACCTCTGCACTTCAACCACACCCAAGACGTCTACCGAAATAGGGATTTAATAACTCTCATCCGGGCTACAGATACGCCCTGGGCGATCAAACACAAACAGAGGAACCGCGGTGTGTGTTAGCCTCAGTGTATCACCCGGGCGCCGTGTTTCTCCAGGCTGCTCCCGGGGTCATGACTCCGTGGTCCTGGCTGGAGCCCCGAGGTTCTGACGGGCCTCATTGACATGCGGGGGGGAGAGGAGAGGGGGGGCTGTGGGTTACCCCTCCGACCGGGAGGCCCACGGTGCTCCTCCAATTATCCACTCATCTCTCACCACCGTGTATCACAGACACCTGAAGGCCCTCCAGCCGGCCGGCCCCTCCGCCCTCATTTCTAAAGCAATAAAGGCGGTATTTATTTCTCCCTATTCAGTTTGCTGTGCTGCTCAGCGATGCAGGTGGAGAGTAAAGAGATTACAATGCTTGAGGGAGAATCAATCACTGCCATTCATGGCAAGGCTCCTCTCCTGTGTAGGGGCTCTTTAGAGGGGGCAGGCGAGTAGAGAACAGGCTGAACACTTTGGAGCCCACCTGCTCTGCCAGGCGGATGCAGGCACACACCCACATTTACATAGCGTGTGCACACGCACCCATCACGCCCACGCGAGAGCACGTGTGCAGCCACCTGACACACGGACACGGTGCATGTCGTAAATGTGGGTGACAAATGAGAAGGCACACATTGTGTGTGTGTGTGTGTGTGTGTGACTATCCAGCAGCTTCCAAATAAATGGCCAGGATCTGGATCTATCGAGTCTCCACAGGAGAGCAAGTGTGTGAGGTGTGTGTGTGTGTGTGTGTGTGTGTGTGTGTGTGTGGGGAGGGGGGGGGCGGAGGGGGGGGGGTGGGGCTGAGAGGCTTCACCCTTGAGTAGGCCTGGCATTGGAAATCATTTGATATGCATCACAGTCCAGTGTCCCCACCAGTGGCCTGGCAGCCCCACAGAGAACAAGGCTGAATACCTCACACACTAATCACACAGAGAGAGACAGAGACAGAGGCAGAGACCATACAAAATAAACTTTCTTTATGAAGTTTCTTGATCCCTCAACTATCGATTTATATACTTGATCTGCGAAAGGGGTGAAGAGAGGCAGAAAAGCTCTGTCACGGCTCTGTCATGGCTCTGTCCTCTGTGCTGTCTGGGTGTAGCTGGGTGTGGCTCAGAGGAGGAAGAGAGAGGAGCATGGAGGTGCAACACAGCTCAGCATGTCAGCTGCTCCTGCAGATGCCCCGCTAAGCAAGATGGATCCGTGCTGTGCAGTCGGCCAACTCTGAGGCAGGTGATAGAGACGGGGGGGGCAGCCGGCCACTTCTAACACAGAGACATGTGACACTTGTCACTGCCCCAGCTCTGCACATCCTACCTGTTTGTGGATGTGGGTGGAGTCATGGGTGGAGTCATGGGTGGAGTCATGGATGGAGTCACGGATGGAGTCATGGGTGGGGTCACGGGGCCTCAGCGTCACGTTCCAGTCCTGCGCTGCCTCTCGGTTTTCTGTCATGTTTTATGGGGCTCCGGTGACTGGAGACCTGGCTTGGTTCTGAGGTTGCCCTTGGTTACCTGTAGTCCGCACGCTCATGTCTGCCGGCAGCATAAGTGATCTCTCTTCAGGGAGCCCTTCCTTTCATGCTCCAGAGGAGTCGGGGGCGTCTATTGATTTGGCGTGGTGGGCTCCGATTTCTCCCGGGAGCGAATAAAAATAATTACAAAAAGATCATCAAAGGGCCGACCTTCTGCTCCGCACATGAATAAACATGTTAGAAAGATACTATTGGGAGCCGCTTGTGTGGTCAGTGCCGGGCACATTGACTTGCTGAAACGGCTTTCTCTGTTGTGTCTCTGAGAGGGGGGCGAGCGAGGGGGCTGTGGTAGCTCTGTGTGTGGTTTAAGAGGTGTTTATGGTTGGGTTTGGGTGAGAGCGATAACATTGTGGTTCCAGTGGAAAAACACACAACCAGATCCACAACCGACGGCGCGATTGGACATCGCTGTAATTGGTTATCATTGGTTTCATATGCATCGTGCCATATCTTAGCTCCCAATTGATTTAAACCCATCAGATGTATCCAGTATGAAGATATGCGCAGCCTGGCACAGGACAATAGACCTGTAAACCAGGCTTCCATATCTGTCCTCTAACTGACCTGCTACCAGAGTCCATCCCATATAGTAAACAGTCAGAGGAACAGGCTTCGGTTCACTCATTTTCTCCTTGATTTGATGTTCCTTCACCCTCTCTGTCCTCTGACTGGAGGCTTGTTTGTTTCCCTGTTTTCCGCCCCGCTCCTCCATGATCCCATAAGCCTCTCCTCTCCTCCCTCTCCTCAGGATTGGTGTAGGAGAGTAATACTGGAGTTAGTAGATTGGGGGAAACCCAGGCGTTTGATTGGAGCAAGCGCCCGGAGACCCGGTGAAGTGCTCTCGGTCCGCCTCGGAGAGCTCTTGATTGCACGGCACCAATGATCGCATTAGGAGGACAGAAACCCCTTTACCGTAAAGGGAGAGAGAAAAGGGCCCCCGATAGGAACCTGCCGATTGGCTTTCTTTCCCGCTGGAGAGATTCCCCTCTGATCTGATGACTGGTCTCTCCTGTCGGTCTGGATGCTTCACCAGGACAAGGAGCCTGGGCACACTGTGTGTGTGTGTGTGTACGTGTGTGTGTGTGTGTGTGTGTGTGTGCGTGCGCGGCCATGTGTCTCTACACGCTCGCCCGCCCCATTCCATGAGGTTGTCCAGTTAATGTAGATCGATGTTGTTTTCTCTGAGTCCTGCAGTAGCATACGGGGGTGTTGGGAGTGGCCTCCACCTCTCCACCTCCACAGAGGCAGGGCTGTGCCCAGGCTGGCCTCTCCTCCACCAGCCCCGCTCCTCTCTCCCTGGCAGGGAGAGGGCCGTCGTGGAGGCATCTGCTGGGGTTGTTTCCACAGGAAAACGGGGAGAGCAGATGGAGTCTCAAGGTTTAAGTGATTAGAAAGCAGTAGATTGGAATACAAATTGGATTAAAGTAAATTAGACTGATATAAATCGAATTGAGTCGCCACAGTTTAGCCTGGTGCATGCGTGCTGGTAGCCATGGTACCCAAGCGATGGTCCAGAGGATTATAGGGCAGCAGATGCTCCAATGAGATAGGAATTAATGTTTCTCTGGCTGTCTGTTTGTAGGGTCTCCACTTCCAGCCCACATCTCGCCCCCCATTTATCAATGTCATAATGTTAATTAGTACTTCATTCGTTAAGTCACTTACTGCCAGAACACCCCCCCCCGCCCCTGCCTCAGTGCCCGCTGTATGGAAGCCCGATGGCAGGGTGAGAGACTGGCAAAACTCTACCCTTACCTCTCCAGTAAAGAGGGGCATGGCAGAGAGAGAGAGAGAGAGAGAGAGAGGGGAGAGAGAGAGAGAGAGAGAGAGAGAGAGAGAGAAGAGATAGGGAGAAAGAGAGGGAGAGATAGGGTTTATCAAGAATGAGAGAGGAAAGAAGGGTGTCGAGGAGGAGAGTGAGAGAGAGAGAGAGAGAGAGAGAGAGGGGAGGGGGGATCAGAGAGAGGTACAGCAAATGAGCGGGGAGAACCAATAAATGAAAAAAGCATGCATTGGCAGCAAGTTTTTCGGCAGTTCCCCAGCCAGGAGATCCATAGTCAGCCACACAGATCAGATCATTGGATCATGTACCACTAGAGTTGGCAGTGTCTCTCCAGCCCCTGTAAGCTTCTGTCTGTGGCCCCCACTTAGGCACAGGACACCAGGCCTGATCGCTAATCAATGACAGGGAAATGGAGGGAATTAGCCCAAATTAGGAGGAGAAAGGAACAGACTACCTCCTGTTCCTGGGTCAATACTGCTCTGTCTGAGGCCTGACCCCTGCTAAGAGGAGTACACACGCACACACACACACACACACACACACACACACACACACACACACACACACACTCTTACTCATGCCTTTGAAGTGCACTTTGTGCTGATGGCTGTGTTTCCCCCTGTGCCTGTCCTTGTGGCTGTGGAGTGGTACAGTAGACCCCCCTCCCTCCCCCCCCTCCCCCCCCTCCCTCCCCCCCGGCCTCCTCTCCAGGGCTTTCCAGGTATGGGGTGGGGGGACACATGCACACCACATGCACACCCTGGTGCTGAACACAGAGCCTGGACCCACTGAGCTCCTTCTGTAGGACACTGCACTGCACCACAACGCTCCAGGGAAGGGCACAGCCATTAACCCTAAACCCTCTCTCTCTCTCTCTCTCTCTCTCTCTCTCTCTCTCTCTCTCTGTCTCTCTCTCTCTCTCTCTCTCTCTCTGTCTCTCTATGTCTCTCTCTCTCTCACACACACACAGAAGATCAACCTCTGCAGTGCCTTACCCAGTACTCGACCAATGGCAAGCAGGTTCTTTAGTTTCCTGTTCAAATACTGTATGCAGTGTTCATCAGTATTCAGAGGACTGGAAGGTTCTCCAATGTTTCATTGTCTGTGATGTACAGCAGTGACTCGTTAAACCATTGGCTGTTTTTCTGGATTCTTATTGGAGCTCGTTCTTAAGGGAGATGAAGAAAAGCACAGTTGGCAGTGTCAGCCTTTTTTCTTTTGATTCCTGCGCTGCGTGTATGTTTTTGTGTGTGTGTGATGATTTGGTAGTGGATCAAGCCCTTTAGTGTGCAGTTTGGCCGAGGCTCAGCGCATGTAAATGTAAATGTGTCCCCTGGCGCGTTATCTGGTGGGTTAAGACTTGGTCACAGACACACAGGGCCTTTCTGACAGAGCCAGCATTATCAGGGATGCCAGACTCCCCAGCCTGCACCAGCCTTCACACGCGGAAGAAAGGAGGCCTTGCCCTCAACCCCAGGGGATTAGCTTCCAAACACAGCTCTGGCCCCTCAAACACACACACACACACACACAGCAGAGCCCCTGATTTTATTTGTTTGTGTTCACACTGACTCCCCTCGGAGAAATGACATGGACACTGTGTGTGTGTGTGTGTGTGTTCAGATATTAGGTCTCCAAGCCTTCGTGCCCCTGTTCACCCTTGGGTCCAATTACCCACGAGCCCTTGCGTGTATGTTTGAGAGGTGCAGATGGTTCTCTGACTGGCTTGAACTTGGTGGCCACAAGGCCTGGGGTCTGGATGGCCCCGGAGGCTGGGGGGGGCAGGAGAAATGCCCTCGTATCACTTGATGATGAGCAAAGACAAACAAACTAGACACAACTTTTGCTAATTCCACTGGCCAAGTTGTTCATCCTGCCCCTCCAGCTTTTTCAGCTAGCAACTCATGTTCAGTCGTCTGAGATCTTTCAAAACATCATACTGATGGTCCCATCCCCCCCCCCTCTCTCTCTCTCTCTCTCCAGGATCCCGTCTGCGCCAGGAGGACTCCCCGCCCCGCATCGCGGAGCATCCCTCCGACCTGATCGTGTCCAAGGGGGAGCCGGCCACCCTCAACTGCAAGGCGGAGGGGCGGCCCACCCCCACGGTGGAGTGGTACAAGGACGGGGAGCGCGTGGAGACGGACAAAGACGACCCCCGGTCTCACCGCATGCTGCTGCCCAGCGGCTCCCTCTTCTTCCTGCGCATCGTCCACGGACGACGCAGCAAACCGGACGAAGGCTCCTACGTGTGTGTCGCCCGCAACTACCTGGGGGAGGCCATCAGCCGCAACGCGTCCCTGGAAGTAGCATGTGAGTCTGTCTGCCTCTTACCTGTCTGGTCCTGACTCGACTTATCTCTGCCTGTCTCTAGCTGCCTCTATCTATCCCTGCCTCTCTCTACCTGCCTCTAGCTGCCTCTATCTATCCCTGCCTCTCTCTACCTGCCTCTAGCTGCCTCTATCTATCCCTGCCTCTCTCTACCTGCCTCTACCTACCTCTATCTATCCCTGCCTCTCTCTACCTGCCTCTATCTATCCCTGCCTCTCTCTACCTGCCTCTCTCTACCTACCTCTATCTATCCCTGCCTCTCTCTACCTGCCTCTCTCTACCGCTCTAGCTGCCTCTACCCTGGTGGCGCACAGGAAACACGTGTGTCCGTGGTGCTCCAGACGTGCTGGCTTGATGAACCTCCAGCCAGACCGAGACACGTCCAGTAAACACGCTCTCATTCTGGGACATTGGAGCGACTTCTTAATAATGTCATTATTTCAGAAAGACAATTTTAGCGCCGCAGGAAATTGCCCAGTGTTTGTTTTGAAAATGAATTACACTCAGACTGAGAGAACTCATTCAACATTTAATAGACAGAAAGGGTGGAGTAATTGCATTAAAGGCCAGTGTTTGCCGGGCCTTGCTTTTGAAGATCTGTCGTTTCCTTAATGACTGGTCAGGAGAGGTCTTCCTAATAACACAGCCAGGCCATTCACAACACACTCAGGAGAAGAAAGGCTTTCTTCTTTTCATTGTCTTTACTGTCATGTATTCAGCTTCTGTACAGCTTCTGTGTAGCTCACTGCATGTTTGTTTTGCAGTATATTGGGAGATACATCCTAATGTTAAGATAGGATATGTCAAGAGATTGCGTCAAGCTTGATTCTTGGTTCCTCTGCCAGACATGATCGAGGGGGAGGGAGGGGTGGGGGTTGGCCATGGCAGGGGGGTGGGTTCGGCCGGCCAGGGGGAGCGGAGGGGGAGGGGGGCACAGATGAAAGCCCAGTTGGACATTTGACACAGGCTTACAGGGGTGTGCAAGGGAACACCAACAGGCAGAACCTGACCTGCAGATAATCTTCCCTTTGAAGCCGGGGCTCCCCCTAACCACCCCCCCCGGAGGGCCAGGCAGGAGATCCAGGGAGGGCCCTGAGGGGCCAGTCCTCCTCCCCCAGACCCCTGCATCATGTCCACCCTCACCCGGGCTCCCCCCGGAGTAGCACGCTGCGTCAGCCAGCCCACACCAGACTCCACGCCGAGCTGCGTTCAGCCGACTGCTCCTAGATGTGTTTAAGCTTTGTTAATGAACGTCAGCCACTGGATACCCACCGCGTGCATGCGAAAGGAGAGGAGCGAGAGGCTGCCAGGTCCGGGGTCATTAGGAGAGAAGCGGTATTGGGCTGGGGCCATCGGGGAATCGTCTGGACTGGTGCTTAAGAGAGAGAACCTTTTCATGAAGTCTGGTCTTTGCGCTGATCAATATCATCGGCTTCTTTATGCATTGTTAGGGAAATAGACGCCGTCCATCCTGTAAAGAGAGGTAGCACGTATAAATCAGCGCTGTTGGGTGTGCTTGCTGTTACTGCGTGTGTGTGTGTGTGTGTAAGCGGGCTGCGTTGTGCGAAAGCGGAGCAGATGAGAGGGGAAACAGGAGAGCTGCTAGAACCTGATTGTTCCTGGGGTGATCATTTTGATCGCTTTCAGCAGCAGGACTGGGGTGTGGAGGGCGGAGGGGGCGGGGACCGTATTGGATGGGGGGAGTTGTGGCCGACCGTCTCTGATCTGGTCCTGCCCCCCCCCTCCGGGACCTCGGCAGCCCCCAGGTGCCAACTGTGTGACAGCAGCTTGATCTATCGATCGCTGTAAGAGGGCTCTCCCAGCCTAAATGAAAATTCATGAAAAATTGATGAAGTCTCCAGATTATTCTTTTTTTTCTTCCTTTTTTCTCTCTCTGCTCACACTGTTCCTTTGCTGTTCCTCCCCCTTTCTTTTCTCTTCCTTCTCCCTCTTGTCCCTCCTCCTCCTCTTCTTCACCTTTCTTTCCGCACTCTTCTCCTACTCTTGCGTCTCCCCTTTGTCCTTCCTCTCCTCCATGCCAGGCTTGAGCGACCAGGGTAGTTTAGGGGAGGTGGTGGAGGCTGTGGTGCTCTGGGAGGAAGGGCTTACTGGGTGAGGGGTCTGGTGCTCTGGGAGGAAGGGCTTAGTGGGTGAGGGGTCAGTAAGAGAGGGCCCGGGGAAGCCAAGCCTGCCAAGGAAAGAAAGAACCCAGTTGGTGACACTGGGAGATAGCAGTGAGGTGTCTTAAATCCCAACACAAGGGCTTACCCCAGTGATTAGGTTTATCAGGCCCTGCCATCCCTGTACCAGCCCTGCTAATCTCACCCGTACGGGAGTCTCAGCACTATTTAAATGTGAATCCGCACACAATCGGTTGTCTGTATGATATCGCTGTTCCTCAACCTTCCCCCTCTCTCCTCCCTCTCCTCCTGACCGGGGTTGAGCTGCCCCCGCACCCCCCTCCGCTCTCTCCTCCCCTCTCTCCTCCTGACCGGGGTTGAGCTGCCCCCCTCACCTCCCTCCCCCTCCTCTCTCTCCTCCTGACTGGGGTTGAGCTAGCCCCGCACCCTCCTCCCCTCTTCCTCCTCCCCCTCCTCCCCTCCTCTCCCCCTCCTCCCCTCCTCTCACGAGTGGTTGAGCAGGACCCCGGTGAGATAATTGAATTGCAGCTCCTGAAGCAGATTGAAGTGAGTGTCTGCTGTGCCTGGTCATGCTGCTGCAGCATGGAAACCAAGCTGAGCTCCACTCTCCTCTCCCTCTTCAGGGGTGGAGGAGGAGGCAGAGGGGAGGGGGGACACAGAGGAGGGCCCATGGAAGGAGGCCCTGCATTATTAATACAGGCCAGATTGGCCAGACTAGTGCATTGACTGAGCTTCGCTCTTCAAACACGACACCCATATTAAGTATTACCCAATGAACACAGACAAGCGGGTTCAGTAGCCGGGAGAACACTCGTCCTGGAGCTGGGAGCGAGGATGGTGCCCAAGTCAGGCCAGCGTGCAATCTCAAAAGAACAGATTTCATTATGTTTCGGGTTTTTTTTCTTCTTCTTCCCCTCTGTCTCACACCGCTGGTTATTAGCAGCGAAGAAGGGAGAGAGAGAGAGAGAGAGAGAGAGAGAGCATTAGGATGTGTAGCCCCGGGGGTGTCAAGGCGCTCTGCTTTTGTTCATCTAATTCTCCCTCGCATGCTTCCACAGCCTGCCTCCAGAGCGGCGAGGCGTCCTCGGGTGCAGCCAGCTCTCTGCAGCGCAGGAGACGGGCTGAGGAGACGGGGAAACTCGCCCCCGTTTCCTCCCCGCGACACAAACTGGGTCAACGAGCAGGTTCATAAATCATCGTGACGCCCGCGTCAGAGACGTTGGCCCCCAGTCACTGCGCCGGATAAAAGCGCTGGCGCTGCAGATAGCTTGTATGTATATGGCAGTGTGACAAGACGCACCTGGGGCGATAGGGTCCCCAGGAAAACGCTAATTAGCTCCTATCTGTTCAGGTGCGGAGCGCGCGCGTGCGGCGGTGCAGGTGCTAGCATGTAGCCCTGGTGCCTGTACGGTTAATGGAGTGTCGGTTGTGACTCAGGCGTTCTGGTGTGTGTTCATGTGTGTGCGTGTGTGTGTTCATGTGTGTGTGTTAATGTGTGTGTGTCAATGTGTGTGCGTGTAGTGGGGGAGGGGGCTGGTTAGAAGTGTGCATGTTCTGGAATGGCCCGCAGGGACCAACACAGAGAGAGAATGAGGACACTGGTAATCTTAAGAGAAACACGGAACACATCCTCGGCGCCTCGTTCACTCCGTAACCTTTAAAAGATGTAAATGGCGTGCGTGACGTCGGGGGCGCGTTCTAAACGCTGCTCGCAACCGGATTGGATGACTTTTAAAAAGGCCCTTTGATATCGTCTAATGTACCACTTCTGCA
>CAEFZP010003317.1:1457500-1515000 GCA_903064625.1 Mallotus villosus
AGTTACAGCCGGATCAAGATGAATCAGTGATCGCTCTCTATTGGCTGTCTCAGACAGAGTGGGCGAGCGGACAAGTGAGTGATAATAATATTAATGGAAAAATGTGACCCCGGATCACATCCCATGAGGCGCTCTGCTCAGGGAGGGGGAGGGGGGGTGGGGGGGGCGGGATTGGATCCCCTGACCCCTGGAGAACCTTGGCCTTCTCTATCCAACCTGGATCTGTGTCTGATCGGAGTCCCGGAAAACACTCCCCTCACGCCTACCCGTCCTGAAGAATCTGTCCCCGTTGAGACCCCCCCCCCTGCCCCCCCCCGCCAGTCCCCCTCCCCCCTGGGGCCCTCTGAGACGGCCAGGGCTGGTGATCCATCATGTGGAGTTAGGCGTGGAGGAGCAGGTTGTAGCTGATATGGGGTTGAATCGAGTGCAGCTGAAATTGATTGACCCTCTGGTGTGTGGCATGGAGACTTTCAGGACTGGAGTTCATGGTTCAGATGTCTGTCGCACCTTCAGTTACAAACACACACACACTTGAATGCACATTCACTCCTTCACCTATATGCACCCTTGACTTTTGTGTGTCTGCGTGTGTGTGCCTGCGTGTGTGTGTGTGCGTACTAGCTTGTGCGTGTGACTGTGAAGGGGTCAGGACTTGTGGCCAGTGCCATCATTTGGCCTGTTTATTTTGGGTCAACACTGTCAAACTGCTCTCTGCTGCTCTGATGGATAGAGCTCTCTGGTGGCAGCCATCCACTCCCCCACCACCACACACACACACAAACACACACACACACACAAGCAGCAGAGGGGTTGTAATGATCTTACATGTCTTCATGTCAGCCACTTTTTGAAATGAGTGACAACATGAGAGTCATTCCACAGTGACAGGAAGGAGCCGTCTGGTGAAGGGCCTCACACACTACCTCAGCTTCCCTGTGTGTGTGTGTGTGTATGTGTGTGTGTGTGTGTGTGTGTGTGTGTGTGTGTGCGCGTGTGTGTGTGTTCTATCCCCAGGGTTTGTGTCCCAGAGCCACAGAGTCAGTCAGAGTTATAGGGGCGTTGAACATGTTATGACTTGTGGTGATCTCCATGGCACGGACTGATAGTGTGTTTGGCTTGGGTTACCTCTGCTGCAGGAGACACCTAGCAACCACCAGAGCCCCCAACAGCTGCAGCCTGGAGATGTCACCTGATCTCCCTGTCTCGCTCTCCTCCCCTCTCGCTCTCCTCCCTCTTTCCTCTGCCTCGCCCGCCCACCGCTCCGCTCCCTTCCTGTCGTTTGAAAGGGATACGAGGGTTGTACGATCAGGTCTGAAGGTGAAGGGGATGTGGGCCGACGGTTAGATGTTTTTATGAGTGCCGTCTCAGAGACAGCTGGGGATAGGTGCGTGAGACACTGCGCTGGCCGTGGTGAACCCAGAAATCTGTTTCATCCCGCAAACTGAACAGCTGAATATCCTGGATGGGAAGTCCTTCTGTAGAGACGGAGATAAAACTAGTTTGCCTTTCATCCCTCCCCTCCTCACACACACACACACACACACACACACACGTCCTACACACACACACCTACACACACACACAGAGGTGAACAGGTCTGCTAGTCTCTGAGACAACCCCTGACACAGGTGCACAGACATGACATCATCAGCAGATAGTGTGTGCCATGCAGTGGACCAGGTGCAGTGTGATGACATCACCCGCTGTAGGACTGGGAGCTGTGCTGTGTGTGAACACCTGAATCTACGGCCGACCCATCCAGGTCGATTATTAACCAGACATCCAGACAGCCTGCTAGCCAGTCAGCGAGGTTGGGCAGGCAGGCAGATAAGGAGGCAGGGAGACAGGCAGGCAGATTTGACCCTGCACATGTGTTTGGCAGCATGTAGCACCAGACTGAGCCGTGCTCCGAGCCGAGCGGAAACAGCAGCTGCATAGAGATCAGCTCCATTCAGATGCTAAGCAGTCTTATCTGTAGAACCTCTCTGCTGCCCCGCATGCTCCACAATGTCCAGGGCAAAGCTATTAATGCAGGTGCGTGTGTGTGTGTGTGTGTGTGTGGTGTGTGTGTGTGTGTGTGTGTGTGTGTGTGTGCACGTTTAGCTGTTCACAAGACCTCCTTGGAGGGTGTGTGTGTGTGTTATGCTAGCACTGCACAACACAGTATAGTCTTCCCCCCTTTAGACGCACACGTAGACACACACCCGCCGACTGAAATGAGAGCAGTGCATCATGTGAAGTGCTGCTGTTATTGGGGAGATTTGTCTCGGATCCACAGAGATCCTGTTACCCCACAGGAAATGAAGTCTAATGACCCTGAGTGATCACCAGAGGAGGCGTGGCTGACGGGCGAGGTCCCCTCGCTGACTCCGCCCATCTTTGAAAGCCATTAACACGATCCCGTTTCACACACTGGGCCTCCACGCACGCACGCGCACACACACACACACACACACACACACACACACACTGGCACGCAGGAACACTGCTGGCACACAGGGTTTACATTTACATTTATTCATTCAGCATTCATTTAGTTTTACACAGCGCAGGGTGGGTAAGGGTGATCTCATGTATGTGTGCGTGCAGTACACATGTACACACACACACACACACACACACACACACACACACACACTGCTGCAGACTCCAAACTCCTTTTACACCCTCCACTTGGCAGGCAGCACTCTACTCTATGTGATGCCTAAATGGCATCGTAAGGGAAACAGTGACTCCCAGACGCCCTGTTGTGATCAGGCTGAGGAGAGCTGCTTGATTGGACCCCATCAGCCATGCGCTGGCTGCCTGGCATTAACCGCATCAGCCGGGCCCGGGCATTAAGTGGGAAACTCAACCTCTTGCTTTTCCTCCCGCTGGTTCTGCCAGTGTCAGCGGTGTTTGAATCAGACGCATGAATAAGAGCCCTGACACCTCGATCAGCCACCAGCGCAGGAGCCGGAGGTGTTGAGAAACGGCGTTAATATGAAAATACATGAGAAATACATCGGCACTTAGCGGTGAGCTGTTAGTGTAATCATGTTTCTAGTGATACATTCACGAGTGTAGCATGTACACATGGGTTTTCTGTATGAATTCAAGTTCATGAATATTAAAATAAAAACACAAAAATGTATTTGCGTAAAACATCTCCAATTCTACACAAAAACATCACTTAACGGGGATTAAAGACGCCGTGAAAAGACGCCGTGAAAAGAGAACTAACAATCCATCAGCTTATCACAGATGTTTGAGCCACGGCTCCCTGTCTGCAACACCATGATTTAGCATGATGCGACAAGCCTGTGTTATGAGGCGATAGGCTGCTCAAACCACTGCAACCAGATAGGCTGACCCCAGCTGACCTCTGGCGGTGACCTCACACTGACCATTGATCGACCCCCGCGTGACCCCGGCCGCGGAGACCCGCCACCGTGGCGACCCGCCATATACCGGTCGCCGTGGTCTTGCCGGCATTTGCTGGCTAACCCAGTTAAGGTCTGTCTCATTGGTAGATAGATGGAGATGGACATGGCTGAGGAAAGCAGGATTAGCCTAGTGTCAGAGAACAAACAGCACATCTAACCTGATTACAGCCCTCCAGCCAAGAGATATGACCTGAAAGCAGCACTCTGCTTGGCATGGCACTGAGCATGGGCCCTTACTGTAATGGCGGCCTCAGTAAGTTCACTCTCCTCTGGGGACTTATGTTAAGATTAGAGCTGTTTGCTGGATGTATGTTCGTGTTTGCTGGTGGCTCGCTCCATGCCGAGCCTGTGTTTGTGTCCGGGGGCTAACGGGGAGGCCAGCGTGGCCAGCGTGACCTGGTGACGGAGATAACATGGCACTCCGTGGCTCTGCCTTTCAGAGGCGCACAAAACGGCAGCTTGCTAATGAAATGAGCCGTAGTTAACCTTGCTCCCTCCTTGCCACCTCGGCTGATAGCAGCCCTGGTCGTGACTCTCTTATCTCCTCTCCACGTCTTGCCTCCTCCTCCCCCCGTCCCTCCCTCCCTCTCTCCATCCCTCCCTCCCTCCTTCCCTCCATCCCTTATCCCCTGAATTGCTGTTCCCTAACTGTCTTCTGATGATAACCATTCCAGTGCAGCCCCCAGCCAACTCCCCTCCTCCCCCAGCACCCCCAGGCATGGCAAATCAGATAGCTGTGCCATGACTGTCTGCTAATGAAATTAGCCGCTTTTCTCATAAGCCTTAATAAGTCACTAGACTCGATTAAGGATGCTGTCGAGAGAGTCAGGGGAGGGGAGGGGGGGGAGGCAGGGGGGGAGGCGGGGGAAGGAGGGGCGCTCTGGGTAGAGGGGGGCGGGGGGGATACAATTCATCAAAACATCACTCCACAATGCCAGCACTGGTGTTGATTGTCATAAATATTATTCCCCCCCGCCCCTCACCCCCTGTCTATCTCACCTCCTCTGGCTCATGGGGGGGCCATGCCAGCAGTGCTCCCAGACCTCCAGCCCCTCCCCCATCCTGACAGTGTGTTTTTGACACTTCGTGAGATGCTGGGGGGGGTGGAGAGTATTTCAGAGGTGGGGTCATTAACTTGGCTGAATGACAGACATCAGCCGGGCTGAGGCTGCCCGGCTCTGCTGTCCTGCGGGGGGTCCCTCATCCCTCCTTCCTGTCATCCCTCTCACGCTCACACACACACACTCACACCACACGCAGTCCCGTCTGGTGTGTGAACAGGAATCCACAGCTAAGTTTAGTGGTGGAGGCTGAGAAGAGCACAGAGCAGCCTGATGAATGAGAGGAGACAGGCTCTTTATACCCGGGTACACACATCCACAGCACGCGAGAGAGAGAGAGATAGAGAGAGAGAGAGAGAGCTGCTTCCTCTCAGATGGGTGTGTCTGTGCGAGAGAAAGAGAGGGAAAGAAACAGACAGACAAAAAGAGTGCGGACCACTGGCAGGGAGCTCTTGTGGCATTTGAGTGCTGGGCCCGGTGAGGTGGCTGCTCGGTGTGTTAGCTGCTCTGTGAGGTGGCTGCTCTGTGTGTTTGCTGCTCTGTGTGTTTGCTGCTCTGTGTGTTTGCTGCTCTGTGTGTTTGCTGCTCTGTGAGGTGGCTGCTCTGTGTGTTTGCTGCTCTGTGAGGTGGCTGCTCTGTGTGTTTGCTGCTCTGTGTGTTTGCTGCTCTGTGTGTTTGCTGCTCTGTGTGTTTGCTGCTCTGTGTGTTTGCTGCTCTGTGTGTTTGCTGCTCTGTGTGTTTGCTGCTCTGTGTGGAGCGGGTGTTTGTGTTCATGCCACCACCAGTGAGGCGCGTGCTGCCGGCCCGCCTGCCTGTGGAGAGACGCTCGTCCTCATTAATCACGGGGCCTGATCCTGCGCCCTGACAGCTTGCAGCCTGGCGGCCCCCGCCCCCCCGCCCCCTGCACCCTCCCAAACCCCTTTCACCCCCTACACCCCACCCCCCTGTCATCCTGCTCCACTGTGGGACGGTCGGTGCTGTGCCATTATCTTCACAGCATAACGAGACTGCAATGACAGCTGCCAAAGGATCCTTTCCCCCCTCCCCTTCACACTCACACCACACACACACACACCCCCCCCCCACACCCTTAGACAAGAACCCCCGTTTCTCTTCCATCTCGGGTTCACAAGTTTTGATCGCCCAAGGGCAAAGGTCAATGGATTTGCGAGGTTGTCAGAGCAACTCTTGACAGCATCAGTTGTCAGGGAGCTAGCCGGCCGAGACACAGTCCTGCTGTCCAGACACTTCCTCTTGGAGACAGGAACTACAACAAGAACATGTTGGTCGTGTGGAGTAGAGGAAGGGAATCTTTCGTTTATCCCCTGGCTACCTTCTGTGTGTGTGTGTGTGTTGAGGGTGTGTGTGTGTGTTGAGGGTGTGTGTGTGTGTGTGTTAAGGGGGTATGTGTGTGTGTTGAGGGTGTGTGTGTGTGTGTGTTGAGGGGGTATGTGTGTGTGTTGAGGGGGTGTGTGTGTGTTGAGGGGGGTGTGTGTTGAGGGGGTGTTGGGCTCCGGCTCTGTCCAGCGGGGTGCCTCAGCTTACAGGTCGGCTCTGGTCTAGTTGTGTCATGAGCACACAACTGACTTGTCACTTGTCTCTAATTGGCTAAGATCGACACACCAGAGGCTCAAAGCTCACTGACCCCTCCTCCTCTCTCTCTCTCCCCCTCTCTCTGTCTCCCACCGACACTAGCTCCACAGCCCTGCGTGTGTGTGTGTGTGTGTGTGTGTGTGTGTGTGTGCGCGCGTGCGTGCTCTGCAAGGGTGCTAAGTGGAGCAGACTGAGAGGGCAGCAGAGCGATGACCGTGAGGGGATAGAGGGGACCGCGTTCTGTCCTGACGGGACCCAGATTGATCAGCCTGCGGAGGTCATCAGAGGGGTCATCAGGGTCGGGGGTCACGACAGGACAGATGATGGTCCACGTCATCGCTAGGAAACACTGTGACCTGCTCACACTCCAACACATGGTCCTCACACAGAGACCTGTTCATATCAGACACATTACCCAAGAGATCTACAGACCCGAGATACTCACAGCTCAGACACTGCAGGTAGCCAGGCAGGCAGGCAGGCCAGGTCAGTCAGCCAGGGATACAGTCAGCAAGGCAGGCAGTCAGCCAGGGCAGGCAGTCAGCCAGGTAGACATTCGCCCAGGTAGACATTCAGCCAGGGATACAGGCAGCCAGGTATACAGTCAGCCAGGGATACAGTCAGCCAGGGATGCATGGTCTGGAGTCAGAGTGGGAGTCTGTGATTGGGCGTGTCTGGAGTCTGTGATTGGGCGTGTGTGGAGTCTGTGATTGGGCGTGTGTGGAGTCTGTGATTGGGCGTGTGTGGAGTCTGTGATTGGGCGTGAGGATTTCCTGCCTGTCCGGAGGGAGACGTGAGGTGGTGGTCTGGCATCCCTGATGATCATCTGGTAATTGGACAGAGGTGACCTTTCCTTACTGGAATGCTGGAGTGCTGTGGTGGGGGGGGGCATATTAAACAGCGTCCTGCGGGGCGGGGCGTGATGGGGTGACAGGCGGAGGGACAGTAATGTATGAGGGTGCGGCTGCAGCCTGACTCCAGCTGTATGGACTGATGTATGAGGGGCTGAACAGCACTGACTGATCGCCTCAGGACCTGCTCCCTGCTAAGGGCTGCCCGTGTGTTTGTGTCTGGAGTCACAACGTGGTCAAGGGCCTCGTTCTGGTGCACTGACTGGGACAGCTTATAGGCTGTGTATGAGACTGGAACTTATTGCATATGTGATCTTGTGAGACAGCTCAATGCTAACCCCAACTCAGCCATACTAACAGGGACAGCCTGGAGAACAGGTGTGTTTTATAGAGCTATGTCTCCTCTCACTCCACCCTGTTTGCACGTGTGTGTCTTCGTTTGTTTGTACGTGTGTGTCTTGTCTGTGTGTGTGTGTGTGTGTGTGTGTATGTGCACGAGGCTCCAGAGTAGCGATGCGCCCCAGCAGGGGGTGGTGGTCATCCCCGCTGCCCATGTGACACCTGCAGGGAGCAGCCTAACGAGGGGCAGCAGCAGCTTTTGTCCTGCAGCCAGCCAGCCAGGATGCCTCAAAGACTGTCCTGTGGAGAGGCAGCCTGTCCTTTGTGTCTGCCTCCTCCTGGAGCCTGCCTGTCAGGGAGAGGGTCAGGGGCCCTGCGAGGGGCCCTGGATGGCATCAGGTGGACAGAGGCTTTGTCCCTGTCCCTCCCTCCTCCCTATTATACCCCCCCCCCTCTCTCCTTCCCCTCTCTCCTTCCCTCCTCTCTTTCCCTCCTCTCCTTCCCCTTCTCTCACTCTCACCGCCCCTCTTCTTTCCTCTCCCCTCTCTCTCTCACCCCGTCCTCCTCTCTCTCCCTCTCTCTCTCACCCCGTGCTCCCCTCTCTCTTCTCTGCGCTGCATCATTCAGGTGAGTGATGGTGTCGGGGGCGGGGCCAGACTGACAGCTCTCTGCCTGCATGTTGCTTCTGTCTCCTCAGTGTCTCTCCTCTCCGCTCTCCTCTTCTGCTTCTTTCCACTTCCTCATAACCGGCACAGTGTTTGTTACCCAACTCAGGAGAGCACAGTCCATAGCTCTGTGTTACTGATGGCACCGCGGGGAGGAGGGGGTGGGGGTGGGGGGGGGGCATGACAGACAGCTCTGTGTCGACGCTGCTCTGCGGAGGCAGAGGTTTGACACCTCTTTAAAAAGGCCAGAGTCGTGTGTGTGTGTGTGTGTATGTGTGTGTTGTTGTTGCTCTCACGCCTCTCTGTGGCTCTCCTGGGATTTGACCAGAGGACGAGAACAGAAGGAGAACAGAGGAGGAGGAGAGAACAGAGGAGGAGGAGAGAACAGAGGAGGAGAGAACAGAGGAGGAGGAGAGAACAGAGGAGGAGGAGAGAACAGAGGAGGAGAAGAGAACAGAGGAGGAGGAGAGAACAGAGGAGGAGGAGAGAACAGAGGAGGAGAGAACAGAGGGATGTGAGAAAGCAAGGGGACAGAGACAAGCAACAACAGAGGGCCTGTAGTCTGTTTAACCCCTCTCCACACCCCCCGATACAGAGTTCTCTAATGAACCATTATGGGATGTTGTTGCTGTGTACTCTGTCCCTGGTGCTTCCACATAGAGGGCTGCAGGAGAAACAGGCGGGTGGAACAGCTCGCCTCGCAACAGTATGTGGACCTCACCTGTGATGATCATAGTAATCGCCTGTGGTTCTGGAGCCTATCGCTCCATTATCTTTGATAAAGGGCTTATCCATTACCTCCTGAGTCATTAAATACATCATCATTATTTTGATCCTACAGACACCAGGTCAGAATGTTAGCCTTTGAATCCAAGCCCCCTCAGGATGGGCCAATGGGCTTTGATCTCTCAGCCTGCATTTGATCCCCCCCCCCTCCCTCCCCTCCCCCCGGTGGCCAATGCGTCATCACCCCGGTCTGAGATGCCTCGAGGCAGCCAATCGCAGAGCACCTTCCCCGCAATCGGCCAACAACCCTAGCTGTGTCCAGCAGGCGTCTCCTTAATGCACCACACCACCACAGCGTCAGATAGGAACACAGCACAGATAAGCTTCACCGCCACACTTAGCCGACTGCTCCAGTAATTGGATTTAAAACACAGCAACAAGAGCAAGTCCAAACAGAGCAGAGAGAAGCACAGAGTCAGTGAGAGAGGCAAGGTGAAATCCCCCCCGGAATACAAATCCCCTTTTCACAAATCCCATTGTTAGGAAACCATGAAACCGGATTCCTGTAACAAGTCTCTGATCAGTGGATCCGTGGCCCAAAGGACTCAATTAGACCAGAACGGTCCTTTCTGGCCCGGCCTTCATGTCCCATCACCCCCCTCTTCCTGCACGCTGTTCCAGCAGCTGAGCCTTTTAATGCCACGGAGCTGAACGTGGTCACGCAACACACTGACCCATCTCACCCATCAACTGCTGGTCCCTCATTACAGACACACGCTCGCACACGCTCGCACACGCTCGCACACACACACACACACCACACACACACACACACACACACACACACACACACACACACACACACACACACAAACCTCAGTAGACACAGGCACTCCCCTACTGTCTCTATAGGGCAATTGGCCAACCAAGGAAAGTAAACATTTAGAATAATACAACATGCCTCAAAATACCACCTGTTTTAAGAAAGTAGCTGTTAGTAGCTAGTAATCCAGTTGTTAATTCCAGTCATTTCTCTCTGATTCACTTATGATAATGATCATGTCTTGATGATGCTATGCCCCCAGACCTACTGGTGTGCTCTGCACAGCAGAGCGAGGGAGACCGCTCATGGTGACCGCTCAGTAGGATCTGCTGTGTGAGACACATCCTCTCACACCCCAGAAACACACACTGTACACACTGCCACACACTGCCTTGTATTTACCCTCAACCATCCCTGCAATCTGTGCACTGTGGCTCCATCCAGCATGGCCAAACTTCCTGGACTGGGAGTTCTCAAACTGGTCAGTCCAGGAGGCAGCAGCTCTGTGAGGAGGGGGGAGGGGGGGAGGGGGAGGGTGGGGTGTGCGCGTACGATACAGAGAGGGGCTGAGAGAGTCGAAAGGGGGAGAACCTGGAGATTAGGTAGAGGACACTAGACAGTGTGGAGGAGGGGCGTGACCGGGAAGAAGGGGCGTGGGTAGGAGAAGAACGGAATGAGAGGAGGTGTGTGTGTGTGTGCGTGTGCGTGAAGGAGGGAATGGGGGAGGGAGGGGGGGTGCATGATGGACCTGTTCACATTGTCTTGGATCACTATCATATTGTTGATTCACAGTCAAGTCATGAAAGCTAGTTTCCTTTCTGCCCACAAAAGTCAATTAGAGCTTCATTAAAAAACGAAATTAGTTGTTCTAATAAGTGACCTGGGCACAGGAGCAGTGGGCTGGACCTGGGAGACCAGTCTGGGGGGGTCCGTAGGGAAATGAGTCCTCGCTCCCCCCCCACAGTTAATGACTTCTGTTTAGTCTTGATAGTGTCTACTAATTAGTTAATCAAAGACAATAGTCTCCAGTATGTACACCTCCTGCATTATGATCTTTTGTCTGCCAGCCAACTGAAGCCTGAGAGTACCCCGGTCAGTGTACCCTGCCTGGTCATACCCTGCCTGGTCACACTTGGCTGGTCAGCACGCACCAGGATACCTTTCATGTTCACTTCCACTTTCAGAAGAACAGCGCTATTACAGCACTTCAAGCTATTGTGCGGCACGCCGTCAAAGACCACAAAAGCCTTAAAGAACCATTTGTCCTGTAATAGCTCTGGTGTGCTGGTGCTTGTGAGGTGTCCAGGGCTGGATGGACTGAGCAATATGGAGCATTGACAAACTGTCCCACCACCTCTCACACCACCTCTCAGACCTGCCATCCTTTAGTGAGTAATACCCTGTTTTCTCCACAATCAATTAGTAAGCGTTCATTAGTGGGGCTATTCATTATACTGACGTGTCAGGGACAGGATGTGGTGTGTGTGTGTGTGTGGGTGGGTGTGGGTGGGTGTGTGTGTGTTTGTGTGTGTTTGTGTGTGTGCTAACGCTAAGCTTAATACTTAGCTATTGGAAACAACATCTCTCTAGCTAGCTAGACTCACAAACCATTCCGGGCACAACATATCTTCTAGCTAAGATGATTGGTCATGTATAAGGCACTAGATGAGCTGTACAACGGGACAGAACATGACAGCCAAGCTAGCGTTACCCCCACACAGTTACACAGCCAAGGAAACGTTACTCTGTTGATTCACAGCCTAGTAAACATCACTCACTGTGCTCACACAGCCCAATAAACATCAGAAGTTTGCTGGAACACTTTTGCCAGAAGTGTTTGAGCACCGCTATTTCATGACTATGAGACATATTCCCTGTGAGCCAGCCCCCTTTGCCAGGCTTCTTCCATGCTGCAGTGGCTAGCTGCTGTAGGAGTCAGGCTAGCTGCTGTAGGAGTCAGGCTAGCAGCTGTAGGAGTCAGGCTAGCTGCTGTAGGAGTCAGGCTAGCTGCTGTAGGAGTCAGGCTAGCTGCTGTAGGAGTCAGGCTAGCTGCTGTAGGAGTCAGGCTAGCTGCTGTAGGAGTCAGGCTAGCTGCTGTAGGAGTCAGGCTAGCTGCTGTAGGAGTCAGGCTAGCTGCTGTAGGAGTCAGGCTAGCTGCTGTAGGAGTCAGGCTAGCTGCTGTAGGAGTCGTCAGCGGGGCCCAGATGTTAGCGTGGCCCCCTGTGCCCCTGCCCTGCCCCGCTCCAGCTCGTCTCAGCTCCTGCTGCACTCCAGCCGCCTGTGCGTGTGTGCGTGTGTGGTCATTTTAGAGACGTCCCCCGCCCAGTTAGAGGCGTGTGTGTAGCGGCCAGCGCTGTGGAGATATGATTAGGAGCGGGGGAGATTAAAGCAGTGACATATTGAATGACCCCATGATGGATGAGAGCTGTTTGGGGATCAATTAAACAATAAGAAATTCATTCTGCCAGCGACATGCTCTTTAGGGACTTGCAGAAGGGAAAAAAGGAGGGAGGAAAAAAATGACTTTATCTTTTTTTCCTCCTCTCTCCCTCAGCCTTTTTTTATCCCATGAATTATTGCGGTGTGAATGTGGGGACGAGTAGAGCTGGAGAAAAAACGGCTTTGATCCCACTGAATTGTTTGTGCTGTGTGTGGTGCCGGGCCAGACTCCCAGTGACAGAACCTGCGTGCGGTGCTGTGTGGGGTGCCGGGCCAGACTCCCTGTGACAGAACCTCTGTGTGGTGCTGTGAAGTGATGTGCGCCCTGTGCCGGCCCAGACTCCCAGTGACAGAACCTTTATGCGGTGCTGTGCAGTGCTCTGCGCCCGGTGCCGGTCCAGACTCCCAGTAGCAGAGGAAGCAGGGAGGCTAATGAGAGTGGCTGGTATCAAAGGGCCACACAGCTCCACAGACGAGGCAGCCAACAGATGTGAGCAACAGCTGCCATGTTGAGTGTCCCCCTTCGCCGCGCTGTCAGTCTCCATCGTCAGGGCTAAATCATCTGTTGTCTTCATTCATTTGCGGGCCCTGGCAGCAGCAGGGCTGTAATGGATTCTAATATTAAACATGATCCCGTTCCAGCCCGCAATTACACTGTAGCTCCACCTATTAACACTTACATATTAATGAGCTCTCGCCGGGGGTTTGGCCGATTGGCGGTCGGGCTGGCGTGGGAGGGGGGGGGCGCAGGCGGGCACGTTTGTCCTTGGAGTGGGCACGCCGCCGCCCAGGCTTGCAGGTGCCAACGCTGAAGGGAGGGGTGGGGCCGGGGGCCGCGTCAGTCCCGTCTGGCACTGTGGGGAGGAGGAAGAGCCTCACTGTGGCACTGTGGCAGTGCCAACGCACCAGGCTCAGCTCTGTGCCCTGCTGAAAGGATGGGGCCTGACTGGGGGGGGTGTGGATGTCCGGGAAGAGGAAGGACTCGTCTAGTTACAGATGTACCAGTAGACGTCTCTAACAGCTGCTGTGATTGTGGTCTATCTGTCTCTCCTGCTTCACAGCAGCAGTTTGGAGAGAGCTAGTACCACGAGGACCGTCGAGCAGAGATGGAGGTGGTTTGAGACTTATTAGGAAGGAAACGGCGTCGCCTGCCAGCTGTGGAGTTTTACCTTGCTGCTGGATGAGAGAGAGCGAGAGAGGGAGACATACAGGGAGAGGGAGAGAGAGAGAGGGAGAGACATACAGGGAGAGGGAGAGAGAGAGAGAGGTTTGAAGCATGGCTCCCTGAATCCCCGGCCTGTTTGTGTGCTGTTCTCTGGTGCACAGAGGAAAACAGATTGCAGTCTTCATTAAGCCGTGAAGCTGTCGGAAACCTGACAGGACTTACTCTGGGCATATGCTCTGGAACTGTGGAACTAAACACTGCTACAGTCTGAGCCTCCCCACCGCACCCCCTCCCCTCCCCGCACCCCCCTCCCCTTCCCGCACCCCCTCCCCTCCCCGCACCCCCTCCCTCCACAGTTTGCCTTTCCTTCAGGTTTCTCCCTATTTCTTCCCTCGCCCAGTCAGACAGCTCTGGTGCTTCAAGGTAGCCGGTGTGGCTAGCTGGTGAGAAGCTGCTCTCTGTCTGTAGGTGCAGGATGTAGCCAGTGTGGCTAGCTGGTGAGAAGCTGCTCTCTGTCTGTGGGTGCAGGATGTAGCCAGGGTGGCTAGCTGGTGAGAAGCTGCTCTCTGTCTTTGGGTGCAGGATGTAGCCAGTGTGGCTAGCTGGTGAGAAGCTGCTCTCTGTCTGTGGGTGCAGGAGGTAGCCAGTGTGGCTAACTGGTGAGAAGCTGCTCTCTGTCTGTGGGTGCAGGATGTAGCCAGTGTGGCTAGCTGGTGAGAAGCTGCTCTCTGTCTGTGGCTGCAGGATGTAGCCAGTGTGGCTAGCTGGTGAGAAGCTGCTCTCTGTCTGTGGCTGCAGGAGGTAGCCAGTGTGGCTAGCTGGTGAGAAGCTGCTCTCTGTCTGTGGCTGCAGGAGGTAGCCAGTGTGGCTAGCTGGTGAGAAGCTGCTCTCTGTCTGTGGGTGCAGGAGGTAGCCAGTGTGGCTAGCTGGTGAGAAGCTGCTCTCTGTCTGTGGCTGCAGGAGGTAGCCAGTGTGGCTAGCTGGTGAGAAGCTGCTCTCTGTCTGTGGGCTGCAGGAGGTAGCCAGTGTGGCTAGCTGGTGAGAAGCTGCTCTCTGTCTGTGGCTGCAGGAGGTAGCCAGTGTGGCTAGCTGGTGAGAAGCTGTTCTCTGTCTGTGGCTGCAGGAGGTAGCCAGTGTGGCTAGCTGGTGAGAAGCTGTTCTCTGTCTGTGGGTGAAGGAGGTAGCCAGTGTGGCTAGCTGGTGAGAAGCTGCTCTCTGTCTGTGGGTGAAGGAGGTAGCCAGTGTGGCTAGCTGGTGAGAAGCTGCTCTCTGTCTGTGGGTGAAGGAGGTAGCCAGTGTGGCTAGCTGGTGAGAAGCTGCTCTCTGTCTGTGGGTGCAGGAGGTAGCCAGTGTGGCTAGCTGGTGAGAAGCTGTTCTCTGTCTGTGGGTGCAGGCCAGCCCAGCAGAGAGGGTGAGGAGATGAATAGGAGGTAGAAATTCATTTTTTAAGTCCAGGGTGCTTTATCATTTCCAAACACACACACACACAATATAACTGTGGAGGGGAAGAGGCATGTTCTGGTCTGTAATTAATCAAACAATGATGATGGTTGTTTTTCCTCTATTCAATTATCTACAGTGTCTTTGTCAGGGCCTTTGTTCCATGACAAGGCGTTCTCAGGAACTGAGTGTGTGCGTGTGCACGCGCATGTTCACTTGTGTTTAGATTTTCCAATTTGTTATATACCATTTTCCTGGCTTGTTGGGGGGCTCCTTTAAAATGGATTCCATCACGACTTCAATTTCTTCCTTCCTGCACGTCTTTCCCCAAGCGCGTCTCTCTCTCTCCACTGCTCTCTCCATTCCTCCAATTTGTAGTTATGAAGTGGTCGGGGCTGTAGCAGGTGGTGAGGGTTTCCACCGGCATGGCTCACAAAAGAGGTGGACTGGGTGAAAGGAAAGTCCATTCTGTGGCCACAGCTGAGTGGGTTCCCATTAGATTGTAAATATGTAACTGTTATTAAGAGGCATGTAGAAGTGCACGCATAGCTGGCTTCACAAACAGGTTACTGGAGGGTAGTGACCCCTCCTCCTTTAAACACACACACACACGTGTACATGTGCACACCAGCCCCCTCCAGTGTACATGATGAAAGTCCAGCCCACTCAGTGAAACAGCCATCTGAAGGGATGTTTGTGTATGGTTGTTAATAACGTTCCATGGCCAGGGCTACCTTCCCAGAGATCCTCCTGGTGTTTGCATGGAGGATGATTGGACCCGATCCACAGACAGGCACCACAGACAGCACCACAGACAGCACCTCAGACAGCACCTCAGACAGCACCACAGACAGCACCTCAGACAGCACCACAGACAGCACCTCAGACAGCACCACAGACAGCACCTCAGACAGCACCACAGACAGCACCTCAGACAGCACCACAGACAGACAGCACCACAGACAGCACCACAGACAGCACCACAGACAGCACCACAGACAGCACCACAGACAGCACCACAGACAGCACCTCAGACAGCACCACAGACAGACAGCACCACAGACAGCACCACAGACAGCACCACAGACAGCACCACAGACAGCACCTCAGACAGCACCACAGACAGACAGCACCACAGACAGCACCACAGACAGCACCACAGACAGCACCACAGACAGCACCACAGACAGCACCACAGACAGCACCTCAGACAGCACCACAGACAGCACCACAGGCAGAACAGGGGACGGCAGAATGGGCTCCAGCAGAGTCTGTGTTGTTTTCTCTCCAAGCCCTCAGCCATGTGTGGTGCTGAGCCTCTCACACACCATGGAGAGAAGGGGCTTGTTCAGCTCTTTGAAGGCTGGAGGAGAACATGGTAATATTTACTGTGCCCCCCCCCCACCCCCAGTCCCACCCTGCGAAGCCTTCGTTTGAGCCTCACAGCTGGGGGACGTGTTGTGCCCCACACTCCTCCCCCACCCCCAATCTTCAATTCCCCTCCCCCCAATCTCCCCTTCACAAGCCCCCTATGGACTCCCAGAACAGGGACACACACGCCCTCATTAAAAAACCAACAGCCATTAATGTTAGATGAGGCCAGGGGAGATGGAGGAGGAAGGAAGGAGGGGGGTGAGGGAAGAGGGGAGGGAGGGAGGTGAGGGAGGAGGGGAGGGAGGTAGAGAGAGAGTGGGGTTGCCCCCCCCCCAACACCCTGCCTTCAAAGATTCATGACAAATCCTCACTGACACAGACCGACATTCCCTTACTGACTGACGGACTGACACGCACCTGCAGGAAGAGGGGGAGAGAGACAGAGAGTGAGACAGAGAGTGAAACAGGGGGAGAGAGACAGAGAGTGAGACAGAGAGTGAAGGGAAGAGAGAGGGGGACAAAGAGGAGAGTCAGAAGAGAGATAAGATTCCTTCACATTTACACCATTTTATTTTGAGAAACCTCCAATCCTTTTGTTTTTGGAGCCAGTTCAGCAAAGTGCATTGCTTTGGTCAATTCTGTCAATTCATCAATCCAAACTCGATTCCATTTCTACTTCCCAAAATGTGATAGACATTTAGGTCCTAGCAATCAATTCCATCAATTCCAGGATTGACCTCAACTCTATTGAGTCTATAAAGCCTGAAGTCAGCTGAGTCAGGAATACCAGCCTCAGGTCACATTTGCATATAGTGGTTTATATATCTGTTTACACAAACAGAATGCGCTGGTTAGGTTTACTTTATCTGTAGACATTATCTGTGTGTGTATTGTTGTGTGGACGTGTATGTGAGTATGTGTGTGTGTGTTTGCATGTGGGCGGACAGCCAGGTTCATTGTTCATCCTTTATGCCACTGGTGACTGCTGGCTCTGTGTGTGTGCGTGTGTTTTTGGTGTGTGCTATCCTTGTTTGTGTGTGTCTTCTTTCCAAGCATCCGTGCTCGAGCGTTGTGGAGCTCCAGAGCTCCAGCGATGTGTGTGTGGAGGGGGGGGGGTTGCAGCGGAGCTGTTGCCCAGTAGCAGAGCAGGGTCTGTGGGGAGCGTGCTGCGTGTCTGCAGGCTCTGTCTGGGTGTGGAGGTGTGGGGGTAGACGAGGAGCAGAGGTGGGCTGGATGGATAATGAATGCGCTCCTGCGGCACTCTTTAAAGCATAATTACTCTCATCAAAGCCAGCCAGGACCGTCTCGCCCGCTGACTCTTAGCTGAAACAAAAGGTACAACAGAGACTCTACAGATGGTTTCCCCGTCCACCTCGACACCCTCCGCAGCACTGGGATGCCGTGCGTGGAGGGAGGGGAGGAGGGAGGGAGGGCGACTGGCTTGGGATGCAGAGGATGGACAGCCCGTTTGCCCTCCACTCTGCTCCCCCTTTGAAGAGTCCTCGCTAGGCAGATGTGCAACATCAGAGTCCATCTCCTCTCTTCTGCCTGATCAAAGGTCTCCTGTTTGAAGCGGGATTCACCTGACACACCTCGCCCGACTCCGGAATCTGCCTCTCGCTCTGTTCTCCAAATCTCCTCTCCTCCCCCCCCCCTTGTCTCTGACTGTGATCCCCCCTGCACCCTCTGTTTTCTCGGGGAAAGGTCAAGGTTGGATGTGAATGCCCGCTCTGGTGTGTGTGTGTGTGTGTGTGTGAGGAGCATACAGAGAGGCAGCAGGGATGGTGGCGACTCTTACTGCTTCTTTGGTTCTCTTTCTCATCTCTGGAAAGTGTGAAAGCATTTGTGATAAAGGCCTGGCTCTTGTGGGAAGCAGGGAAATCACACACACACACACCCACACACACACAAACACACACACACACACACACACACACACACACACACACACACACACACACACACTGAGGGGGAACAGCTGAGAACAATCACTGCTAATGAGCAGTCTGAGACACGGAGGGAGTGTTGCACTATGCCTGTCTGGATGCACTCCTATTACTGCGTGGGTGTGAGTGTGTGGGTGTGAGTGTGAGTGTCATCGTACAGACGGGCGTTTTAGCATTCAGAGAACCCCCAAGGCCCCACCAGGATGGTCCTAGTCGCTGCCTTGTCTGTCTGCTGTGTGGATGGAGACCTGTTTCACCTCCTCGTTGGTTAAACTGCAGATAGACTCTCGCGTGGTCTCTCAGTCTGCCTCCACACCATCCACACATTCAGCCATTGTTTCCCCTAACGACGGTGTGTCTCCAGGGTATGGATCTGCCTCCAGTGTTATTTAGTCATAATCTCCCAGCGTGTGATTACTCTCGGCTAATTAAACAGGGCCATGCCAAGCAGGTGACAGAGCCGAGCATCGGAGAGGTGCCAGGCCTCCGTGCCAAGGAGTCTTCTCTATCACACACTGACACACGCAGCTCCTCATACAAGGGGCTGGGGCTGAGGTGAGGCTGGGGCTGGGGCTGAGGTGAGGCTGAGGCTGAGGCTGGGGCTGAGGTGAGGCTGGGGCTGGGGCTGGCACTGAGATGGAGGCTGAGCTGGGGCTGGGGCTGAGGTGAGGCTGGGGCTGGCTGAGGTGAGGCTGGGGCTGAGGTGAGGCTAGGGCTGAGATGAGGCTGGGGCTGAGCCTTGGGCTGGGCCCGGGGCAGATGCTGAGGCTGTTTTGTGGGCTTCTAGGGGAACTGCTGAGATCAGCATGTGTGGGTCACGTTAGTCAGCAGGACAAATAAGAAAAGAAAAGAAATGCTCTGCAGATTTATTTCTGCCGAAATTGGAGCTGGCTGTAATGTGTTTTCTTTTTCACCTTGACTAAGATCAGCTGCCCGCTCATGTTCAGCTCCCGCCCTCAGGGGAGACCCTCCGCAGCCCCGTGGCCCCGCGGAGGGTTAAGTGGGGGTGGAGATGGCGGCCGCACATCTGAAGGGGACCACGCTAAATGTCAGAGATGACAATAGGAGTGTCACAGAAGAGAGATGCCCTTTACCAGGGTCCCCTGCAGCCTCGCCCCTACAGCCTCCCCCTGCAGCCTCCCCCTGCAGCCTCCCCCTGCAGCCTCGCCCCTGCTCAGGTCCCAGTCCCATGTGGAGAGGTGGAACCTGCCCATCCATATGCATGCTGCTGCACATGAAACAGCACGCTGCTGCTTGTCGACAGAGCCAGACAGGATGTCCTTCGCCCCAGGCAGGAGCTCACACAGGAAGTGCTGACAGTGAGGAAGGGGCCATCCTCGGGACGCTCTCTTCTCTCCCTCTCTCTCTCTCTTTCTTCTTCTCCCTCCCTTCCTCGATCTGTCTCTTTCTCCCTCTCTCTCTCTCTCCTCCCCCCCCTCTCTCTCTTCCCTCCCCCCCTCACTCTCTTTCTTCTTCTCCCTCCCTTCCTCGATCTGTCCTCTTTCTCCCTCTCTCTCTCTCTCTCTCTCTCCTCCCCCCCCCCTCTCTTCTCTCCCTCCCTCACTCTCTTTCTTCTTCTCCCTCCCTTCCTCGATCTGTCTCTTTCTTCTCTCCTCTCTCTCTCTCTCTCTCCTCTCTCTCTCTCTGGAGGTACTGCATATTACTGACTGACTGTATTGGGAGCAGTGACAAAGGCACAGCATCAGTGTGACCTGCAGTGGCCTGGACGTGTGTGTGTGTGTGTAGAGGTTAGGCACTCCTGTCCTAACACAGCCGGGAGGAAGGTCATTCAGAGCCAGAGAACACTGGAGGGACCGCTCTCCTTATCTGCTTAACCAAGCATTTGTTGTGGCTAATTAGCCACCTCTGGACTAGCAATGATGCAAGGTCCAAGTCTTGGACTTCCTGTCCTGCGTTAGAAGGTTAGGGGGTGGAATGAACTGGTTCTAAGGTTGCTTGGCAATTTGAGTTGCTTGGGTGAGTTCAGTGCCACGTACGGACACATGACAGTTCTCTTTAAACGTAGCATGTTTCTTAGTCTCCATAATGTATTGTAATGTGAACTATTGTTTAATCTTCTTGCGCGTATTCAACTGTTTCTATAATGATATTTGTCATGTTTTGTAAATAAATCCCTTGGAAATAATGTTGCCATATACTCCATTAATGTGGCACTTTAGCTATAATAAAACCTGCTATCAGTAATATAAAGTGGCACCAGCAACACTTAATTAATCTTAATTGCTTTGAAACGAGCCAGCCTGCAGATTCGCCTCGTTTTTCTAAATCACTTTTTTGCACACACCAATTTCCCCCCCGTCTCTCCTGGCATGATGAAATGTGCTCTGTGCCGCTATCTCTCTCTGCCCTGTCCCCCCCGCCCAGCACTCTCCTCGGGTGAGGCGGAGCGGCAGGAAGCTGCCAGTGGCGCCTCGTCATGTGCAGGCTGCCTATTTGCTGCTGTCGGAAGGGGGATGAGTAATGGGAGCGCTCCTGTCCTTATCACTGGAGCACACACCTGCATCCCCCCCCCCTCCCCCCCCCGAGCCACGCGCTTAATTGCCCCCCCCACCCTCAGTACCCCCCCACCTACCCACCCACCCCCCCCAGCCCTGACAGCATCAGGTCCTGTATACTACCATATCTGCTTACCTTCCACATTCCTGCTGGATGGAGGCCATGTGTCCATTAGTGCCATGGCTACAATGGATTTAGGGTTCTGGCTTCCTCATCCTGGAAAGACTGGGAATCTGCATGTCTGCTTGCCTAGCTGCCTGTCTGCCTGCATAGCTGCCTGTCTGCCTGCCTAGCTGCCTGTCCGCTTGCTTGAATAGAAGAGGGAGGGATGGCTGTTTCTTGGAGAGAGGGGCCATGTTTTTACGGCCCCCTCAGGATGGGCCATGGGGAGGCAGGCAGGGACAGAGGACCCTCCATTAGCAGCAGGACAGCAGGAAGAAGGCAGCATCCCTCCATCCTTTCATGAACCGTGTCTGGAGCAGAAAGCAGCTTCTTAGGGTGGCATGATTGTAGCACAAAGAGAGGGTTTCTGGCCCCATTATCATGTTTGGGTAATGGAGAGTCAGGACACTGTGTGTGTGTGTGTGTGTGCGTGTGTGTGTGTGAGTCTCCCTCTGGCCTCGGGTGTGGGTGAAAGCCTATTTGTCTGGTTGGAGAAATGCACTTGAATGGCGCGTTTCCAGTTGGTTCTCCTCTCCCCATCCTTCCTCTCCAGGTTCCGCCTCTTCTGTCACGGCAGGAGGGATGGATGGAGCCGACTCTCTCTCGGTTCCCTCCCCGTTTCACTTTTCTCTCTCTCCCAGGGTTATTGCACAAAGGATCTGTGGAGAAAAGGGCAGATGAAGTGAAAGAGGGAGAGATGTAAAGTGTTCCTGGGTGGGAGATTGATGTCTGGCGGCCTCGCTCAAGCAGGCAGCATTCTCCAGCAGCCACGGTGTGAAACGGCAGCTAAAGGCTATATCATGTCCATCCTGCCGTGGACTGATACCACATAGAGCATCCATTACATCCTCCTCTCGCCCCCCCCCCTCCCGCTTACTTCTCTCTCCTCCCCACTCTCCACTCCCCTCTCTCCACTCCACTCTCCCCTCCCCACCCCTCCCCACCCCTCCCCTCCCCACCCCCTCCCCCCTCCCCCCCCCCTCTCCCCACTCCCCTTCTCCCCTCTCCCCATTCCCCTTCTCCCCTCTCCCCTCTCCCCTCTCCCCTCTCTCCCCTCTCCCCTTCCCCTCTCCCCCTCTCCCCCTCTCCCCTCTCCCCCTCTCCCCCCTCTCCCCTTTCCCCTCTCCCCCCTCTCCCCTTTCCCCTCTCCCCACTCTCCCTTTCCCCTCTCCCCCCTCTTCCCTATCTCCCTTCTCCCTCTCCCCACTTAGAGGGGCTAAGAGCCTCCAGTGCCAACCCCCACCTCCCCAGTGATGAATGTCCAGGAGCTCACTAGGTGACGCCAAATTTCTCATCATTAATCCAGGCCATTATGAGGCTGTTTCCCCAGCATTGATCCCCCAGCCAGCCCAGCCCAGCTGACACAGCCCCTCTAGGGTGGACAGGCTAGGGAGTGGGGGGATGAGGAGGGGGGGTGGAGAAGGCAGGCCCAGGTCCAGGTCAGTCCAGTGCAGGGTGGAAAGGCCAGCATAAGCACAGCTGTTTGCGAGCGTGTGTGCGTGTGCTTCGCACGCATACTAATAACTTTGTATACGAAAAGCGTATACACACACTCACATCAGTACACACACGTGTGAGGTGCTGCACTGTGAAATAAACATGAGGCTGCGTGTGTGTGTGTGTGTGTGTGTGTGTGTGTTGAACCGTGCCCAGATGTCCAGGTGTTTGCTGATAGTGTGTATCTGAATGCTAAACTCTAATTAAAGCCACTGGGGCTGGAGCAGGAGCAATGCCCTTCCACTGCTCCTCTCTGTACTAGAGGTACTTTTGGGAATACACACACACACACACCTCTCTCAAACACGCACGCACACACACTCGCGTACACACACACACACACTCTCAATCGTTCTTACACACAAATGCACGCGCACCAACACACTATCTCTCTCACACGCAGACAGATACAGACTAGAGCACAGCTGATTTGTCTTCATTCCATCGCCCACTTCCTTCAGTACTCCTGTACCTACAGTACCTACAGTACAGGAGAGAGCAGAGGTGGCCCTCCACAACAGCCTGCCAGCTCCAAGCTGATCAGGGACATAGAGAGGGCTAGACGTGGCAGGAGAGAGGCACGGAGCATTGCTATTCTCCCTCTTTGTACAAATGATATCAAATGGAGAAACGGGGAAGTCTGTCAGCTGTGAAATGACTGATCATCAGGGAGGGGCTGGGTGAGAGGGGGATGAGGAGGAGGAGGTGAGAGGAGGAGGAGGAGGAGAGGATAAGGAGAAAGTCGATGGCATTCGCAGGATGAATCGGCATGTGTTCTCCTCCTACTCCTCAAGGCCACTTGTGTTCAATCTGGCCTGAGCTGATTGAATGTCCAGCTCCTGTAAGGGTCCAGGCAGTCAGCTCCTCCCTGTGGCTGGATGTGGTCCTCTCCCCTGGGGGTCAGGTCAGGTAGGGGAGCCCTGTTCTCCTGGACCCCTCAGATGATGGCTCTATGATGACCTAAATGCTTCCCATTGACAAAGGGACACCCCTACGCCATTAAATAAAAGTAGCCAGACCTGTAGTTACCTTCTCAATGGCCCCATCTCTACTGGGCGGAGTGGAGCCTTAGATTGGGACCAGCAAGATTGCTGGCTGGATTGTGATAATGGTCGTTCTGAGGGTCTAATGGAGCTGTATCTGCTGTGAGCACGCTGTGAGTCCTATCTGTGGGTCTCCAGGGCCCCGGGTGACGGCATCACTGGGGGAGAAGGGAGGTGATTGGCCAAGGGGGTGGGGGTGGTCGAAGTGAGTTTGGGTCAGAGGGATGAAGTAATTACCTGGATCACTGAGCATGAAGGTGGGGCCTTGGACTCCTGTCAACAGCTGGGGACCGCCAGCCCATTCACACACACACACACTCGCGCGCACACCTGTGCACCCACAGTCCTGATGCTGTGTCCCCACCTGCGCACACAGCTCCATACACCAGGCTGTCCAGTGCTGTGATAATGGCCGTTCAGCAGCAGCCTGTCTGTCTGTCTCCAGTGCAGCGGCCTGTCTGTCTGTCTCCAGTGCAGCGGCCTGTCTGTGTGTCTCCAGTGCAGCGGCCTGTCTGTGTGTCTCCAGTGCAGTGGCCTGTCTGTCTGTCTCCAGTGCAGCGGCCTGTCTGTCTGTCTCCAGTGCAGTGGCCTGTCTGTCTGTCTCCAGTGCAGCGGCCTGTCTGTCTGTCTCCAGTGCAGCGGCCTGTCTGTCTGTCTCCAGTGCAGCGGCCTGTCTGTCTGTCTCCAGTGCAGCGGCCTGTCTGTCTGTCTCCAGTGCAGCGGTCTGTCTGTCTGTCTCCAGTGCAGCGGTCAGGAACAGGTGAGCCTGTCGTTGTCCAGAGCTGGAGGTCCATGGTGCTGTTGACATGGAGACTCTTAGGGGTGATAGATCTGCATGGATCTGCACAACAGTGGGAGAGACAGCAGCCAGATGAGACGAAACGAGGACAACTCTGTGTGTGTACACATGACAGCCCTGTGACAGCCCTGTGACAGCCCCACCCCCCCAACACTGACTGTCTGCTGGAACATGAAGACATTAGTGGAAGAGAGGCTTCCACTGTGTGAGTTATTACTTGGCTGTTTCCCTAATGGAGAAAAATTAAATTATAAGCTAATTTATTCTGATGTCCCTGGTGACGGCATGCTCCCCTAGTGTCGGCTTCTATTAGAGGGTCTGCTGTGGCTGCTCTGCTCTGACGAGGGCACTACTGTACACAGACGGACTGGATCCAACACAGCACAGCACTGCACTGCACAGCACTGCACAGCACTGCACAACACAGCACTGCACTGCACTGCACTGCACAGCACTGTACATAGAACAGGGAGCAGAGACTGCGGTGAGCTTGCTAGGGCCTTGTCCAGGAATAGTGTTAAATATCAGTGATGGGAACACTGCGATGATGGACGTGATTTTCATTGCACAGCGACTTCCATTCAATTAATGAGGGAAAAAAAGGATTGGATTTCCCATTTAATTGGATGAGTATCTGTTGAATCTCTCTCTGCTCTGTGGCGATGAGCCGTAGACGTGATGACAGGGGATTGTGGATGTCATCCAGACACCCCATTAAAACACCGAGTTATGATTGGGCGAGGGCCGGTGAAAGGAGAGCGATGATTGGCTGTTGAGCAGGGGTTGTAGTTCACCCTGTGGTACCTGCTCACCTGGCGTGTGGACGACTCCCGCTCACAGCTCCTCCTCTTTGTCTCCCGGTCAATGAACCACCTCCTCCTTCACATCCCTCCTGCTCCCTCGCCGTCAGCAGATCCCCTGCGGTGGTGCGAAGGCTCTCATGCGTGTGTTTGCGTGCGAGCGCGTGTGAACTCCTGAGGTCGCGGGGATCCTCATGTTGTGTTGTTGCTCTGCCTGTTACTGGAGGCCAAGCAGAGACATGGGAGGGAGAGAGAGAGAGAGAGCACATGAAATATACATGGTAATCATCCCACCAGCGTGAACACAAAGACCTCACCGGGGAGGGGGCTTCTTCCTGCTCCGTGAACACAGAGGCGTAGAGAGAGATAGAGAGAGCTGGTGTTGTGGAGGTCTGGGGCTGTACGCTCTGCCTTGAGTGCTGGTTCTCCTCTGAGTGGCTGTGCTCGGGAACAAAGAGGGAGCATGGAGAAAGGAGCTGGGACTGAGGGAGAGAACCCTGAAGGAGAGAACCGCGTCATCTGGACAGGGGTCACACAGCAGTCAGGCCTGCTAGCTGAACGAGCGAG
Source organism: Mallotus villosus (assembly GCA_903064625.1). Lineage (NCBI taxonomy): Eukaryota > Metazoa > Chordata > Actinopteri > Osmeriformes > Salangidae > Mallotus > Mallotus villosus. Next base: position 1,482,733 of record CAEFZP010003317.1, read on the forward strand.
GGAGACTCTGAGGGAGGGGAGGGACCAGGCTCTCAGAGAGAGAGAGGGAGAGAGAAAGAGGGAGAGGGAGGGGCCAGACACTCAGAGAGGGAGAGAGAGGGAGAGAGGGAGGGAGAGAAAGAGAGACAGAGAGAGAGAGATAGAGAGAGAGAGATGGAGGGGAGGGGCTAGGCTCTCAGAGAGAAAGAAAATGAGGGAGGGTTAGGGGTTACTGAGAGAGAGGGAGGGCAGGGGGAGGGTTTCAGAGAGTGATGGAGGGGGTCGAGAGAGAGAGAGAGAGAGAGAGGTGGGGGGGCACTGTTGGGGAAATAAATGGAAATGACAGAATAAGTGCTTTTACATAATGCAGAGATGATCCACCAGAGGTTTGAAACGCTGTCAGAGACCCCCAGTGTTTCTCTCTCCCCCTGACAGCGGACAACACTCCCCAGTACCAGGGTTTGGTTCTGGAGACACACCTGGTTGTTCGAGGCGCTCTCTCCTCCTGTTGTCCTTCCGTGGAGTCCATCTTGAATGGGGCATCAGTGGTCTCCCAGGACTTGATGTCGTGCTTTATGGACGTCATAAATCCGGCTGTGGACGACCCTGACTCTCTCACAACCTCTCTCAGATCGTCTCCGTCTGACTCCAGATGAAGTCGTGACCATTTCAAGGTCATACAGACAGACTGATTACCCTCTGCGTCCCCTTTTCTCTCCCTCCACTCCTCCCGCTGTCTTTACCTCCCCCTCCGTCGCCCCCCTTCCTCTCCTCCGCCCCTCCCTGGTGAGTGGATGGTCAGAGAGTGTCGCTGTGTACCGCACTCTGAAACGACCGCAGGCGATGGCACTTGTGGCTGTGGAGGGACACATTAGGCCTGTCATCCCCGCGTGGAGAGGAGACCGAGTGTTCCAGCCCCTCTCGGTAACGGTGGCTTTGATGACGATGACTTTGTCTCTGAAGGAGCGGTTAGAGACACGAGCACCGCGGCTCGTTCTGAGAGCTGACAAACGAGGCTGTGGAGAGGGTTAGGAAAGCAGCCTTTCCCCCGCTCCCCTCGTCCCCCAGGTGTGGCAGGAGATGGGGGATGGGGGGCTGGGGGTGGGGGACACACACTGATCTGATAGAGGGGGAGATGGAGGTCAGTCGATTCAATGCCTTTCCCCGTGAACACTCTTTCATGCTAGACTGCCTTCAAATAAATAAGAAATGTAGTCTGACTCACAAATGTAATATTAACCTGAACCTCCCAATGGAGAGAATGGGGTTGGGGGGGGGGTTCAGCTAATGGCTACACACGTCCACACTGTTTGAGGATTAGAGTAGAACCTATCTACGGGGAATACAACCCTGGGAAGGGGTCGGGGGGGGAGGGGGGTGATAGTGAAGGCATCTCGCGATCTCATTTGAATCTTATGTCGCTATCGCATCGCTCTTTGGGAATCCTAGTCGGGGTGTGGGATGGGTACTGAGCAGGAGAGGGGAGGGGAGGGGAGGAGGGTGTCTGTGCTGACAGACATGGGGAGGACAGGGAGTCCCATCCCACAGACTGCTCATCGTCATGGTTTCCCAGGTCCAGTTCGGCCCCAGTCAGTCTAACCAGCCACCAGGACAGTGCACAAAGTCATTTGAAAATATTACTAATATTCCGATTCGGAGTACCACATCATTTTCATAATTATATTACAGGAGATAAAATGTTGTCCTCTAGGCACAGAAAGTAATTGCTAATGGTCGCTTCAAAACGGCCCGACTCTGGAAACGAGGTATGTAGAGGGAGAACGTTCAAGACTTTATCTCCAGCTTTCATTACCGCAGCTGTAATGGAAAGATGCTGAGAGAGGAATGTTAATTATCGCGCCGTTTGTTTTTCCGGGAGAGGAAAGCGAGCGATGTGTCGGCCCGAACAAAGGCCGTGCAGACTCATTGTGAGGCGCGAGCGTTCGCTAACGCTCTGTGTTTGTGAGGCTCTCAGCGCCTGTTCATGTCACCCATGACTGACTGCTTATCAGCCCACATGCTAATACACACATGTTCCACGTCGAGCGCAGAACATGCTACAACATTCATCTCTTTCACTCTGCGGTAACAACGGCGTGTTCATTATTGTGAATGATTAGCAACTTGCAAACTAGCAAATGAGAAAAATACAACCCCAATGTCGTGAGTTGTTGCTCCAGGTTTTTTGAGGAGTGAAGTGTAAAGGGAGCTTCTGTTTCCTGGTTGTGGACTGCGCCGGAATGCAGACGTCGTGCGGAATATTGAGAGGCCTGTTGTAGGCACCTTGTGGGGGTCCTACATAATTCACGTCTCCACCCCTCTGTCTGTAATGGATGGGGGTGCCTGTTCAGGACCGGAGGCGCGGTGTGGATTGGCCTGGGTGTGTGTGTGTGTGTGTGTGTTTGGGGGGTGGGGGGGTGTTGGCTCTTGAAACCCCCTCCACATAGATAAAGAGAAGGACAGGGCCCTCCTTCAGTCTGCCTGACTCCTAGAGACTTCATCAAGCCTCGACAAAGACGGAGAAGTCAAATCCAAAAGAATAGGTGGAGAAAGAGAGAGAGAGAGCGGGGGTGATGTAGGGCAACGGGGAGCGCAGATGAGGGGGCGGGGGTGTGTGTTGATGTGGTTTCTCTGTACGCAGCCTGCTACATCATTACCATCTCTCTGTAGCTGCAGGGCTCGTCATGCTGAAGGCATTCAGACTGAGAGGCCTAATAGAAGTCAGGATGCTGTGTGGAGTAATTTAGTACTGTGGGGGCGTGGGGGGGGGTGGGGTGGAAGTGTGGGGGTGGAATGGAGGGAGAAGGGGGAGGTGGAGGCCTCCTTAATCCCAGTTCTATAAAGAATAGATGCGGTTTCGCCCCTCCCTGGTCTCTGTGGGTCTGTGGAGGTGGGGGCACCTTGGGTAGGAGGAGGACAGGTGCTGAAGCTACAGCATGATGGAGGTCACCCACAACCTCCCCCAGGACTTCTAGTAATGACTGTAGATCAGCGCTTCAGAGCCTACTGCTCTCTGTGTGGCGAAGAGCAGCAGAGGAGGCCTAGCCTAGCCCGTACTGTCTTAGCCCGGCCTAGGCTAGCCCAGTCTGTACACCAGATGTGCCAGCCACAGAAGCGAGAGCAGCTGGCTACTGGGCTGGCTGGTATGATGTGGTCTGGATAAAAATACCCAATGTGTTTATGTCTGGGAAGCCCTGCGGCCATGGTGACAGCATGTGCATGCTAGGCCGGGCTAGGCTAGGCTGGGCCGGGCTGGACCAGACCGGGTTGCTCTTGGTTAAACAATGAGCTAAGCTGGGAAATGTGCCAGTTTGTTGTGCAGCCATTAAAGTGCTAACATTCAGTCTCCTATAAAGACAAAGACTTCACTCTACTGCTGTTGTTAAAGGGCCGGACCTCTTTCTTCCATCCCTACTACTATCCCATTCACCCCCATCCTTCCATCGTTGCATCCATCCTTCTCTCCCACCATCCATCCTTCTCTCCCACCATCCACCCTTCTCTTCCACCATCCATCCTTCTCTCCCACCATCCACCCTTCTCTCCCACCATCCATCCTTCTCTCCCACCCTCCACCCTTCTCTCCCACCATCCACCCTTCTCTCCCACCATCCATCCTTCTCTCCCACCATCCATCCTTCTCTCCCACCATCCACCCTTCTCGCTCTCCATCCCCCCGTCTAGATAGCTGTAGGCCAGACACCAGTGTGATGAGAGCCTGATGAAACGCGTCTCTATACTTAGAGCGGGACAGACAGCAGGAGCTGTCCACGGCTGTTCCAATCAATTTCAACTAAGCGCTCGGATCAAAGACGAGCCTTGTGGCTCCTCTGTATTTTTAGTGACGCTTCTATGGCCATCACTCATTTTCAATCACGATTGACTTATGGAAATCACCAGCTATTCCAGAGATGTTAATTAACATCACATTCCAGGAGACGAGGCGGTGACTGATGCATTTCTACGGGGCTGCGTATTGAAATTCAATTGGATTCCTATTGATTGGTGCACAGCTATATATGCGGCGGACGGGTCGCTCACATCTCCACCCGGAAGGCAGAAGGCAGCCTTCCTGCTAATGGAGACTCCTGGATGGAAGGGACATGGTCGAGGTGTGGTCCCAACCCCGTCCTCTGTCCCCCCCCCAGTGTGTCATAAGGGCGCCTAAGGCCTTCCACCATGCCTCAACACTGAGAGGGCCTCTGTTCGTTCAGGTGCGAACACAGAGGCAGTCAGCACCGAGGTTGCTCTAATATCTGGAGCCCAGGAGTCCTGTAATGGTATTTCCAGAGGCAGGGGGCTGTGAACACTCCAGTGGCCTCAGGATTAGCTGCTGTGGTCCTGGCGGGGCGACCTGGCAGCCTGGCGGGACTTTTCCGCATCATTTCCAGCCGGGGTGTTTTCAGAGGGAGATTAGACGAGGCCAGATTGGGGGGTAATTGGAGGAGAGGCCTATGATCCTGCCACACTCTTCACACCTCAGTGGTGCTCCCCCGAGACTGTTGACACACAGCTCTGTGTGTGTGCGTTGGTGTGTGTGCGAGTGTGTGCGTGTGTGTGTGTGTGTCTGCATGTATTAGTGGTGTTAGGTGTAACAGTGTCAGTGAAAGACAGGAGGGTTGTGATGGAGAGAATGAAAACATGTCATTTCTGTGTCGAAACACAACACTATAATTTCACACTACTGTTTCGGTGGAAAATACAGTAGCTAATGTAACAAGCTATGTGATCATTCTACCCTGCTACCACAGTTGCTGTGTTCAGGTGTGCGTGCGTGACTGCAGACTGTGTGTGTGTGTGTGTGTGTGTGTGTGTGTGTGTGTGTGTGTGTGTGTGTGTGTGTGTGTGTGTGTGTGTGTGTGTGTGTGTGTGTGTGTGTGTGTGTGTGTGTGTGTGCGTGTGCAGACTGGGGACTGGCAGAGTAGCAGTGTGCTGACCTGTGTTCCTGTCCTGGTGTTCATGCCTGGATAGGCATCTTTCCTCACCGACCTCCTCCAGCTTCCTGCTTCCCCTTGATCTCAGACGGATAGATTCTGCCTGGCTGCCCCACCAGCCCTGGGTGAACCGAGGTCGCCCAGAGCGGGGGAGGAGGAGGAGGAGGAGGAGGAGGAGGGAGGGGCATAGTTCAGTGTTTTTCCTGGAATGGTTGGTCATTGCATCAGTGCTAGATTCGGGTTGCATCACAGCCTCAGCTGTTTACATAGTCTCATCTCTCTGTACTAAGAGGGAATTAGCCAACGTCCTCTTGAAACAAGATTTACCCAACGTCTGCTCTCTATCCTAACAATGACACACGTGTGATTGAGGACAGATATAATGGTTTTACCGTAGAACAATGAACACGACCACATTATCTGCTAAGAACAGGTTTTACTGAGGCTTAAGTGAGATTAAAAAAATAGCACTGTTAACACAATCTGCCCATGATGACTCCATTTAGGATGTTATGTTTGGCCACAGATCTCCCAGTCCTGTCATGGGTCCTGTTGTCCCAGCTCTACCTGTCTGTCTGCTCTGTGGGTCCTGCCTGTCTGTCTGCTCTGTGGGTAGAAGGCAGGAGGGCAGCAGTCATGTTAGCATCCGATGAGCTCTTTACTTATTTATCCATCCATCCATCCCTCCCTCCTTCCTATTCTGATCATGTCTTCCCTTCATCTCTCCTTCCCCTCCTTCGCTGAAGTAGGTCATGGGATAGATGGAAAAAGGTCATTCTCTCCCTCTCTCTCTCTCTCTCTCTCTCTCTCTCTCTCTCTCTCAAACACATCCCTCTCCCCTCCCCCCCACCCCTCCGACATGCTTCACCTGCACTCTCAGGACTAGCTGTATTGATTGGTAGTAGGTGAGCGGGAACTGACAGACAGAATATAATTGGAGAGCATCGCTAATATGCAGATGATGCTGTTAGTGCAGATCGGAGGTCTTGGTGGTGACAGAGGGCCCCTGTGTGTGTGTGTGTGTGCGTGCACGTGTGTGTGTGTGCGCGTGTGTCTGACAGGCCTGTTGACAGGGTCTGTCTCTCGCACCATCCTGTCTCTCGCACTGGCTCCTGGGACACATGGACACATGCTTCACCAAGGGAAAACACACTCACCCACCCACACACACATGGCACACACACACACACACACGTGTTTGAGGTCTGACAGAGAGGTTGACAGACGAGTCTCTCGTTTGGTTTATTATTACAGTCTAAAGTCTACAGCACAGTGGGCTGTTAACAGACACCGCCTGCCGGGGGACGCCTGACGGAATGTTCTGGAGTCTTCTGAGGTGCTACTCTTTGAGGTAGCAGTTGTTTTCTCGGAAGAACTCGTCTTAGAAAATGGCATTGAGGTTGAGCCCGTCGTCTGGAGTCTTGGAGAATGCCAGCAGGCTCCTACACGCCGGGGAGCAGCACACCGGCACATTACAACCACACAACCTACAGGTGTATGTTAAATACACCAGGAAGGATCTCAGCTTGTGGTAGTGCTACAGATACACACAAGCCTAAGGAGAGAGAGACTGACAGACTGACTGACAGACAGAAGAGAGCCCCACACCCCGCAGCGATGGTCGATAAGACCAGGCCCAGTGATACTTCAAACAGACCACCACCACCACCCCCCATCCTCACCAGCAGCATCATGAATAACAATGAAGCTTCCAAAACAGCAGAGCCCTCCACTAACACCAGTCCATCAGAGTCCAGGGACTCATTTGCATTAATGATTTCTTTTACAAACGCTCTCTCTCTCTCCCTCTCGCCCTCTCTCGGCCTCCCTGTCTTCCTCCCTCCCTCCCTCTCTCCCCTCCCATGCTTATCTCCTCTCTTTAGATGTGCTGTTGATAACTCCTGCCTAAGCTAAACGTCTCTAATGTAGCTGCAAAAGAGGACTAGTAAAAGGTCTTGTTAGGGAACTGCCGGGCATTTTGTCTCCCCCTCCCTGGCGGGCTGGGGGGCTGGGGGGTCTGGCTGGCTGGGGGGCTGGCTGGGGTGCACAGATAGTGCTCTGTTGGGTGAAGGATGTTTGGGATGAAGGTAAACCCAGTCCATATCTGCTGATGGAATACAGCTGCTTCCAGAGGAAGTGGAATGTTACCGTTTGGTGCTCACTCACACACTTTTATATTTACGATGTGTATTTACCGTCTTGAATCTCCGTCTCATGTTTTTTTTTCTCTCTCTCTCTTTCCTTTTGCCTCGTCTGCCTGATGGTGCCATGTCCCTCTTCCCAATCCCATCTTTCAGGTGAGTCATTTTATCCTCATTCAGTAGACAAAGGCCTGTGAAGAGCGTGAGGGCTTAATCATGGGGATGTTTGCTCTGATCGCGGTGCATCGCTGTGTTGTGTTTGTTTTACGTCTTCATCAGTCACCAGTTTTATGCTAAGAAGATGCAGTAGTGTATCGATGCCTTTCACACACAGACACACGCACGCACAAATGCGAGCGCACACACACACACGCACGCACACACGTACAGTTTGACGCCTCCCCCCTCCCCCCTCCCCTGCTGTCTGAGTGCATTGAGGAGTAACGACTCTCCTCGGGGACTTCCCTGAAATAACTGTGATGTTTCACAGAAGAACCTTCTATAGGGTGTAAAGTAATGGACACTTTGAGCTTTTGCGCGGCGGAATTGCCAAACGTCGAACTGAATGAGACTGCAGTTATATCTCTCAAACCTCACCCTCCAGTCCTGGTTTTCAGAACCCACCCCCAACAAGTTCCCCCTGCTCCCGCTCTGCCTCTCTCCGCCTCTCCATTCCCCTCTCCCCTCCATCTCTCCTCCCCTCCATCCCCTCCTTCCTTCCTCCCCTCCATCCCCTCCTTCATTCCTCATCTCCTCTCTCCTCCCCTCCTCCCCCTCTCCCCTTCATCCTCTCCCTCCGCTCCCCCCTCCACCCCTGCCTCCATATGCTGTGTCTGTGGGCTGGTTGACATGGCTGGAGGAGAGATGGGGGCTGAATTAAACATGCAGCAGCAGCAGCAGCAGAGTGCTGATCCAGGCGGGACACAGCAGATGCCCTGGCCTCCAGATCGGCTTCTCCACTTCCTTCCTCTCACTCCACACTCCCTGTGTTTGGGGGGGGCTGCTTTGTGCATTCCTGATTTGTTTGTTTGTGGGGAAGGTCCTTTGTTTCAGCCATCGTTGAGGAATTTCCAAACCATTATTTCCATCCAGTTTCTGTCTTGCTGTGTGTGCACTCCTCAGCCCTCCTCCCCCTGCACCTCTCTCCCTCTGTCTGGGCTCACCGTCAGAGCTGCCTCTGCCACATTTAACCCTGGAGCACCCTTGTCAACCTCTACAGGACTGTGTGTGTGTGTGTGTGTGTGTCCATCTCTGTGTGTGTGTGTGTGTGTGGACAGGGAGATTTGACATGCTGTAATGATGAGGGATCAGGCATGAGGACAGGCCCTGTCAGCACCCCTAATGAGAGAGAGGGCCCGTAGCCTGGGGCTCTGGGGGGGCGGCCGGGAGGGAGGGGGTGGGTATGGGGACAGGGGCGACCCTCTGTAGGCTGGCATCTGTCTTGGGTGACAGCCCCGCCAAACCAGGCCCTTGTGTGGATGCTTGTGTACAGTAATGATTCAGTCACAGGTGAGAGAGAGGCCTGTTGAAGGAGGCTGGTGATTAAGGCCAGTAGTCCCCAGGGTGACAGCCTCTCTCTCAATTTATCTCTCACACACACATACACACAGAGAGAGAGCTACCGGCACACCTGCTGAATGATGCAACCGTCTACCGTTTTTACATGTGCCTTATGTTATATTGAATCCTGTCTATTTTGAGATGATGAGGCAGGGAGGGGAGCGACCCTAATCCCTCCCTGATGGAGCTGATCATATGCAGTGTATTAAGGCAGGCCATTGGCTTGGCCCCCTGACCCCAGGGACCTCCTCAGGGCCAGGCCTGGTCGTCAGGAGAACTCCCAGGGCACACTGGGACATCCCAGAGTGGTTGCCCCACTCGGCTCCTCTCTCCCTGCCTCGCTCTCCCAGCCCAGATCCCTGCCTCTCCTGCTCTAATTATACCAGCAGCTCCGCAATCTGTCATTTATAAGTCGAAAACACTGTAATTAACTACAGCTTTTCTAGGCAGTCATAAATATGGTCGGGGCCTGGCGTAAGTCTCTCCTGTGCTCTGAGTCGGCAGGTTGTTTGAGGGGAGCGGAGGAGGACCCTGGTCGGGTATCTGCAGCCTGCACGGGCCCTAAGGGCCAGAGTGGTGTGTGGCAGACAGACAGACAGACAGACAGACAGACAGACAGACAGACAGACAGACAGACAGACAGACAGACAGACAGACAGACAGACAGACAGACAGACAGACAGAAAGACAGACAGACAGACAGACAGACTGACTGACTGACTGACTGACTGACTGACAGACAGACAGACAGACAGACAGACAGACAGACAGACAGACAGGCAGGCAGACAGACAGACAGACTGACAGACAGACAGACAGACAGACAGACAGACAGACAGACAGACAGACAGACAGACAGACAGACAGACAGACAGACAGACAGACAGACAGACAGGCAGGCAGACAGACAGACAGACAGACAGACAGACAGGCAGACAGGCAGGCGGGCAGGCAGGCAGGCTGTCGTAGTGCCAGAGCACACAGAGCTGTGCCCAGCGGTCGGAGCCAGTCCTGCCAGGCGTGGGCCGTCGACACGCTGCAGGAATGGGTCCTCCTGGTGCTCTAGGAAATGTTTCCAAGTGCGGCCAGGGAGGCCTCCGATTGGCCCTTGTGTCCTCGTCAGTGGAACACCGATGATGTCATTAATGAGTCTAACAGAGCGAGACAGCCCACCACAAACAGGGAGGGTCAAACGGAACCACATGGTCGGAGAGTCGAGACACATCTCTATATGTCTGGAGGAAAGTATAGGATGACAACAGGCCCGCTCCTCACATTCACAGTTTACGGGAGTCGGACGCGTTTCGTACTTTTTCGATAAAACTGCATCATGAGCGGAATCTCTCTCTGGTGCACGCTCTCCCTCTCTCTCTCTCTCTGGTGCACGCTCTCCCCTCTCTCTCTCTCTCTCTGGTGCACGCTCTCCCCTCTCTCTCTCTCTCTCTCTCTGGCTCATTTTTCCTGGATGTGAGTGTGCAGCCGTGTCACCGGGCCTGCCTGCGGGAGCAGAGATGAGCGGAGGAGATGTGACCCCCCCGCTCTAATCAGCAGTACTGCGTGATGGCAGCTTCCTCGCCCCGGCCCGTCTGGGCCCCGTCTGGGGGCTGGCTGGTGATTTATGTGCTGCTCTTTGCGTTCCTCCCCTGGGAAGCAGCGGGGGCCGCCCGGCACACGGGACGAGCTGGATTCAGCATTCTGCCCCCGTCACAAAACCGGCACAACACTTGTTCCTCAGTCGACACAAAACAACGCCTGGGAGGGGGGTGGAGAAGAAGAAGCGAGGAAGAATAACAGGACGGGGAAAATAAAGGCTCGTGTTTTTGTTTCAAGAGGGGCAACAACAGTGGGATACATAGAGGAGCACAAAAGCGACAGCATACAAAACAGCGGGGGGACAATAGCCAAGGCCAAGGGGGAGCAGGGAGCGCTGAGGGGAGGGATAAAGAGTGGGCCACCCTGGGCCGAGGAGAGGCTTCCAGCACCCTGTCCCCTGGACCCCCCACACACAATGGTCCATCTGCTGGAGACACACAGGCGCTTTTAGCCCTGCAGAGGAGCCCCCTCGCTGGGATTCAGCCTCCCACCGTCTCCCTCTCCTCCTCCTCCTCCTCCAGACCACCCAGACACTTTCTCTTTCCCTCCCATCTCTCCCTTGCTCACTCTGTGTGTGTGTCTCTCTCTCTCTCTCACACACACACATACACAGACACAGACAAATGCAGGAGATGATTATAGTGCTCCTGCCCCAGACTTACCTTCAGCTTGGTACACATGAAGCCTGCTTGGTAAAAGCCTTTCTGGGGGATTGTAGCTACAATCTGTCCGGTATTTGGACCGTTTCCAAGGATGCCGTGTACACATTTAAGAATTAAGATTTTTTAGATGTTTAGACTGAAATAGGGTAATCCTTAATCCACTTCAGCATCTGTCCCAGTTTAAGTAAGACACAAATCCCAAATCTGCTACTGTTTTTCTCTGCCGCAGTAGTTGTCTGACTGTGCTTATTTTGAATGGGCACACGTGTGTATGTGTGTGCGTGTGTGTGTGTGTGTGTGCAGTAGCCTATGTATTCTTGTGTCAGTGCCTTGGCCTGTTGGTGTGTGTGTGTGTGTGTGTGTGTGTGCTTGTGCACGGTGACCTGTGTGTGTGTGTGTGGTGGCCTTCCTGAGTGTGCCCCAGTGTTTGTGTTGAGCCTTTGTGTGAGCAGCAGGCTGGGGGACTGAGGGCTCTCCTGAGTGCTGTACACAGCCTCTGGAGATGTGGCCAGGGGCTGCTCTTCTCTCTCTCACCGTACCACACTCTTTAATGACAATATGGTGGCCTGGGCTGCGGGGGCCCCTCTGAGGGTACTGTGCTTGGTGTGTGTGTGTGTGTGTGTGTGTGTGTGTGTGTGTGTGTGTGTGTGTGTGTGTGTGTGGGGTGTGTTTAGAGAGGCTGGGGGAAGGCAGGGGTGTTGGTTGCCTTGGTAGTGGTGGCTAGAAGAAGGAGGGTTTGAGTTGTGTGTTCTGGGTGTCCTTCCCCATGGGAGAGACGGGTGTGTTGTGTGTGTGTGTGTGTGTGTGTGTGTGTGTGTGTGTGGACACTCTAACACGGCTGCTAACCCTTCCTCTAACTAAGCCTCCAGCTCGTGGGTCAGGTCCTGTCCTAGTCTCAGGGTTCCTCTCCGCTCACTGCTGCACGAGCTGTCGGCGCCTATGGCTTTTCTGCAGTCACATGACGGGACGAAGGGACAATGTACACGTAATCTGGACATTAATGAGATGTGGGGAGAACCATTTACGAGGTGCTCTTCTCATAAGTCAGAGATGAGCTGTTTAGGCAGAGGTAGCAGAGGGCAAGTCTCCTCCTGTCCTTTCCTACCCAGAGTGCATCAGGCTCAACGTGTTGGGCTCTCCATGGTAACGCACGCAGCGGGAGAGAGCGCTGACTCCCCATGTGACCTGCCGTTAAACTGTTTACCCGAGCACTATGGAGAAGCTGCCTACCGTCGACTACACCTCAGGAAAAATCACAAATATTAATCATGATAATAATAACGATGAGGATTCTCTCCCCCCGTGTGTGTAACCGGAGCCCCTCACTCAGCTGTCATTAAACCCAGACTGAGACGGTGGACAGGGGGAATGGATCTTTTGTGGAAGGCGTGGGCGCTCCGGAGTTCCGTACAGCAGAGAGATGTAATAACAATAATCAGATCAGTGATGCTGACCCTGGACGCCGTGGCGAGGTAGATGGGTCTTAATGACAGAGACGTGTGGGCACCACGCAGGACTGGGCGGATGGAAGGCAGGAGGAGGAGTGGAGGGGAGGAAGAAAGGATCCAAGGTAAAGGGAGGAAGGATGGAGGGAGAAAGAGGGTGATTTATCAGCGGAGGAAATGGCTGTCACTGCAGCCCTGCTCCCAGCCCCGCCCCTGGTGCCTTGTGGGCCAATTAGAGCAGGTTCCAGTCTGAGGTACAACACCTCGCTCTGCCTCTGGAGACCAGCTCCCTGTATACCGTACACTCCCTCTGATGACAGGCACTGCTCCAGTCGGAACGTTCTCTAATTTTCTCGGTGTTTTTCCTTACTGTCTACCCCCCTCTTAACCTCATCCCTCTCCCTCCTAATTGTTGTCCTGCCTCTCTCTCTCTCTCTCTCTCTCTCTCTCTCTCTCTCTCTCTCTCTCTCTCTCTCTCTCTCATCTCTCTCTCTCTCTCTCTCTCTCTCTCTGATGTCACGCTCAAGTGATTGCTGTACAGTGGGTCTCGTTATAGAGGCTCTTGTGCTCCACTAATTAACAGGCCTGTAGTGATGTCTCTCCTCCAACCTGCCTCTCGGCTCTCCAGCCATTCCCCGGTCTCTCACCTGCACACCTGCACCATCGGGACTGAGGACTGAGAGGGAGTTTGGAGGCGGAGAGGTGAGAGAGAGCTGAGAGGCGAGGCCATGAGGGGAGAGCTGAGGGAGAGGCTGAGAGGGAGAGAGGCTGTGAGGGAGAGAGGCTGTGAGGGAGACGGAGAGAGGCTGAAAGGGAGAGTGGCTGTGAGGCCGAGAGAGGCTGAGGGGGAAGAGGCTGAGAGGCGGCTGTGAGGCTGAGAGAGAGGCTGAGAGGGGAGAGAGGCTGGGTGGAGGTGCAGCAGGTTGGATCCTGGCAGCACGAGGCAGCTCCAGAGGCAGGTGTCTCTGCCACGCATGTGTTGACAGAGTTTGACTCCACGTTTCCCAGGGTAACAATACACCGTGTGAGGTGTGCTGACAAAGACCCATGTGTTGGTCAGAGGTGTGTGCGGTTTGTCTCAGTGTGTGTGTGTCAGTGTGTGCTTCAGTGTGTGTGTGTCAGTGTGTGTCTCAGTGTGTGTGTGTGTCGTGTGTGTGTCAGTGCGTGACATTCATTTCCATGCTGTCCTCTACAGGAAGGGATTGCCCCCCTGTCAGTGGGTGAAAGGGTCAGTGTGTGTCTGTGTGTGTTAGTGCAAGTATGCGTGTGTGTGTGTGTGTGTGTGTGTGTGTCGGGCTTGCCAGACACTACCGTTGCCTGTCAGTCACCCTCCAGTACTCATGTCTAGCAGCTGGAGTGTTCTCAGTAGGCCAGGGACAGGAGGACAGCCACATCCACACTGCTGCTGACACACACACTGCACACACACCCGGCCCCTCCACACACACACACACACACCATCCCCTCCACACACACACACTACCATCCCCTCCACACACACACACACACCATCCCCTCCCACACACACCACCCCAGCCACATCCACACTGCTGCTGACACACACACTGCACACACACACCATCACCCCTCCACACACACCTCCACACACACACCATCCCCTCCACACACACACACCACCACACACACCCCATCCCTTTCAGCACTTGCAGGCCATACAGCATGTGCATATTTAACCCATACTCAACAGAGCCCTGCAACCCCCCCACCCCCCCCCATCCTGCCGTATCGCCCTCGGCCCTCCAGGAGCGGGGGGACCATTAGCAACCAGTGTCAGGGTAAGGGCGAACCTGGGGGTAGACGGGGGTCCCTGGGGAAATGGAGTCTGGGGGGCTGGTGGTGGGGGGCCGAGAGGATGAGGGGAAAGGGGTCATATTGAGGATTGTCAAACAAAGCAATGAGATTACTGCCAGAAACCAGCTTTAATATCAGCCGAGATATTGCCAAGACGGCCAGTGTGTCCAACTTAAAAATGTCAAACATGATTTAAAAGGTTATTACACTGGCTGGCGGGGAACAGGCTTTCGCTGCTCCCTCGCTACGTTTCCTTCGTGCTCTTTTGGTAGTTTATAATAAATCTCGACTTATTGTGTCTGATTCCCCCCCCCCTCCCTCCCTGCTTTGGGGCTAAATACAGCTTTTGAAAATCACTCAACTCAAAGGGGGAGAAAAATTAAATAATACGAAGAACAATTTAAAACGTATCTAATCCATGAGATACAAATCAATATGGCGCTTGCTAGTCTCCAGAACCTCTGTTTTATTGGATATGGCCCAGAGTGCCTTTCAACACTTTCTTCTGATAGCTGCTATTGATCTGCATGTGAGGGTGATGAAGAATCATTTAGCTCTATGCCATCATCTGCATAGCCCACAGTGTTAACCTGTGTTGTCCTGTGATGTGAACACACCAGACACACGTAGATACTCCCCCCCCCGTCCCCTGTCAGAGCCAGAGGGTGGTCGTGAAACGGGTATGGCCAGAGGAAGCTTTTGATTCTAGCAGGCCCCATCAAAACATCCTGCTCAAGCACATTAGTTCCACTGTTGACTGGGGAGGATGCAGGACTGGGAGAACACACACACACACACACACTCCCCCTCCAGCCTGCCCGCTGCAACAGTGCTTATATGAAGGTGTTAAGCTCCTCTTATCTGGGTACCCCCCCCCCAAACCCAGAGGATGGGCATGGCCACGGGCTCCTCATGGCCACGGGCTCCTGCTCCCAGCCATGGTGTGGCAGCATCTGTGGCGTGAACCATGGAGCCTTTGTCTTGTCCTGAGACAAGAGTCTGCTCTGCTCTCCTCTCCTCTGCTCTGCTCTGCTCTGCTCTGCTCTGCTCTGCTCTCCTGCTCTCCTCTCCTCTGCTCTGCTCTCCTCTGCTCTCCTCTCCTCTCCTCTGCTCTGCTCTGCTCTGCTCTGCTCTGCTCTCCTCTCCTCTCCTCTCGCTCTGCTCTGCTCTGCTCTGCTCTCCTCTCCTCTCCTCTCCTCTCCTCTGCTCTGCTCTCCTCTGCTCTGCTCTCCTCTCCTCTCCTCTCCTCTGCTCTGCTCTGCTCTCCTCTGCTCTCCTCTCCTCTCCTCTCCTCTCCTCTCCTCTGCTCTGCTCTCCTCTGCTCTGCTCTGCTCTCCTCTCCTCTCCTCTCCTCTCCTCTCCTCTCCTCTCCTCTGCTCTCCTCTGCTCTCCTCTGCTCTCCTCTCCTCTGCCTCTCCTCTCCTCTCCTCTCCTCTCCTCTCCTCTCCTCTCCTCTGCTCTGCTCTGCTCTGCTCTGCTCTCCTCTGCTCTCCTCTGCTCTCCTCTGCTCTCCTCTCCTCTGCTCTCCTCTCCTCTCCTCCTCCCTCTCCTCTCCTCTGCTCTCCTCTGCTCTCCTCTGCTCTCTCTCTCCTCTGCTCTCTCTGCTCTCCTCTCCTCTGCTCTCCTCTCCTCTCCTCTCCTCTCCTCTCCTCTGCTCTGCTCTGCTCTGCTCTCCTCTGCTCTCCTCTCCTCTCCTCTGCTCTCTCTCTCTCCTCTGCTCTGCTCTGCTCTGCTCTCCTCTCCTCTCCTCTCCTCTCCTCTGCTCTCTCTCTCTGCTCTCCTCTGCTCTCCTCTCCTCTGCTCTGCTCTCCTCTCCTCTCCTCTCCTCTCCTCTGCTCTGCTCTGCTCTGCTCTCCTCTCCTCTGCTCTCCTCTGCTCTCCTCTCGCTCTCCTCTCCTCTCCTCTGCTCTCCTCTCCTCTCCTCTCCTCTCCTCTCCTCTGCTCTCCTCTGCTCTCCTCTCCTCTCCTCTCCTCTGCTCTGCTCCTCCTCTGCTCTCCTCTCCTCTCCTCTCCTCTGCTCTGCTCTCCTCTGCTCTCCTCTGCTCTCCTCTGCTCTCCTCTCCTCTCCTCTGCTCTCCTCTGCTCTCCTCTCCTCTCCTCTGCTCTCCTCTGCTCTCCTCTCCTCTCCTCTGCTCTCCTCTCCTCTGCTCTCCTCTGCTCTCCTCTCCTCTGTGGGTCATCAGCCGCTTTGCAGCGTTTTCAGAGAAGACGCTCATTGAAATGAGTGTGCTTCATAAATCACTCGCTCTCTCAGTCTCTCAGAGAGACTTTAGGACTGTAGGAACTGGCAGGCACTGAAAAGGCTATCTTAAACACACACACACACAGCTGCTCTTATCACACACACACACACACCCTCTCTCACACATACATACACACACACACAAAGACATTGTGAAAGGAACCAATCCCTCTAGAAGGGTGTGCCTGTTTCAGAGAGAGAGAGAGAATGACAGACAGACAGAGAATGAGAGAGAGAGAGAGAGAGAGAGAGAGAGAGAGAGAGAGAGAGAGAGAGAATGACAGACAGACAGACAGACAGACAGACAGACAGACAGACAGACAGACAGACAGACGACAGACAGAGAATGAGAGAGAGAGAGAGAGAGAGAGAGAGAGAGAGAGAGAGAGAGAGAGAGAGAGAGGGTGACAGGAGGCAACAGCAGCCGTATTCACAGCAGGGGGGGGAGAAGAAATGGTGTAAAGAGTAGAAGAAGAAGAAAGCGGTGTGTGTGGCAAGCGGCCATGCGGAGGGCGAGGGCAGGGGTCACATCAGAAGAAGAATAGGGGGCTTGGATGGCAGCCAAGTTTTACAGGTTTTCATCCCTCTCTTTGGCTGTCCCCCACCCCTCCCCCAGGCTCGTGGGGAAGTGTTAGACCTGCTCTCAGGGTCTGACTGGAGCACAGAAGATCTTCTGTTCTTTGTACGGTCGACTGGATGAACTTTGGGACTGTCTCTGCCCCCTGATAACTGGCGGGAGGGCCAACCTGAAGCCTGGCACTGGAGTTGACAGGCTGCCCCAGACTGACATTCACTCAGTGGTAACAAGCTGCCCTTGTCCCCCCCCTTCCGCACCCTGAGGACCAGGAGGACAACGCTGACAGTGTCAGCTGTTCAGCTTGGTGACGGTGGAGCAGCTCATTATTTCGGCCACGTCTCTAAGCTGTCAGGAGGACTCCCGGTGACGGGAGGAAACGGGGATGACTGCTTCCTGGAGGGCATCCCCTTATGGCGGCGCCCTGACCTGGTGGAAGAGAGAGATAGAGAGAGAGAGAGAGAGAGAGAGAGGGACCAAGTGGGAAGATAACTACATCTGAGTCCTCAAAAATGAGAATCCTAGGCATACCCCGTCAGCGGTCCTTTGCGTGGGGGGGGGGTCTCTACTGGCCTGTGGAGGGGCCTCTTCAGTGAGAGGGGTCTTCGGGAGGCTCCCACCGATAGGGAAACATTTATCTGTGATTAGTGCAGATTGGATAAACTAATCCCTCAGAGTAAGCGGATTCATGGGGTTCGGTCCCTACTCCTGAGAGACAGGCCTGTGCAACACTAATACCCCAGCCACACCACCACACACACTACACACACACACACACACACACCACCACACACACGTCACACACACACATGAACCCATGCATGGACACACAAACTGGACAATCGGAGCCATTTCGGAAGGAAAACAAAACCAGTACATACACAAATACTCACACTTTAAACCGGCTTGCGTGAATGCACACGCTCTCTCACACACTAACACTCTCCCACACTCATGCATGCGTACACATCCACATATGCAGAACGCCCACACAATCCCTTCTCCACCACCTGCTAACCCACTGTGTTCCCCCATCCCCCGCTGCTCACCAGGGATTAGGGAAATTGCTCGGAATGGAAGAAATATGTTCTTTGATGGCCCTTTTCTCTGCTCATGGAGGCTCACGGCTCAGCAGGAGCTGCTTCCGGTAGGAGGGGAGAGACCAGGGAACAGCCCAGATTCAGGAGGAGAGAGACCAGGGAACAGCCCAGATTCAGGAGGAGAGAGAGACCAGGGAACAGCCCAGATTCAGGAGGAGAGAGAGACCAGGGAACAGCCCAGATTCAGGAGGAGAGAGAGACCAGGGAACAGCCCAGATTCAGGAGGAGAGAGAGACCAGGGAACAGCCCAGATTCAGGAGGAGAGAGAGACCAGGGAACAGCCCAGATTCAGGAGGAGAGAGAGACCAGGGAACAGCCCAGATTCAGGAGGAGAGAGAGACCAGGGAACAGCCCAGATTCAGGAGGAGAGAGAGACCAGGGAACAGCCCAGATTCAGGAGGAGAGAGAGACCAGGGAACAGCCCAGATTCAGGAGGAGAGAGACCAGGGAACAGCCCAGATTTAGGAGGCCAGGGAATAGCTAGCAGAGAAATAAGAATGCTTCTTTTTATAACCGCCACATAATAGTTATTTTAAATTAGTTCAAATCCGAAACAGCCAGTGGTTCTGCGCTAACCGTAAAAAGAAAGGGGGATCAGCATCAGTATGTGAGCCTCAATCCTTCCCACAGATGTTGGCTGAGTAGAGGCAGGCCGTTTCCACATCCTCACAGTCCAACTGGCTCTCTGCTCTGCCAGGCTGCAGCACGACGGTACCCTGTCAAACGAGGCCGTCTCAGCCTGGCCCTGCATGTGGGCATAGATGCCCTGCTGGAGGCCAGCAGCCTGGCCACAAGGGCTGGAGGGAAGGACCGTGCGTGTGTGTGTGTGTGTGTGTGTGTGTGTGTGTGTGTGTGTGCGTGTGTGTGTGTGTTGGGGGGTGGAGCCAGGCACACGGGCGTGCGGGCAGCAGTCTGTAATTGTGCCTCGATGGCTCTGCCCATCCAGGATGTTATTCCGATTCTCCACTTGATGGTCTGTGAGCTCTCCTGTGGAGGAGGGAGGGCCAGGGGGAGTGAGGGTGAGACGGGGTTGGGTAGGGAGAGGGGCAGCGGGGGAAGGGGGGGGGGAGATGGGTGGATAGGAGGAGGGGTAATTGTAGGGTTTAGCAAGGACGGACTTCCAATGCTACCACACAGTGAGCTCAGGTTTAGCACCGCAGCAACGCAGGACTGGCTTCCCCTGTGGCTCCTGTACATCTGTGGGCAGTTTGGGAGCGCGGCCTTCAGGGCTCCATAATCAGGGGGATAATCAGGGGGGATACACTGCAGAGTCTCCACGTCTCCTTTTCCTGCTGATGGAGCTGGCGGCCCTGTGTGCGCATGTGTGTGTGTGTGTGTGTGTGTGTGTGTCTGTGTGTGTGTGTGTGTGTGTGTGTGTGTGCATGTGTGTGTTCCTGTGTGTGTGTGTGTGTGTGCGCATGTGTGTGTTGTTGTGTGTGTGTGTTCCTGTGTGTGTGTGTGTTCCTGTGTGTGTGTGTGCGTGTGCGTGTGTGTGTGTTCCTGTGTGTGTGTGTGTGTGTGTGTACGTATGTGTGTACGTATGTGTGTGTGTGTGTGTTCCTGTGTGTGTGTGTTCCTGTGTGTGTGTCACTTGCCTACTGCTAAGAGTCTCTGACAAATCCGCCTGGTGAAAGGCAGTAATCGACAGGCGCGTGGAGATGTATGTCTGTATGGATTCTCCTCTCTGCCCTGTGTGTCCATCCCCCCAGCAGCATGCATACATCTCTGGGTAATGTGTGCATATTGACCAGTGTCCCCATGCCCACAGTCATGTCCACTCAGTCACCTCTGACCTTTAACCTTGCCCTGGGCACAGGGGGGAGGGGGGCTGTTCTTTTAATTAATACACCACGCTACTGTAATCGCAGACAAGCAGAAGGCTAATGTCTGTCAGCCCATACAAACCATGTTAGCCCGGTTCATTCACGACGGTGTAAAAAGCAGCAAGTGTGTTTTGTCTGTGGGGTTGTGTGTCAGTGTTGAGTCAGTGTGTGTGGGGTTGTGTGTCAGTGTGTAGTCAGTAGTGTTTTCTCTCCCGGGCCTCTCGTGTTCTGTGTGGAGCTTTGAAGCCCAAACGACTCTGCGTTCCTGTGGAGCTGTGTTTACATCACGGGGAGTCATACTTCTGACTTCAACATGTTTATGTTCCTTTTCAACATCATCGTCTTATGAATGTGTGTGACGCAGGAAATGGGATATTTCCCCCTCTCGTGTTGATGTTATCACCGGCCAAAAGTTGGGCTTGCGGCTTCAAGCTTCTGTGCTTCAGTCCGAGTCTGTGTTCTGGTGCAGCACCTCATTAGCGGGGTGATTCATGTGGCCCACAGCTTCAGTACGAGCCTCGTCGAAGCTGCTGTGAGGACAGGCTTTGATCTAAAAGATGAACTCTGCTATCTTAGTGAGTGTTTCATGAAGGAGCTGTTGACCAACAGAACACATGCGTGTGCCTATATTGGTGCGTGTGGGAGTGTCTCGTTCCAAGTGTGCTGTGGGGGTTCGTGCGTGTGTCGGGGCCGGGGCTAAGGAAGCAGGGCAGCATTTGATTCGGGCTCCTGGGCAGCTTCCCAGGGCTGAGTCCAGCAAGCACAGCCTGAGTTCTGAAAGCGTAGCTGCTCCTCTGTGGTTGGCGATGCCCCGTGGAGTTCTGGCAGCGACCAGCAGCACAGAAATAACAGCAAGTCACCCTGGAGCCGGCCTGGCGCTCACATCCAGTTATTATGACCCTGTCCAAAATAAATGCTCTAGTAACGGCACCACAGGTCACTGGTTTAGTATAGAGAAATCTGTTGCTGGGAGGGGAGGGAAGGGATATCCCAGATGACGAATCGTAAAAGTGGGAGAGATGACATCATGGTTTTGATCAGCTCGTTCACAGCTTTGAACACATCTGCTGGTTTACTTCAAGACTAATGAGAATGTTCTGTGAGAGACGTGTTTGATGTCAGTTGTTTGTGCGTGTGTGCGAAGGCAAAACACGGCAGTGTTCACACATGTACCGAACTTCCGTGTGTGTGTGTGTTTGTGTACACACCTTCCCTGCTAACAGACGGAGTTTGAGAGGCACAGCGAGTCCGGGTTGACACGTAACTCCTGAGTCTGTTTGTGCTCGCTCGTGGGAGCAGTGATGGACTGAAAGTGAGGACAGGTTTCCTCTTTCCTGTATCTAATTGGCCAATCCCAGGAGACCAAATGACAGTGTGCTTCCCCCACCTCCCCAGCACACATTTACCACATTTACCAAGCAGTTTAGGCAAGCAGGCAGTAGTTGTTTCTGAGGGAGGGGGTTGTTAGGAAGCTGTGCCCAGGCAGTGTTGGCGCTGCAGTGAGAGGTATCTGGACACCAGACTGAGGCTGCTCACTGATAGGCTGCTCAGTGATAGGCTGCTCAGTGATAGGCTGCTCAGCGATAGTGCTGCCCAGCTGTCACACAGCATATAGTCCTGTCTCTTCACTTTAGCAGAGGAAGATGTTTTCTGACTGGCTTAGCCTCTTCTGTAGGGAGAGAACATTCAAGGACATGCACACACTCAACGACACACACACACACACACACACACACACACACCCACACACACACACACACACACACACACACACTGATAGTGAGTCCCAGACCACGCTGATCCTGCCTCCCCTGGTGTGCTAATGGATCTGAGTCCCACAGGAAAGTTAGCCAGTAAATCTTCCCAATGAGGGGCTAATCTAGAGCTTACGGGCCAGGAGAATCTCTCCAAGCACAACAACTGCCCCCTCAGAACACACTCCCACAAACGACAACTTAGGCACGGCACTATCTCCAGCAATTACCTAGGCTCAGCCAGACCCATAAGCTGCCTCCCCACACAGCTGCTCTCTGAGGAGAAAGACATGCTCTCGCATGCGAGTCCCAGGATGTGGGCTGCCTTGGGGGCTGCCACAATTGATTGGATATCCTTACTTAGGACTTAGCCCGCTCCTCCACTCACCGAGCGGGCTGACCTGGGAGAGATGAGGCCAGCGGCCCTCTGGCACTCTCTCTCCTCACACAACCCACTGCTCCCTCGGCCACACTCGCTCACAGACTGCAGACGGACATAGAGAGGAAGTGAGGGAGAGAGGGAGAGAGGGAGAGGTACCCATGCGTTATCCCTGGTCTTTCTCTTGCCGGATCAGTAGGATGGCATAATGTTCACCCAAGGGTGATGGTGAGGGAGGGGGGGGAGGGGAGGGGAGGGGGGACAGGAGAAAGGGAAGGCACTACAGACAATAACGAAGTGGATGAATAATAAATGTGGGAGTGTTCCGTCTGTCACGGCGCCAGGTTGGGGCGGAGGGTTCAGGGCAGGAGGAGGGGAGGGGTGGTGGAGTGGGAGCAGGAACAGTAGGGGGGGTGTGGGGCTTCCCTGCCTCAGGGTCAGAGTTCACAGAGCTACCAGCTCAGCCGGATCAGAACAAAGAGGCCCGCGATGTACCTTTGATCTGGCCCAGATTAGGCCTCCAGCCTCTCCCTCCCTCTCTCCCTCCCTCTCTCTCTCTCACTCTCTCTCTCTCTCTCTCTCTCTCTCTCTCTCCCTCCCTCACTCCCTCGTCTCATTGTCTCTCCTTTGTTGTTGATTTGCTTGTTGCGCCTCTCATCTTTTCAGTCCTCTCTGCTCTACCGAAGCAACTGGATCTGATGAGCAGCACTGCGTCCTGTCTCTTGCCTGCTATAGCATGTCTGATTGATTGACAGCGGAGCCCTGTTTGAACGTAGTTCACAGGGCAGCTCACTCTGTGATGGAGCAGGACATGGTGCTGTGTTGGCGTGTGTGTGTGGGGGTGTGTGTGTGAGCAGAGAGACTGACGGGAGAGGTCTACGAAGACCCCGACTTGACTACCTGATCAGTGTGTAGTATACAGCCAGCTCCTCTGTGACAGAGCGCCAAGCACATGGGCTCTAGAAGCACATGGGCCCTAGAAGCACATGGGCCCTAGAAACACATGGGCCCTAGAAGCACATGGGCCCTAGAAGCACATGGGCCCTAGAAGCACATGGGCCCTAGAAGCACATGGGCCCTAGAAGCACATGGGCCCTAGAAGCACATGGGCCCTAGAAACACATGGGCCCTAGAAGCACATGGGCCCTAGAAGCACATGGGCCCTAGGAAGCACATGGGCCCTAGAAGCACATGGGCCCTAGAAGCACATGGGCCCTACAAGCACATGGGCCCTACAAGCACATGGGCCCTAGTGTCCGAGGGGCGGGCCAGGTGTGGGGCATGTTAAGACAGCAGAGAGAACCCTTCCCCAGTGTGTGTCCCTGTCTTCCTCGCCTGTGATCTGCGGAGCTCCGTCTGCCGGGTGCTCAACACTCCAGAACCACTGCTTTTATGTAGCAATCACCCGGGGTTAATGGTTTGAGATCCCACCGCAAAGAGGAGAACAGGAGGTGTGACAGGTTATCGTCACCCCGGGAATACGGCGCTCACTCAGGAAATGTCTCCTCTCTGATTGCCTGCGACATTTTCCGAGCGCTGACAGCACTCTCATTTATGTATTTAAAGAGCTTAGGACAAATCTCACTTGCCCTTTTCGTTCTATTCTTTTCTCTCCGTTATGTCTTTGGTTCTCTCTCTTCGCTCTCATCCCTCATGCATTGTGTGTTTAACTCTCCACCCGGGGAAAGATAGATAAAGCCTTCAACGCAAAGCGTCTGTGATTAAACTCTGTCTAATGCACGGGCTAATGCAAGCAAAACGGTTGGTGCTGCAGGTACCTATCACCGACTCAAGGTCTTACACATGCAGGAGAATATTCCGGATATAGCATCACAAAAAGGCTCCTTTTGATGGCCAATGAATGCTAAATAACTAGCCATGTGTCCTTCAGTGGCCCATTGCCCATTTTAGTTGAAGGCTTCATAGATGAGACTGTTATGATGCCTCACAGCCAGAACCACCCAGCCCAACACACACACACACACCTCCCCTCACACACCTCCCTCACACACACCTCCCCTCACACACCTCCCTGCCTTCAGCCTGGAAGTGGATGTCGCTCCACGGGAATTTAAATTGTTTTTCTTGGCCTCAGACAATGGATACTTGTTAATGGGTGTCCGCTAGGCCTGCAGGGGGGATTGGGGGGCGGGGCGGGGGCGGGGCGGGGGGAAGAGCTCAGCCAAGGTTGGGAGAGTGAATTTCCTGAGGTCAGGGGTCAGGGGATTAGTAGCTGTCAGAGGGAGGGATGGAAGGATGAGATGGAGGAGATAAAGAGGGAGAGGACAGGGGTGGAGGGTGGACTGGAGGGGCTTTCAGACTACACTCTGTTCCTCCAGGTCATGCACAGGTCTGTTTAGACCTTCCTCAAATGCAATGCTCTCTTTCGCCGTCTCGTCACGAGACACAAAGATAATAACTACCTCTCCATCTAATGTCGTTCCTGATTGCCTCCGAAGATTAAACTCCTCCCACCCCCCTCCTTTCTGCACCAAAACGTTGACAGTTTGCTCCAAACTGCTTTCTCCCAGCTAACTGCCTTCTCTTTCTTTCTCTCCATGCATCTACCTTCTTCCTCCCGGCCCCTCTCTCCCTCCTCAACCTTCTCTGCTGAAGGTAAGTGAAAGCTTTTTCCTTTTATGTTTACACAGCAGAGTAACTTTCAAACTGCCAGCACATCAATCCAACTCACACAGAGGCAGCAGCGGCTAAATGTAACCATGGTGACGAAAATAGTCCCCGACAGGGAAACAGAAATCCAGATTCTGGGAGGTGCTCAGAGCTTAGACCTCATCTAATGCCTTTAACAGGATTTCCTACACATGTTCACATGCCCCTTTAAAACACACACACTCCAGCCAGACAGCTGCCCAGTCCTCCTGGCTTGAGCACTTCATATGTGTTCTGTTGACCGTCTGTGTGTGTTTAAGTCCTGCTGGGTGTAGAGGCAGGACGAGAGAAAATAAGACCCGAAAATCAGCTTAATTGGCTTAAATTAAAACAGCTCTGGGAAAAACAGAGTGAATGTAGATTGAGATCTTAAGTGTGTGTGTGCATGTGTGAGACTGTGTGCGAGCAGATGCGTGTGTGTGTGTGTCTGCTCTTGGGAATGATCTCACCTACATGGTACCAGATAGGCCCTTAGGGTGAGGAACAGCTGGAGAGCCGAATGGGGCCCAGCGCAGAGCTGCGCCACAGCACCCAGATGGGCCCCAGCATGGAGCTACGCCACAAAAGCCATATAGAACAGAGCTCAGTCAGGGGGCTGGGGGGACGGACGCCTGGGGGGACGGAGGCCTGGGGGACCGTTAAACTGTCATCCATGGACTCCCACTACTCCCCCACAGCCGGTTCTGCCCATTTCCATGGTTCTCCAGAGGCCAAGGGCAGGGTCACCACACTCTCTGTTGTCATAAAACATCCATCTAACCTCAGAGGAAGGAGTTCATCTAGTCCTCTCTCTCGCTCTCTCTCTCTCTCTCTCTCTCTCTCGCTCTCTCTTTCAGACACACACACACACATACACACACACACACACACACACACACACACAGGGTGTATTCCTGTCATTGGAGGAGTGCCCTCAGCAACGCTTCAACAGTTGGCTACTCATGTTTCACTTGGTTATTTGGATCTGAGGCAGACTGGACTGGCCTTGTTCCTCTTAACACACTGGCTGGTGTTTGGATCTCCTCCACTCACATACTGCTTACATTGTGATTTCACTGCAGGATGGGGTGAAGGAGGGAGGGAAGAAGGCCTCCTCTGTCCTCTCCATATGTTCGCTATCATACTCTCCTCGGCCTGTCTCTTTCGCTCCCTTGGCCAACAACACATGCTCCTCCACAGTGCTCTGCTATCTCCTCAAGGCCATCCTGGGGGACTGGGAGCTGGTCCGGGGAGACTGCATCTTGTTGGACTAGCAGTAGATAGTAGCCAGGGACTAGAGACCTCTTTGTTCTGTTCTAGAGAGGGAGAGGGAGAGGGAGAGGGAGAGGGAGAGGGAGAGGGAGAGGGAGAGGGAGAGGGAGAGGGAGAGGGAGAGGGAGAGGGAGAGGGAGAGGAGAGAGGGAGAGGGAGAGGGAGAGGGAGAGGGAGAGGGAGAGGGAGAGGGAAGTAAGGAGGTGGGGAGTGAGTTGTGGAAAGTAGAGGTCATTGATCGTGCATTTGTAAAAATAACATGAAAGGAAGGAATTGTGATGGCAGAATAAATAGAGAGAGAGAGAAATGCATTTTTGTTATTTTTTGGTGAGAGTTCATACATTATGTAAGTGTAACAACAACACAGACATATATGGTTATTTACTCAGTCTGTCCCAACAGAATACTTGGTTCCTCTGTAGTTCGGCCAAATTGAGATGGACGTCTTGTTTTCCCACTTTTGAATAGAAACACTTGATGATCTAAACAGTGTAAGGCATGGAGAGAGAGAGGGAGAGAGAGATGGAGAGAGGGAGAAGGAGAGAGAGAGAGAGAGAGAGAGGGGGAAATAAAGAGAGGGAGAGAAAGCCAAATAGATAGTGATGAATGTGAGCATGTGTAAACAGTGCATGTCTCCTCTCCTGTGATCAGCAGGGATGGACTTGGTCTGGGGAGGAGCTCTGCTGGGGCCACTTCCTGTCTCTGTGAGGAGGCTGTTTGGTTCAGCTGACATCTTGCATCTGAGCAGAGCTGTGTTGGCCTGTCAAGACACTTCCTCCCAACCCATGCTTTTATCGCCCCTGACTTTTGTTTGTGTGTGTGTGTGTGTGTGTGTTTGCGTGCAAATGTTACTAGCGGGAAGTGTCGACTCCAAAGACCAAACTAGTTGAACAAGGCGAAGGCCCACTACCGTTGTGTTTTGAACCCACACCACAGGGAGCCTCAGACCGCACCATGTGAGCGTGTGGGAGGGGGGTTTAGACCGCACCATGTGAGCGTGTGGGAGGGGGGTTTAGACCGCACCATGTGAGCGTGTGGGAGGGGGGTTTAGACCGCACCATGTGAGCGTGTGGGAGGGAGGTTTAGCCTCCTGAAGAAGGACCATAACACTTCATGAGCTCACCCCTCGGGCTTGTTTTTACCTGTGGTTTCCAAAGCTGCAGAGAAGTGTGGTGGCTTTGAAAAGCACCCGAATGCTGTCACATGGCCCAGATGGCTGGTGGTGCTCTCTCAGTTAAATAAACATGTGTTCAAACATTTGTTCTCCAGGGTTATAAGCCAACTCTGCTTTCTAATCTTCTACTTGTAAGTGACCTCTGTAAAACATATTAGAACTGAACCCAGTCCTCTCAAGATCCACCAATCCCAAATTAAAGGTGAAATTGAAACATCTCTTCCTGTCGGCAACCCTCCTAACCAATCAGATCGCGGGGTGATACAGCTGTCGGGGGGGGTGCAGATAGAGGAGGGGGCGGATGACCAGGAGAGCTTCCTGTTACCGAGGAAGTGGTGGCGATTCTTATCCTCCTCTCCTCTTCTTCTCTCCACGCGGTAGCTGAGGACAAGCAATCTGAGACGAGGGGAAACTGGTCTGGAGTCCATTCAGACACTTGTCACTTTCTCTAAACGACCTCCCTCCTCCCTTTCCTCCTTCACCTCCAGTTCACCTTCAACGCTTGGTTCCCAGCCTCTACAGCACGAAGAAAGGCGAGCAGGGAGGAGAGCGAGAGAGTGGGGGGAAAAAGGCAGTTTTGATCTTCCTGGCTTAACCATAGGAGCGTGCGGTAACTCCCCTGCAGTGTTGTCAGGGCGATGTGGAGGGGGCCGCAGGAGAAGGGAGACCAGGGGGATGACTCCTCCGTCGCTCCTCCACTCATCCTCCGACTCCACTCGGCTCAGTCCCACAGGCTCAGTGCCACAGGCATGCTGGGACACACGGGCCATAGGTGCATTCCGCACATTGCTGCCTGAGCTCGTCGGAGGTAATTGTTTATTTGAAGCGTTCTCCGGCCCGTGCCAGGTTTACCCTGCCAGTCGCTCCCGAAAACAAACGGCGATGAGCTGTGCTCTTGAGAGAGATTCTCCAAAGAGTTCACAATGCCTGTGTGAGACAACTGGCTGAGTTCCGAACAGGCGCGCACACACACACGTACGCACACACACGCCAGCAGGGTTGTGTGAACTGTCCAAACTAGCAGGATGTCTCTTCTAAAGCTTGTGATTGGATGCCCGTCTCCTGCAGACTACCCCGACCCTAGCTCTGACAGCCCTGACCTGACCTTGATCTACTACTGATTTACTAACTTCTACAGTTCAGTAAACCAAAGTTCATCTCTCCGGTCCAAATGCCTGGAGTGTGTGTGTGTGTGTGTACGTGGACTGCGCGTACATCTTAACTTCACATCAAAGGTTGTTTGCTCATCAAACAGTGAGGGCTGGGAGAGAGCAGTTGATCTGGCCCCCGAGCCCTCGTCCAGCTAATCGCCCAGGCCTTGAGCCCCTGATGAAGTTTCTAGAAGAAAGTGCTGTTTCCCTCTGCCGGTGCCACTTTGAGAGTGTTATTACTTTTTTATTGCTTTCCCTCTCTTAACGAGAGCTGGGAGCCCAATTAGCATCCCCGGCCATCAGGCTGCCTCTCCCTAACACGTTTCTACTGGAGAGGATTATTATTGTTCATTAGACTTCGGGTGAAATCTGCAAAGTTAATGAGAAAAGCCCAGCCGAGCAGCCCTCATGTAGCAACAGGACCACAATTCAATTAATTAGAACATATTGTCTAATAATGTCTCGAGAGCGGAGGGTTAGCGTGTCTTCCCCCCCCCGTCCCCCCCCGTGCAGAGACAGCGTAGGAGCGGCAAGGAGAAGGGAGTGTTTCTTTTTACGGCTCCTCTCAGAAAACCCTGTTGACAGAGAGCTATGTGTCTGTTGGCAGGAGGGAAGCTTGTTAAAGCACACTGTATTATTATGGGTTCTGTGTGTAGGTGAGAGAAAGTACTGCTAGCTTGCGAGGCTAGGTACAGAGAAGGGACAGCGGTGTTCTAGAGAGGCCATGGCGTGTATGTGTGTGTGTGTGTGTGTGTGCGTGTCCGTCCGTGTGTGTCTATCTGCCAGTGTTTTTCCACCACTTAGCCCTTGTCACTTAGAGGCTATAGCGGTTTACAGACTCTGTCATAAACAGGCTGTCTGGTCCCAGGTGTGGAGGTGCTTCAGGTGTGTACCAGGGAGCCCCAGCCCCAGCAGAGCAGACAGCAGCTCACCACACGCTAATTAGCCCCGCGCCACACAATCAAGCAGGGTGGAAATCCTGCCCCTGGCAACCAGGCTTGTGTGTACAGGGGGTGGAAAGGAGAGTTTGGAGGGGTGGGAGGGGGCTGGTTGAGGGGGGGGGAGGGGGGTGGAGGCTTGCACTGCGGCAGACAGTCACCACAACCCTGTTTTCTTTTGTTTCTGTCACATGCTCCTCCACAGAGCAGCGTGGCCTCGCTGGCCTCGCTCTGCAGGCTGAATCCTCCCCTTCTTTCTTTCTATTTCTCTTTTTCATTTGGTTTCTTTCCGTGGCTTTTCATTAGTTATCATCCATTCTCCTTTTTCCTCCATTAGAGTGATATTAGAGATTAAAGAGCCATTAGATGTGTGATGAATTTATTCTCAGATAATAACTCTCTGAGTCTAGTGGGGGGGGGAGGGTAAGAGGCTGTATCAGAACTCACCTACACACACACACACACACACACATATACACACACACACACACACATACACACACACACACACACACACATACACACACACACACACACACATACACACACACACGCACACACACTGCAAACTGACCCTGGAGGCGTCTGTCACCAACCTCCAGCCAGAGAGCGAGCGAAGGAGAGAGACCCACAAGCACACCCTCACACCCATATGGTAGTAAACAGGCAAAAAGTCATTTTAAGACTAAATGGAGAGACTGGCCTGGAGAGACTGGCCTGGAGACAGCAGTGTTTAGCCCTGTCACCTGGGGAGGCAGAGAGACCAGCAGGACCATGGAGCTGACACCATCACTCATCCTGAAGACCGCTGAAAGGATGGGAGGAAGAGAGACAAATAGAGAGCAGGGAAGAGGAGAAGGGGGGGGGGCACAGGGAGGCCTCGCCCCCCCCTGTGATGGATAGAACCGGAATGAGAAAAGGGGAGCAGGGAAGTCTGCTGCAGACTGGGGAGGGAGACCGGGGAGGGAGGGGAGAGAAAAGATGAGTGAATGAAATGATCCATCACTGGGGAAAAGGAATTAGTCTGATTGAGGGGGCTGGCGAAAACCAAGAAAGAAGATTTTTCGGAAAGTGAAAGAGGGTGGGAAGGATGGATGGGGGGAGGAGGGATGGAGGAAGGGAGGGATGGATAGGAGGAGGGAGGGCTGGAGGGAGGGAGATGGATGGATGGATTGGAGGACTATGCATGAGACATAAGCTTGGGAGAGTAAAGGTGAGGATTTGGTAAAAGGAGGCATTAAGCCCAGCTAGCAGATGGGGACTGTTTAGCGGCATGTTGAATAACAGCCTGCGTGTGTGATGGAAAGAGGGGAGAAAAGGAGCTTTGTTTAGAGCTAAACGGCTTCTTCAAAGTCCCAGTTCTCCTCCTGTCGGCTGTCTGGTGATTGCTGGTTGCCTGCCTGTCTGCCTGCATGTCTGCCTGGCTGGCTGCCTGGCTGTCTGCCTGCCTGCCTGCCTGTCTGCCTGCCTGGCTGGCTGGAGGGCTGGTGGGCGTGCGGGTGGGTGGGTGGCTGGGTGATGGGTGGTGGATGGGGATTTGGCAAAGATTGTTAGCTAGGATTAGGAGTTTCTTTCCATCAGGCCAGGGTTAAGATGAGCGCCTGTCCTCTTGGATCCTACATGGTCATTATCCTCCACACATGGGCCTGGCTGATAAAGCCCCCAGAGCCCGTCTGATTCACACTGGTTAGCTGTCCTCATTCCTTTGTGCCTTTGTTTTCCCAGTAAACAGAGAGCTAGTTCACCAGAGTCCTCCAGGAGACCAGCCCATCCATGCAGCCCACGGCAAACACCTTTGTCCATTGTATTCTATTAGTGTAACGACCCAATCAAGGACAAAAAGAAACCGAAAGTAAAGAAGTAAAGAGCACTATATTCCGTTCTCTCTTCCTGGTACAGACGGCACTCTAACTGTTGAATCTAGGGCAGTTGTTAGGCAGAGGGAAATGTCATACAGTTCTTTTCAGAGAGAACAAATCATGTTCAAATGATAGCAGCTTTGTGTTGACATATCCAGACAGGCAGACAGGTCTCAAACACCCCACCATTATTTTCCCTACTGATGGTGACACACGTCAATAAATGCTCTTCCATCTGTTGCCACGGTAGCAAATAACAGGGTTACCGCTGTGCCTCGCTTGGATTCCTTAAAAGGCTATTTGCCTCCCCGCCCAATCAGAGGCCGGCGTGATTAGACATGTCAATCAGCGATGAAAGGCCCATCATGCACCACGGTTGTTGGACCCTTTAAGAAGCACCGAGGCCCACTGCGGCTGGACACCGCTCACACTCACACACACACGCACACGCACACCCTTCGCCCCCTTTATTGTGTCACTTCGATAATGTTTTATGGAGAGGAGCGTGTTGACATTCCTCTGACTGGATTACTGTCAGTCCCCGCGCTGTCCATTAAGGCCGGGCTGCATATTGTGCCCCAGCTGATAACACACCAGACTCCTGGACAAGATTGGGGCCTGATTGACATGGGGATGGAATGTCAGACAGCCAGGAGAGCAGGCAGGCACACACGGCTCGTTTGGTCCACTTCAGTGTGGTGTGGGTGTGTGTGTGAGTGGGGGCAGGGGCCGTGGGGTGGGGCATCAATGTTAAGTCTGTCAGATAATCTTCTTTGTAGTGTACTTGGCCTCCACCCTGGTCAGTAAAGATGTCCTTCCCTGTGGCCTGTTAGCTTGGCAGACACCAGGGTAGGGTTGGATAAGGGTGTCCATGGCTCTCGTGGTGTTTAAAGAGGACTCCAGGTGCTTGATCAGTGTCCCTGCTGCTGCAGATCCTGGAGGCAGGGTAGGGGAGCTGCACCTGCACCTCCTCTTCTGCTGAACTCCCACCAAACACAAACGGACGCATCATTTCCTGTGTTGCTCCTTCTGTCTTCATGCGATAACACTATTTGTTATGGGTGTTGAAGACTTGTCAGGCATGAGCTCCTGTTGCCCAGCTCTGTGTTGTATTGTGGTTGACAGGGTAAAGAGGGGCAGGTGTTATATATTGATGGTGTGTTGAAACTATTTTTTGTTCCTCTTGATGGACATCCTGTAAAGATAAGATGATGTCAGAGATGACCT